>JAJJWW010017398.1:600000-1154816 GCA_023531295.1 Papaver armeniacum
TGTCATGGAATTAACATGGAAGGTAGTGTTAGTTTGCCCCCTTGTGACACAATCTCGCCCCGCCCGTCACGCGTTTCGGCTCCCCTTGGCAAGGTTCCCCATGAGGCCGTCATAAATATTTTTGTGCCTTGCTTTTAGGCTAGGTGAACTTGGAGAGGACTTTGTTCAATTAATGTATTAGTATGTCGTTGGAGCTTAGCTTGTTAGGCTTCCAACTAGTTAATGTAATAATCGTTATCCAATAATTAATAATAATATTTACGAAAAAATAATAATAATAATAATATTTTCATCGACTCTGTTTGCTTTTCAAGAATCTAATTCGAAGAAAAGGATAAGTCTGCGGATTCAGATGGTTCAATCGTCAAAATCGATTACAAGATAAGTCTTTTTTTTTTCATCTTTCAGTGTCTGTTTTTTCTTCGATTTCTTCTGTTACTCTTCGATTTCCAATTTGGACGAAATTGAGTTAGGGGTTCAGGTCAATTATAATCACAAATTGACCAAATAGAAATTGAAATCAGTATTTGGTTTATAATTTGTGTTTGCAAGTGAAGTGGTTTTTGTCGATTGAAGACTTGAGTTAGGGATTTTGTAGTTGTTTTTCTTCAATCTTCTTTTTTGAGAAATAGGCAGTGAAATCAGTTTCGGGAATTTTGTTAGTTGTGGTGTTTTTTGTGATTGGAGAACTAGTTGTAGGACTTTGTTTTCTCCAAGATTGCTTAAGGTGTTTGTTTTTCTCCAAGACGCGGTTTTTAGGTTTTGGGTTTTTCTTCAGTGTGTGTTTGCCGAAATTGAATTGAGGGTTTTTCTTTGAGCAATTTGGTAGTTTTGGAAGTAGGGGTTCTGTGATTGTTTTGAAGTTCGGGGTTTTTTCTTCTGTGTGAGTTTAAAGAAGAAATATCAGTGGTGTAGAATTTTGTAAACCAGGATTCTAAGGTGGCTTTTTCTTTTTTATGTGATTGAAGAAGAAAAATTGAATTTAGGTCTTTGAAGTGTAGTTTGTGGGTGATTGATTTGGAGTTGCTTTTGTATTGTGGGTGTTTACCATCATCTCCTGTGAAGGTTCACTTAGTGTTTTGTTGTATGGTAATTTGAGTTTTCATTGGTATTGAAACCTTAAATTCCCATATACTAAACTCTAATTTTTACTCTTGAGGTTTGTTTCCAACCTTTACTGTTTTCTCTTCATTGTCTGCGATAGTTACGACAGTTACAGGAAGCCATGCCATGCACACGTTCTAGATCTTCTTCATCCATGCAGTGCAGACTATCGCCATCTGTTGTTTCGTCTCCTCATCCTTCGACATCATTATCTCAAGAACAATTCCCTAGTGTCGAGGAATCTGATCAATTTGCGCAACCTTTCATACATAATGCAGATTCTGATGATACCATGGTTCATTGTCCCTTCAAAAAATTTGAAGGATGTTAGGATGGTGTTCATGGAAAGGGGTATGTCAAGACTTCAATTCTTAAACACATACAAGATCGTCAATGGCCATCACAGAAGGCTAAAGAAGTTTGCAAAGAGAGGATATGTACCAATGCAGTAGTTTACGCGGCTTGGGAGAAACTTCTTAACCAACTGCAGATGTGGTTGTGTGTTGAATGTATGAAAGTGCAGTCATGAAAAAGTCCTTGTCGCCCTCACAATGGAGATATTTTAGTTGGTCCCTTCAATGGCAGGAATGTTGATTTTCTCATACATGGTATTGAGAAACCTGAAACAGATGTTGATTCTTCAGTGACCGATATGGCTGAGACTTCTGATGCATCGATGGGGCTTTGTTTGGATCTCCTTGACCTATTTTATAAGAAGCAAATAACCACAATTGTCAGTATCCCACCACCATGTCGTTTGAACTTCTCCAGGACTTTAAGAACAACACTTGAACAGGTACTGACTAATCCCTCTAACTTATCTTCCTGGATACAATTGTTATTGCTACCTATTTGCACCCTCAACCTCTATATGCCCAAAAACACCTCCGAGGAGAGATCAAGTACAAGGAAGAGGCTTCAAATTGCAGTAATTAACCAGGCATTGATTGATTGGGGATAACCAAATGGATGCATCACTATTGTTCGTAGATTATTGGAGTTGACTAAGCAAAATCAACAACAACGACAACCCCCTAAGACAAAGAAGCACAAGACTAATGTAGAGGCATGTAAGAAGAAATTAAGTTTCGGTCAATTCACTGCCGCTATCCGTATTCTCTCTTCAAATGGGGTTGCGCCATCTACTGCTGACACACTCTATGAACTACAACAAAAGCATCCATCAGCACCACTTCCTGTCATACCTTCAGATAACATAGATGTTGCTGCAGTCTCCGTGGATGTTCCATCAGTTGTGAAAGTTATAACAAGTTTCCCTAAAGGCACAGCCTGTGGTAGGAATGGCCTTAGGGCTCAGCACTTACTAGACGCAACAAGTGGAGCTGCTGCCGCTGTCGCATAAGAACTTTTTCGGTCCATCACAGGAGTTGTAAATTTATGGATTTCTGGACATTGCCCACCTGTTTTAGGCGAATACATAGCGAGTGCTCCCCTGACTCCATTAAATAAGCCCGTAGGAAGTATCAGGCCAATAGCAGTTGGAACTATTTGGAGGAGGTTGTGCTCGAAACTCGCTACATCTTCTGTGATAAAAGACATGACGACATACCTAGGCAATCACCAATTCGGTGTAGGAATTCCATGTGGTGCAGAGGGCATTTTACACTCTACCAACAGATTGTTAGAGCTTAAAGGTAAACAAGATAACCTCACTATGTTGCTTGTGGACTTTACCAATGCATTTAACTTTGTGGATAGAACTGTTATGATCAATGAGGTACGAGACAAATGCCCAAGCATCTCCAAATGGGTGGAGTTCTGCTACGCCAGGCCTGCTAAGCTGTACTACAATGAATTCACTCTCTCATCTGCCAAAGGAGTTCAACAAGGTGATCCTCTTGGACCTTTACTTTTCTTATTAGTCCTACACCCACTTGTTTGTAAAATCCAGTCGCAATGCACTTTAGACCTTCATGCATGGTACTTGGATGATGGAACCATCATCGGTGATACCATGGAAGTTTCCAATGCTTTGAAGATTATTCAGGCCGAAGGTGCAGGCAGGGGCTGGTTTTGAACATTAATAAAACAGAAGTTTTTGGCCAACTGCGGACCCTCGGGGTATGGCAGATGATGTTTTTCCAAATGGTATTGGTAGGCCAGTTGGAGGTGTCAAATTACTGGGTGGACCAGTAAGTTTGGATGCCCAATTCTGTAGTGACACAGTCATTGCTAGAGTGGGAAAAACTATACAACTTATGGATACAATCAAAAAACTTAAAGATCCACAGAGTGAGCTTTTATTACTACGTAATTGTGTTGGAGTTTCCAAATTATATTTCACAATGCGCACCACTAACCCTCAATTTATGCAGTCTGCTCAGATTCAGTTTGATCAATATTTGTTCCGTTTCTTGAGATACTTGATCACCGGTGATGGTCCTGGTTTTGGACCACTTCAACAACGCATTGCCACCCTTCCTATGAAAGACAGTGGTCTGGGTGTTTATACAATGTAAGATACAATTCAATACTGCTACCTAGCTTCATGCTTTCAAACTTCACCTACAGAATACCATTTTACAGGGCATATCTGACTTGAGTCCTAACTTCCAGATTGCTTTGGACCACTATATGCAAGTGTGTGGTTTATCTTCTTCTACTTTCAATATCCAAGAAACTTCCCCACAGCCCATGCACCTACTGGCAGTTCATTTCTTTGATGCTGTTAAGAAGAATATCAACAACACCTTCACCTTGTCGGAACGTGACTCCATTCTATGGCAAAGCAACATACTACCTCATGCGCAAGATTATCTTAAGGCCATTCCCATTTATGGACTTAACCAAGTCGTTGGGCCGCGTCTTTTCAGGTCTGTGTTACAATACAGGTTAGGAATTCCTCTTTTTGTTGAAGACAGTACATGCCCCTGTTGTAAAAGAGCTATGGATCAGTTTGGTGACCATGCTATCCACTGCGCCAGCGAGGTTGGTCAGAAATTCCGACATGATATGGTAAGAGACTTGCTTGCTGACATATGTTACAAATCCGGTATTGCTGCCAGAAAAGAAGCGCCTTTGGGTTTTCTATCTGATACAAACGCTCCACTTAGACCAGCCGATATTCTGATTTATAATTGGGAGAATGGCCAGAATGTATGCTTTGATGTTACCGGTGTCTCGCCGTTCTCTAAAGGTCGAAATCGTAGTTACACGCCTGGTCATGCTATTTCGGCTGCTATTACTCGTAAAAGAAACAAATATGCGGACAAATGCTCGTCTCATGGATACGATTTTGGTGTTTTAGCTTTCACAACCTTGGGTGAATTAGGTGGTGATTTTGTTGTCTTGTTGAAAAGATTGAAGAATTGTATGGACAATCGTGATGTTAATAGCAAAACAGGAGTTTCTCTTTTTCATAGGTTAAGTATTATTATTCAAAAAGGGGTTGGGCCGCAGATTATTGCGCGACTCCCAGTCATTTCTGTGTAAATATTTACCTTTCAATAATAATAATTAGTTTATAATAAAAAATAAAAAAAAATAAAAAAAGGTTTATTTTATTTTATTTTATTTTATTTATTTATTAATATATTTTCTTATAATTTAAACTACAGAGTTTTAAGCTGGTAGCCGAGCAACAAGCTGAGCACCAACTCCTTTTTGAATAGCGACACCCAATCTATGAAAAATAAAACTACCTAGACCACTACCAGCGTCATGGCTGACTAAACGATTCTTCAGACGCTTGAAAAAACAAATAGTATCCTCACTAATTTCCCCTAAGGTAGTAAAAGCTAATACACCCAAACCATAATAATAATAATAATAATAAAATTAGCAAGCACAACAAATACTTAGCAACATGCGACATCATGGTTTATGGCTTTGGGAAGCCTTCACCACTTTGGGAGAGTTGAGCGAAGATGTGACGGTGGTTTTCTAAAACCTCTCAAGAATTGTCTTGAAAGCTATGATGCGGATTGTAAGGGACATTTTTATTTCATCGAATAGGAGTAGCAAGAATAAAAGGTATTTGGACAAATGCACTGTTGCTAGGCTCCCAACACACTGTGTAATGAACTTTTATAAGTTGGGTAAAATGCTGAGTGGCTCAATTTTTTAATAAAAGATTGAGATATGTAGGCTAGGCATGATGCCAACTTTCACAATAGGTGAACTCGGAGATGATATGATTGTTCTCTTGAAGAGGCTAAAGGCATTGTTATTCAAAATAAAATAGGCGGTTCTTTATTTGTTGCTAGGTTTGCCATCCAAAATCCTTGTAATCGACATTGTTCTTTGATAATAATAATAATAATAATAATAATAATTTTAATAATAAAATAATAATAATAATAATAATAATAATAATAATAATAATAATAAAATAAGGGGCATGTGGAACCTGCTATGGCTAGGGCATGGTCGGCCGGCTAGTGGCCCGGTCCCGTGAACCTTTCCTAATTTTATATTATTTTCATGATTTGAAGGAAATATCATGAGATGAAGGAAATATCATGAAACCAAGGAATTTCATGGGATGAAGGAAATAATAATAATAAACTAATAAGGAATGCAAGGTGTGGGACCGACCACAACTAGGGCATGACCGGCTGGCTAGTGAGCTCGGTCCCGCGACACCTTTCCTAATTTTTATTATTTCCTTGATGCGAAGGAAACACCATTAAACTGAGGAGTTTCCTTGAAACGAAGGAATTTTGTTCAAATGAAGGAATTTTCATGAGATCAAGGAAAAATAGTAAAAGTATAATAAAATAGAAAATTAGGCGTGGGAATGGCCATGGCGTGACTGGCCGGCCGATGGGCCCAGTCCCCTAGCGCCTTAGCTAATATTTTATTATTATGTTTTCTTCCTATTTTGCATAGGTTCATCGTTCCTTCGTATTTTGGAATGCTCGTTCGTGCATTCAGGTGCTCGTTAGTGCATTATTGTTGAGTACACTTGCACCATTTTACTCGGGGCTTACTCGATAGCGGCTCAGATGCCCGTACGTTAAATATTTATCACTAACTCATGGAATTCTATTGGGAAGAACCACGAATTGAAGTAATGGAATATTATGAAGAACGTAGAATATTTCCAAATATTCAGTTAATGAATTTAAGGATCAGAAATAATTAATTGATGGATCTATACTAGCAGGCATGCCGTCTAGGAGCATTAATTATTAGAGGATTGGGTGATATGAGCTAGTTGAAGCGTCATATTTATTATGTATAGTATAGTCAGGGAAAACACGTTGTTGCATCCTGAAGACGTTATCGCTCTATACTAGCAGTCAAGCTATCAAGGAGCCGTACAATCATAATGATTCTATACACATGTCTTTTATATTGTAAGGGAAAACATTGTTACATCCTGAAGACGTTATTGCTCTATACTAGCAGACAAGTTGTCTAGGAGCCGTCCAATCGTTCGATTCTATATAAAAGTAATTACTGAAATTGCTCAGTATTCATGAGATATGCCATTTCCTCAGTTGAGAGACTGCATATTCACGTATGCTCTGAGAGACAATATACTCAGTCAGAGACTCTTGTGGCATGAGCTTTCATGCTTCAATGAGAGACATGAGCCTCAATACTCATCGGATTGCTGGATCAGGAGCATGTAAAATTATGGTTTTACGATTTTAGCCTTTGTCGAAAATCCACCATTTACAGCGTGTTTCCCAGTTTGACACAGTTTCAGTCAATGAAAAAGACGTGAGAGATTCCTCAGGAGAATCAAGACTTTGAACCAAATCAGAATGTTTCTGAACTGGTGATGCGTCGTTTGAGATAAAACTTCTGTCCATATAGTCAGATTGCTACAAACACAGACTTATGAGGTCTTAGCGGGTTTTCTTGCTCTGATACCAATTGAAAAAGCGGGGGTATAACAACCACACCCAATGATTCGTTCGGCAATCTATATGGATTAAACTCCAATATATTCCTAGAGCACCAACTTAAAAAGCGAGCTCTATCAAGAAATATATCAAAGAGCTTTATCTTTGTTTCTCAATGTAATTAGCAAATCAAACAGATAGAAATCCTTGAGCTTGATTAATATGAGAAACAACTTGGACGGTACCAAAGACCAATGCCCAAGTGTCAATCAATTTATATCCAACAAACAAAGGTCGGATTTATCAATTGATTGAAATACGCACAACCTGTGATATTTCAGTTATATAAACAAATATAATGCAGAAAAAAAATAACACAGATACCAGAAATTTTGTTAACGAGGAAACCGCAAATGGAGAAAAACCCCGGGACCTAGTCCAGCTTTGAACACCACACTGTATTAAGCCGCTACAGACACTAGCCTACTACAAGTTAACTTCAGACTGGAATGTAGTTGAGTCCTAACCAAGTCTCACACCGATTAAGGTACAATCGCGTTCCTTACGCCTCTGAATCCCAGCAGGAATCTACGCACTTGATTCCCTTAACTTATCTCACCCACAACTAAGAGTTGCTAAGACCCAAAGTCGAAGACTTATAAACAAATTTGTCTCACACATATAAGTCTATTCTGATAGATAAATCTGTCTCCCAAAGAAGTACCTATGAAGTTTGTTCCGTCTTTTGATAAATCAAGGTGAACAAGAACCAATTGATAATCCGGTCTTATTGCGGAATCACAAAATCTGAGATGAAGAACTTTGTGATTACTTTTATATCTTACATATCGAAGATAAATCTCGAGCGAATCTTAGAGAAGATAGTACTCAATACGATAGAACAACTAAGATCAGAATACACAACCACATAGAAAATAGTTGAATCTGGCTTCACGAATCCCAAATGAAGTCTTCAAGTCGTTAACCTATGATGGTTTTGGAAAAACTTAGGTT
The DNA here is from genome assembly GCA_023531295.1 of Papaver armeniacum. Classification (NCBI taxonomy): domain Eukaryota; kingdom Viridiplantae; phylum Streptophyta; class Magnoliopsida; order Ranunculales; family Papaveraceae; genus Papaver; species Papaver armeniacum. Next base: position 607,935 of record JAJJWW010017398.1, read on the forward strand.
AAATGAGAATCGACTCTAGTCGCAACTAGGACACAGAAAAGTGTCGGGATTAGGTTTTCCAGTTGCTAGAGTTCTCCCTTATATAGTCTTTCAAATCAGGGTTTGCTAACAATCAAAGCTAAGATAGCTTAATAACAAAGCATTCAATATTCACCGTTAGATGAAATCTTGATTTAAGATTCAAGCTAAGTTTGCTTAAAACCAAAGCAATATCTCTCCACCGTTAGATGGTCTTAGCTTGTTACACACAAATGAAATATACCTTCATTTAGATATGGGTAATCATACCTAAAAGTGTATATTGAGTTAGCTCAATAAAAGTTAACCGAAGTTAGCCATATGAACACTTTTGTCTTAACCACATTCATCTAACACATCTAGATCAACTATGATGATTAATCAATCATGTAAGATAATCAAATGAATCCAATTGTGTTTCAAATAGAGTTGTTCAATTGTTCACTATCTCATAGAAATATATATGAACCAATTGAATCAAAATCAGATTAATTCGTAATTGTACAAAGTACTTATATAAGAATAAATTCATGAACATTAAGCCACGGTTTGCAAAGATTGCATTCCTTAATTCATAAATGTTTTAGTTCATGAGTATGAGAATCATACATAATCGATTTTAGAACTTAACCACTAAGTTTGCAAACCAGGTACGCAAACTATAGCTTCCAGACTTTGGTCTTGTTCAGCCGTTTGCAAACAGGTATGCAAACAGCCGTCCCGGACCTAACTCAGGTAGAACCGTTCGCATACTAGGTCTGCAAATAAGGTTCCCGGACTTTACAGTTAAAACCGTTCGCATACTAGGTATGCAAACGAGGTTCCCGGACATGAATCATACCAAAATAGTTTGCATACTATGTACGCATATTGTGTTGTATCCAGACAAAGGTTTTTGTTCCAAACTCTCATTTCAATCATTGAAACATCCTTAGAAGACGACGATGGTTATATCACACAAACCATTAGCTTATAAGTAATTTTCAAGTGATCGAATGATCAATACGAAACATTGCAAGTCGACATCAAATGATTGTCTCACACAAATCATGTAAGATGTTTCAAGGCAATTTTCACATGATCATATTTTGACTTAATATTTAGTTTCCGACAAACAAATTGTTTCCAACTAAATTCGTCAAGAATATGATGAACGTAGCTAAAGCAAAAAGCTTCCAACACATATTTCGAGAAATAGATAAGCAAGATAAACTCGACTCGAAATATCAATTGTGTATAATATAAAAGTCTATATAGTTATACGACTTAGTCTCATTAGAAGATACAATATAATAAACTTCAGAGTGATAGATAAGTTTTAGTCTCCACATACCTCTTGTTGATGAAGTTCCTCCAAGTTCCCCTCAGTAGATCTTCGTCTTCAATCGATGAACGCCGTGAAGTCTAAAGCTCAACTATACTTCTATCCTAATCCGAGACATAGCTATAAGTAGACTAGAAATCAAGTATATAGTTTTGATCAACTAAACTTGACAAACAATCTTCAGATAGCAAAGCTTGCGAGTTCGACCGAGTAGTGCTCTAACAAGTTGCATTTCATTCCTTGAATTCTCATACTTCCTATCAAGCTACACAAAATATGCTTGCACCAATTGCCAATTGGGCATGGCCAGGAAAGAAAGCTAATTTGGTATGCAATTTATAGGAGTTTGCATAAGCCACTTGCATAAAAAAGAATGATGCAAGGAAAGAATGGATGGCATGAGCCTGACTGATACACCCTTGGCAAGAGAAAGATTAGTTCATGCTTTCAGCTTAATGTCGAAGCGAAGTAAGCTGGAAATAGGTCTGCAATGGCCTATGTGCGATGCCAAGGCATGCCATATGCTCGGACGTAACTCGAAAGTCAGGAATGCATGCAAAATGCATCAACATTAGCCTTTATGGCCTTACATCCTTCGATAATAAGGATAAGTTGGAAATGTGTGAAAGCTACGCTTAAGGCATCATGCTTGTGAAGCATGCTTGAAATGGCAGACGTGCGTTCATTTTCCTAGTGAGCCTTGAAGTTTTAGGGCCCGGCTGCTGCGTTACGAGTAACGGATCATGGAGTTTCGGCATGTTGGGGTTAGCTTTGTAGACATAATTTTCTGGTCCTTCACAGTTGGTATTAGAGCGAGGTTCCGAGATAACACTAGGGATTGTGCATTATGGACTTGTCAGCGAGTTTTTTGTAATGAAACTAAAAAAAAAAAACTTTAAAGGGGAAATATTAATACGTAAGAATAGAACAAGTGTTGTGTGAATCGTGTTAGACTTACTCAAATGGTGTGAGTTTGGCATTCCTTAAACGGCGGCCCACTAGATAGTTGTTGACCCAAAAGACTATTTAGAATGGTAGGTAAACAGTGGGACTGATCATCCCCACCCATTTGTAACGGTTTGCACTGTCAGGCCTGCTAGCACCCGCCATTTCGATAGCAATCCGGAAGACGGTTAAATGTAACGGTATGCTTGCATCCGATTGATCTGGTATTTTGGGGTAAAAACTGATTCTGCTGGAAATGGTAAATTTGGGTGTGCCGCCGAGAAACGAATCTAAACCCTAAACAAATGCACTGCACGGGAGTACTTTAGATTCGAGAGATCAATCTGTACAATTCTGGCCTAAACCAAGAAATGGTCGTTCCAGACTTGCTTTGGTCATAAAGTGAAGGAGAAGGGTTGATCTTAGGGAGGGAAGCAGAGAAGGTGTTAAGATCAAAAATATTGAATTTTGAAGGTGTGGCTGTTTTATGATTTGTATTAGAATATGGAACTGGCTTGCGGAATGTAAGCTATCAGTCATTGGTGTTTTTTTGGATACTTATGTTGATAACACTAACTCCTCTTTTCGAAATAGGTTGAAAACCTATTTATACAAGTCATGATTGAGCACACCTTGATCTCGTAAGAAGTGGAGACAATTAAGTAGTGGAGAAGTGGGGTTGTGTAAAAAGTGGTGGCCGTCACGTTTCCATCATGAGGGAAAACTGGTCAGACTTACACCCACTACTCTCTTACTGTTATTAACCGTCCGCCCTTTCCTGACACTTTCTCGTAATGGGTCTTGTGTGCAAGACCTATTTATTCTGACTAATCACAGGCAAGATAGGCGACGGATAGTCATGTGTGACGAGCCAAGTCATGAGACTTGCCGCAAAGAATAGCACGTGATGCTATTAGGTTAAATAACTAAGTTATTTGTGAAGCCGATACTCATAAAATATCGTATTGTTTTCGATGCATGTAGAGCATCGCTTTTAAGCAAGCAGCTCAAAATGATTGATGCATGTGAAGCATCATTGTATAAAGCTTGCTTAAATCAGTCGCGGAGCTTAATGTCTTAAAAGGAGCATGACCAACCATTTTCAGGTGTAGATGGTGGATTTTCGACAAAGGCTAAAATCGTGAACCCATAATTATATGTACTCCTGATCCAGCAATCAGATGAATATTGAGGCTCATGTCTCTTATCGAAAGCATGAAATATCATGCTATGAGAATCTCTGACTGAGAATACTGTCTCTTAGAGTATATATAGATATGTAGTTAATTAATTATTCTCAAAATCAATAGATTCAAATCCCTGGAAAATATTCAATATTTTCATATTCAATTTATGGTTCTTCCCAGCAGAATTCCGTGGGTTAGTAATAAATATTCAACACGCAGGCATCTGAGTTACCTTCGAGTAAGCCCCGACCAAAATGGTGTAAATGTATTCGACAAATAATGCATTAACAAACACCTGAATGAACAAATAAGTATTTCAAAATACGACGAGACGATGAACCTATGCAAATAGGAAAGAAAATAATAAAATAATAGTCAAGGCACTAGGGGATTGGCTCAGCGGCCGGCCAGTCATGCCGTGACCAGTCCCACGCCCAAATTCTATATTTTTTCATATTTTATTATTTTCCTTGATCTCATGAAAATCCTTTCATTTGAACAAATATCCTTCGTTTTGAGGAAACTCCTCAATTTCATGGTGTTTCCTTCACACTGAGGAAATAATATAAAATTAGGGAAAATATTGTGGGGCCGTGATTATTGGCCAACCGACCATACCTTGATCCCAGCCGGCCCCACACCTCATGGTTCCTCATTATTTTATTATTATTTCCCTAATCTCATGAAAACTCCTTAATCTCATGATATTTCCTTGATCCCATGAAAAATAATATAAAATTAGGAAACCTGTGGGACCGAGCCATAACCGGCCGGTCATGCCCTAGCTGGCCCCACACGCCCTATTTTATTATTATTATATTTTTCATGTTTCCTTAATCCCATGAAATTCCTTGATTTCATGATGTTTCCTTCAAATTATGAAATTCCTTCAAATTATGGGAAAATACATAAAATTAAGGAAACTTGTGGGACCGGGCCCAAGCTGGCCGGTCATACCCTAGCCGGTCCCACAAACCCCTTATTCTATTATAATTATTTTTATATTTCCTTGATTTCATGAAATTCCTTGATTTCATGATATTTCCTTCAAATTATGAAAACTCCTTCAAATCATGAAATAATACATAAAATAAGGGAAAACTCACGGGACCGGGCCTAGCTAGCCAACCATGCTCAAGTCGATCCCACGCGCCCTTATTTTATTATTATTAATATTTTTGTTTCCTTCATCTCATGGAAACTCCTTGATTTCAACAAAAACTCCTTGGTTTTAACAAATTCCTTGGTTTTATCATATTTCCCTAAAATCATGAAAATATTATGAAAATTAGGAAAAACGCGTGGGACCAAGCTCCTTGGCCGGCCAGCTATGCATTGGCCATGGCCGGTCCCACACTTCATGATTCCCTCACTTTTTGTTATTTTTCCTTCATCTTATGAAGTTTTGATGATTTCGTCAAAAACCCTGATTCCTTCGCATTTTCTCAAATGATTGCTCAAATGCACACCAGAAAATATCAAAATTCTCAGAATTGACATGCGGAAACTTTGGTGACGTGAGCATGTTACCTTGACCGACCAAGGTTGGCTCTTTGGCTTGCAAGAAGCCGGTCCCACGTATTCTCATGATTTGACCTAATTTGCACAATTGCACGTATTAGGTCCAAAACTCTTCCAAACAACTTGGAACTTGATGGAAAGATCATCAATTGATCCCGTGAACACCCAGGGCCGGTTTCATGACCCCTTGGTCGGTCCCTCATCTCTTCATAATTAATTGGGTTTTTATCACCTAAGGTTCAGCATTATTTTAATAAATGATTAAACCAGCATTTAATCATCCTTTCATCAACAAATTAACCGGTCTTCAGGAGATCTTGATATTTGCTCACGTGAGCATCTGGGCACTACATGGTCGACCCATAATCCCATGTAGCCGGTCCCTCCTTTTCTGTGGTTAATTCTCAATAAACCATCAATAAATCATCAGTTGATCAAATTAAAGTTTTGAGTCCAAGGTTAATGATTCCAGATTCAAACGCTAATAATTTTACGTTGATCCCGTGATCAACATTTTTATTTATCATACTCGGTTCAATTACCAGCATTCTGATTTAATATCTTATTTGGTCATGTTACCATAATTCATCAAACGAGCAGTATTTGCTCAGATGAGCAATACTTGCTCAAATCAAGGAATATCGGTTCAATTATCAATATTCAACAATTCATCAAATGAGCAATATTTGCTCATTAACTTATTCACACATCATATCTTTGTCTCAACAGACATGTTCAATTCATGAGTCTCAGAACATTTCCAAACGTTCGACTCAACAATACAAGGACTCATCGTCCTATGAAGTCATGAAGTCAGCAATTGACTAATTAAATACACGTCTGCCTTGCAGATTCCACAATCATACGAGACATCAATCGTGTCACATGGGGGATATTAACTAGGGTTTTGGTCTGGCGGTCTACGGCATGTGTGTTCATACACGCGATGAGAATGTGAGCAAGTTGTGCAATCAGTTGAAGGAGTTAACAAAGTAGTGGATGGAAAATCAACCAAGTCTCCGCACGTTGAGCAACTGGTTTTAACACGATTTACACTTCCCCATTCTTCGATTCCATCAACTGTCACACTTCATGAGATCGTGGTGTTTTCAATTCCAACAATATAAATAAGTCTCGAATCATGATTGAAACAAGGACAATCTCGAGTCAAACCGACAACACGAGATTAACAATCCAACTCTCAACAGAGAGCAAATTCAATCATTCGAATTTATCTTATTTTCGAATACACAACACACCTACAATCTTCGATCACCATTGATCTCACACATTTCTCAGCTTCCTCCTACTGCACCGACCCATCCTCTCTTGTGACCGAATTTACTCTGGAACGGCCATTGTCTTGGTTTAGGCCGGAGTACTACAGATTGATATCTCGAATTCAAAGCACTCCCTTCTTGCAGTGCATCTGTGTGAGGCTGAATATTTCGCTTGGTTCAAGGAGTCTCCTTCGTACGGTCGTCCCCTCAATTTCGTAAAAACCGGCAAATCGTTTTGCCCCATCTACATCAGGAAGCTTCCGGGAGCTATTCACGCGCGCCAAAGGCAGGCCGGTCGGTCTCTATAGGAGAGTGATGGCTGGCGACTATGGTGACATCTTATTGGTCGCCTAAGATTTAATCTAGGCCGGTCAATTCGGCTGGCGAAGTTGGACGGCCGAGATGATTTGCGGCAGTTAATGGCCGCCTTAATATTCATGTAAGCGGCTCGACCAACCCCTTTTGGACAATCGTTTGGGAGCCATATGGGGATGCCGTGGCTTGGCCGATCGCGGCTTATGGAAGGGGAGTGGCCGTTGATTATGGCCACATCTTGTTGGCTACCTAAAATAGGAGTTAGGCCAGCCAATTCATCTGGCGAAGTTGGGCGGCCAAGATGATTTGCGGCAGTTAATGATTGCCGTTGATTTAATTTAGGTTTTATAAAAGCCATGTGGCCAACCTATTTTAGGGCCAACGTTTTTGGTGTTGGTGCGCGTTGGGAGTTGTTCGATCAGCCAGCACAATAGCTGGGTCGCTGGTGAACGTATTCGCTCCTTTCACGTTGATTAAGGTCGAATCCATGCCGGTTAATACGGCTGGTGAAGTTGAGCGGACAAGATCGTTTTGCGGCAGTAATGTAATGTCGCTTAATAGAAATTAGGGTTTTGTAACTCGTGTGGCCAACTATTTTGGCAAACGTTTAGTGGCTCCGCTTGCGAGTTGGAGAGATGCCGATCGGCCTAGGTATTAGTAGGACTGGTGGTGTACACGATGGCGCTTGTCCGACCATGTTAGGAGGCGACTAGGTTTGATAAATCGACTGGCCAAAACGTGCGGCCGTGATCTTTTTTTGAGACTGACATGGGTATTCTAGATTAGATTCCTTAAGGAATTAGGCGCATCGACCAACCGACTTCCAACTTTATTTAAAAGTGTGTGTGGCGGGTTTAAAGCGATCTGATCGGTCGATAGGAAAGGGGGCCGGCAAGCAGCAACATGGAGCGTGGCCAGCCGGCCACAGGTGGCGCCTGTTGAGGCAAATCGGTTGGCCAAGTGGCGCGGCCACGCCTCCTCTTGCTGTTTCTCCTACTTGTCGCAGCTCCACTTTTACTTCTCGTTTTCTGGGTAGAACTTTGCTCCTACTATTCCATGGCGGATTAATTTCCTAGCTTGCCTAGGTTTGGTCTCGACCAATAGGGTTCGAGATATAGCGCAAGGCGCAAAAAACCTAATTTTTGCAAATTAATTAGGCCAAAATTTGAATTTTGTGAGTCATCACAAAATTGAACAAATTTGATAAATTATGTGTGTTTGACACAAAATTCTTTAATTTTATCCTCAGAGAGCAGTTAGCGCATCTTCTGATTGAGTACTTTCATGTAGACCTTAATCTTGATACTTCGGGAAATTCATGCTACTCAGCCGCGAGTGAACACTAATTGTCATGTCATACCAATATTAAGAGTTCAGCCGGGGAACATAGCATAGAATAAATACTCGGAGACTCCGGCAATAGTGAGTAATGCAGCTAGGAGCTTATATACTCATTAGGCTTTATACTAGTGAACAATTCATCTAGGAGCTTGAGTTTCAAAATAATATGAAGAGAGACATAGGCACTCATAAGATTTTGATATATTCTTCAAATTCCTTGCGGAATATAGACATATCAAGGTCTACTACTTCTGATGCCGGGTCAGGTAGATAGACTTTTTCAGTTTTCGCCCTATACTAAAAACCACCATCAACATCGGCATTAGAGGTTTGGTCCTCACAGTATTGGACTAAGAAATGCTTGTCATATTCGATGACCCTTTTCAAACTATGAACTTTGGGGATTCCTGGTGTTACGGTAAGGGACGTACACTTAGGATCCTGTGTTAAAATATCCTTTTGGAAATTATGGGTATGTGGTATGTGACGCATGCTTAGGGGATCCAAATCGATATTCTCAATAATGTAGTAGACTCTATTAGGACTTCCCAGTATATGCGATATGGGATGGATGCTTAGAAGGTCGTAATTATTGTTCACAACAAATTGAAAACACCCAGTGCGATTTCTGAGCATCATGGTGTGACATGTGCTCAAGAAATCATAAAAGACGAGGGTACCATAATACACCACAATCTTTTTGTTTTCAACCTATAAATCCTCTTACTGAAAGTGATCGTCTATGGATAGAGTCGAGACAATACAACAAATCGGTATTCACACTTTGTATGATTGTCTATAGATACGAGATCGAGACAATACGACTACCAAAGTGTGATACTTGATAATAGGTTTGGACTTAACCAAACTCTATAGTATCACTATCAAGTATATCGGAGTTAATGTTTGTGTATTTTACTTTTAATTATAATAAACAATTATAATTGCTGAAATAGAAAAGTAAAAGACACAGCAAGATTTTGTTAACGAGGAAACTGCAAATGCAGAAAAACCCCGGAACCTAGTACAGAATTGAATACTCTCAGAATTAAGCCGCTATACAAAATCTACACCAACTTCGTATAGTTGAGACCAAGCAACTACCCCTAGTTCACTTAGTTTCCTCAGTATCCCTGCGCTTCCGACTTCGATGAGTGCACGCACTAGTACAATTAATTTGGAACGTATTCCAAACAGTAAAGGAACAACAAATCTGTTTGGTAACAACTCTTTCTATTCTTTCAAGATAAAGATATCTCAAGTCATACGCAAAGGCTCTTGCGTTTAATCTAATAAACTCATTTGCCTGGTAAGATCAATTTATCCAATAACTACAAAAATAGTTAAGTTTAGATTCGTAATCAATCAATATAGATCTCAACGAAGCTATAAAGTGATGTCGATCTCACCCAACTATTCAATCGAATAAATCCAATTCTAGTTGAAAAGGCGAGGGTACCCAAATATACCTCAATCTAAATTTTTTCCACCCATAAGTTCTTTCTCCGAAAGTGATTGTCTATGGACTGAGTCGAGACAATACAACTAATCGGTTCACACTTCGTGTGATCGTCTATGGATACGAGATCGAGACAAGACAACAACGAAGTATGTTTACTTGATAAGAGGTTCGGACTTAACCAAACACAATAGGATTACTATCAAGTAAATAGGAATTAACGCTTGTGTATTTTACTTCTAATTATAATAAAAACAATTATAATTGCGGCAATAGAAAAGTAAAAAACACAGCAAGATTTTGTTAACGAGGAAAATGCAAATGCAGAAAAACCCCGGGACCTTGTCCAGAATTGAATACTCTCTGGATTAATCCACTATACAAAATCAAACCAACTTCGTATAGTTGAGACCAAGCAACTAAACCTATAGTTCACCTAGTTCTGTCTGTATTCCCACGCCTCCAACTTATAAATAAGTCACGTATTTGGAACAATTCCTTTGGTTCGTATTCCAAACAGTAAAGGAACAACAAATCTGTTTGGTAGAAAATCTTTTCAACCAAGTGATGTGAGTTCGACAAAAGGCTCTTCCGTTTATCTCAATAAACTCCTTTGTCAGGTCCTTAGATCTATCTACTAACAATTACCGAAGTAATCGTCTAGATTTTGCAATCAATACTTTGAATCACAAAGAAACATATTGATGCCGATCTACTCAACTAATCAATCCAATCTACCACAAGGATAAATTGATTATAGTTGGATCCTCTTTAACCGAAACAAGTATTGTGCACACCAAAGATTATGAACCCAAATCAGAAATCTTCAAAGTCTTCTTTGTCTTCAAATCTTCTTAGATCTTCAATAAACACCTGCACACAATCAACTTGAATCTCTTGTGATCAATCATGCACGTAACGGAGTGCATTAACAATGGATTATCACAAGACGTCTTTAGATCTACAAACAGTCTAAAGATCCCCGTCGAAACTTCGATCTATTTTGAGTGAATCTTAAATCAGAAGAGAAGATTCTCAAGCATAAACAAACTAGGTGCAATCAAAGTTCAACAACCGTTAGTCAATCAAATCAATCGAAAACTAATAATAAACAGCAATTATCTAGTTTCCCACCAACGGTACTAATAGAGCTTCTCAATCCCAAAGAAGTCTTTAAAGGCGAGCGTAGTAAGAGATTTCGCCTAATTAGGTTACTTTCCTCTCCGAATAGGCGGCTCCACCAGTAACAATACAACTAGGTAGTTTTGCTGGCTCTGAGGATTAGTTATCTAGTAATGCAAACTTTGGTATTTATAGACAAGGAAGTTTGGACACCAAGGAATTTCCGAAACCGAAAATATTCTCAAGATATGCAATATATTCTAGATTCGGTTTCCATAATTCCTGGAAATGCTTTGTCCAAACATTGATCGAAAATCTCTTAGAAAATCTCCAATTAGTAAATGCACATTACCAATTTTCATTTTCCAAAAATAAAATTAAAAACCTTAATTAAAAGATTCTCAATTTATTTTTCGATCCGGGATTTTCCTTTAGCTATTGAGGAATATCTTTGAACAATAAAAGATAAGCGTTACTGTACATGTTCAAAGTATGTCGACATCTTTACTTTCTAAGTCCTCTTTCATACTTACAATCTTGAAACCGATTTGCCACACTTCCAAACGAGTTTAGAATTGTTTCATCTGACTTTCAAGAACTATATGATTGATTAAGAACACTCAATCACAAATCATGGGTTTCACGGTTCTACCAAAACAAGTTTCGTATCTACCTCCATGTGAGTATTGTGCATAGTCACACTAGCTTTCCAAAAATTCGGTTGACTAGGTACTAGGATCGGTTCCCCACATACTTATGGTAACTACTTGTATTTGCTGCACATGTCCATAGGATCGGTTCCCCTTTCACTAAAAACTTGTTGCACATGTTCATAGGATCGGTTCTCTCATCTACTAAAAACTTGTTGCACCTATTACAAGGATCGATTCCCTCTTGTGATTGGTTGCACTTCTTTATAGGATCGGTTCCCCTTTGCCTAGAGTTGGTCATACCAATAACACTAAATCGATCATACCATCTCAGGTGATTACTTAAGATCGATTTCACTAATAAAAGTCATACCAATACGAAAGTCGGGCCTTGTGAATAGTTTTACCAAGAACATAAACAAGTCATGAGCGGTTATACTAATCACACATATTGGTAGTTCAAAATATATGCAATTAATAACAATACCAATAAGCCTAGCGATTTCCCTTTCGATTCACGAAACAAGTTCATGAATTTACTTCCTTTAAACTAATGTAAAACATTGTTTCCTAGGATGAAATCTTCACCTCATACCCATACATAATCACAATAGCATTCAAACGATTATGTCGATGTCTTATATACGAAGTTCAAAAGATAAGTGTTATACTTCGTATTGTATTCCTTAATACTACATCTAACTAGAGTGTAATCATTCATGCTTCGCAGTTATGTTTTCAATATGCACGACTTGAAAGATACGTTAGGGAATGAAACAGTTCAAGTCAAATATCACTAACCTCAAGTGGAAGGATGATGTTGTCGTTGTAGCTCCTTACTTCTTCACTTCTTTAAGTCTTTGCAATACTTGTAATGTCTCATATCCTAATACTTTCAAGCTAACCTATACGAAGTTGACTCTAGTACATAATCAAGCGACTCTTTAAATGAGTTTTGGTTCACTAAAATATGACAACCAAACTTGACATACCAACACTTGGTGGGTTCAACCGAGCTATGTTCTAACACTAGTTGGATCCATCCAATCAAGGTTTGTGCACACACAAAGATATGAGAACTAATAAGAAATCTTCTTCGTCTTCAAATCTTCTTTAATCTTCAATAATAACTTGCACAACACCACTTGAATCTCTTGTGATCAATCACACACAGAACGGGGTCTATTAACAATTAATTATCACAAGATGTCTTTAGATCTACAAACAGTTCTAAAGATCCCGTCGATACTTCGATCTAGTTTGAGTGAATCTTATATCAGGAGAGAAGATTCTCAAGAATAAACAAACTAGTTTCAATCAAAGTTTCAACAACCGTTAGTCAATCAAATCAATTGAAAACTAATAACACTGCAATTATCTAGTTTCCCACCAACGGTACTCGTAGAGCTTCTTGATCCCAGAGAAATCTTTAAACGAGCGGTCGTAAGAGATTTCACCTAATTAGGATACTTCCTCTCCGAATAGACGGCTCCACCAGAAATAACAAGAAATAAAGTTTGTCTGGCTCTTAGGATAGTTTGGTAGAAATGCAAACTTAGGTATTTATAGACCAAGGATGTTTGGACACCAAGGAATTTCCAAAACCGAAAATATTTTCAAGATACGCAATGAATAACAAGATTCGGTTTTCCTAATTCCAATAAATGCTTGTCCAAAATTTCTGAAATCTCTCAATAGAAAATCTCCAATTAGTAAATGCACATTTACTAACTTTTATTTTTTAGAGCTACACATTAATTGCTGGTAATTAATGTATATAAAACTAACAACCTTAATTAAAAGATTCTTAATTTATTTCGGCACAGGATCTCCTTGAGTACTAAGGAATATCTTTGAACAATAAATGATAAGAGTTATTGTACGTGTTCAAAGTATGTTGACATTTCTTCTCTGTAAATCCTTATTCATATTTACATGAATTTACATTCTTGGAATCGTTATACCACACTTCCAAACAAGTTTAGAATTGGTTTACCTGTATTCCAAGATAACTATGTGATTGATCAAATATCAAATCACATATATGGGTTCAATCGGTTCTACCAATCACTAGGATCGGTTATAACTCAATATGGAAATATTTGTGATCGGTCACACAAGTTACCAGGACCGGTTACATCAATTACCAGGATCGGTTACATTAGTTACCAGTTACCAGGACCGGTTCATGGTTGCTTGTGATTGGTCACACCAGTTACCAGGATCGGTTACACCAATTACCAGGACCGGTTACCAATTACAAGGATCGATTACATAACACTCTGTGATCGTTCACACAAATTACTAGGATCGGTCACACCAATTACAAATATCGATCATACCATCTCATGGTGATTACTTAGGATCGGTTACACCAATTAATAAAAACTAGTCATACCAAATCATAAGTTAGGCATTGTGATTAGTTATACCAAGATACATAACATAGTTACGATCGATTCTACCATCTCACACATATTGGTAATCCAAATATTTGCAATGAATAACCGTACCAATAAGCCTAATAATTTACCTTTCGATCCATAAAACAAGTTCATGAATGTACTTCCTTTAAAAGAATGTAAAACATTGTTTCCTAGGATGAAATATTCACCATAACCCATTCACATAATCATAACAGTATATACAAGATTATGTCGATGTCATATCTACGAATTTCAAAAGATAAGCGTTATACTTCGTAGTCTAATTCCCTAATACTATGATCATACAAATATGACCATGTCAAATCACTAGAGTATTATACAATATGTACAGTATATACAACTTCGCATTTATGTTTTAAATATAACACGACTTGAAAGATACGTTAGGAATGAAACTGTTCAAGTCAATATTACTAACCTCAAGTGGAAGGATGATGTCGTCGTTGTAGTTCTATACTTCTTCACATTCTCCAGGTCTTCGGAGTAATACTTGTATGTCTCAACATTCCTAGACTTTCTAGTCTAACCTAAACGAAGTTGACTCTAGTATATAATCAAGCGACGTTAGATGAGTTTTGACACACTAAAATATGACAACCAAACTTGACATACCAATGCTTGGTGAGTTCAACCGAGCTATGCTCTAACAAACTCCCCCTTTGTCAATTTTAGTGACAAAACTCTTATTACATATGGATAAACAAATTACATAAGAATTCATTTTACATACGCTTGATTCCAAGTTTCAACAAAACAATAACCTGCATATATTCAATCAATAAATGTCGTTGTTGACATTTGAATAACAAAAGCTTTTACTCCCCCTAAAGGTAAGCTAGGTAAATATTTAATCCGAACATCTTTGTTATTCCCCTTTTTGTAGTCAAAATACTACAACAACAATATGATATGTTTCTTCCCCTTAGTCAATGCTTTACTCTTTCGTTAGATATAACGTTTAAGCACAATTGTCCTTTCATTAGTGATTGCAAATCACTTGTTTACTCCATATATTTCTCCCATTTTTTGTCACAAAATGACAAAGGTTTGAGCAAATAAAGGACAAACCGAAAGGATATTACAAATCTAAAAGACTTGTAAACAACCTATAAGAGTTAAGCACGAAGGTTTCACATACCACTTTAGATAACTGAAAATGCGGGGGTCTAACAACCACACCCAACAATTCGTTTGGCAATCTGATAGGACTTACTCTATTATACTTTCAAGAGAATCAACTAGACAGTCAGACTCAATCTTGAGAAAAGTATATCAAAGAGTTACATCTCTATTTCTCAATTCAATCCGCAATCAAACAAATAGGAATTTGCGAGCCCGGTTGAATATAAGAAATAACTTGGACGGTATCAAAAACCAATATTCAAGTGTCAATCAATTTAATCAACAACCAAAGGTTGGATTCCCAATTGATTGAACTTACACACAACCTGTGATATTTCAATTATAAAGATAAACAATATAATGCGGAAAAGAAATAACACAGACACCAGAAATTTTGTTAACGAGGAAACCGCAAATGCAGAAAAACCCCGGGACCTAGTCCAGAATAAACACACACTGATTATAAGCTGTTACACCAAATTCCTACTACCTATTCGGACTAGATGTAATAATTGCTTCAGCACAAATAGAACTCCTAGCACAACACCGATTGTCTTTAGGAATTCTTCTCGTAAATCTTCTAGCAGAACCCAAGGCTCTCTTTAGAAGATACAACAACACGATTGATATGATTCGATATTTTGTTTGCACAAAACACCGGTTTGATTTCCCTTTAGATGTGAATCAAGGTTTTGGAAATCTTGTGTTTATTTTGATAAAAACAATTACTAGGTAAAAGTAATATCAAAACAAACTTGTAGATTAGGGATTATTACACTCTTCAATAATGGAAGAGAAACCTAATTATTATACAACAAGAACCACTAGAATAAATCTAGAGATATCTTGTTTAAAACTTCTTAAGGATTTTTGCGAGATACCTTAATCGAATTTTTCTTTCTAGCTTCCGATTTCGACTAACAAGTGTTGGTATACGATCGGAAACTGAAATCTATCAAAACCTAGGGTTTATAATCAACAACTCTTGAATGGTTTTATATCAGAAGAGAAAACCTTAGAATAGACAAGAGGTGAAAAACCTAGATTACAAGTTGTATAATCAATCACAAAGATTAATCCATCTCGGCTTTGTGATCCCCAATGCAAAGAATTTTATCTCACTCTTGTTCACGAAGAACAGAAGACATGGAAAACAACCTTATGAGCTTACACCAATTTTCCAAAGGGGATGAAAAACGTGTAGCACTCATGAACCTTTTATTTATAGTGAACAATAACTTGGAAGCTACGCAAAGCTAATTTCCTTTTTCAAGACTCTCCTAATTTTGGGAGTCTTTAAGTTACAACTCTTGCCAAAATAATTAAATAAATAATTAATTAGCAAATATTGTATTTATGTGAATAAATCACATTTTAACTTAGGAAGGAATCACAAACACTTTAATATGGTAATCAAATATGTTTGGAGTAATAGCTATCTTGCCTAGATAAGGAAACATCACCAATTTGACTAAAAAAAGACTTCTAGTCACGTAATTGGGCCCAAGTCCGTGAACCGTTACAAGCAGTCCATGGACTCCTACTAACGAACTGTAACAGTTACAGCAACACTTATAACTGTTACTTTAATAAATCGCTCATAACTTCATCGTTATAACTCGGAATTGAGTGATTCTTGGCTCGTTGAATTCGTAATCTCATTAACTATAACATGAGAACCTTTCCAGGGATAAAGGTTATTGTCACAAAAGTCGTGGCTCAAATAACCTCAAGTATATATACATAAGTGTACATTTACCGTCATAGGAATTGTTCCATAGAGTGAGCATTTGTTTCGATAGATTAGAAAGGTAGAATTGAACAAGAATCCAAATGAAATCAATTAACACATACCTTTGTTGATGAAGTCCATGTTGATGTCTTCTTGTAGTCTTCAAACTTCATCCGTCAAGGATAGCTTCGATTCTACTTCTTAGACTTAATCTAGTCCGAAACTATCTATAGCATACTAAATCAAGAATGCATTTTGGCAACTAAAATTGACAACTAACTTGACATACCAACGCTAGTGGGTTCAACCGAGAAATGCTCTAACAATCTCCCCCTTTGTCAATTTTACTGACAAACCCATTTTACATATGGATTGTACTTGTTAAAAGCATTACAGCTCCAAAATCTGACATGCTTGATTTCCTTGGTTCTTCAACTATGCGTGTGTTCATCCTGTACTTGTTGAAGATCCATCATAGTATTATTACACAGCATCAAAGTTCAATTACATCACAACTTTAACAATAATACTACGGTGATATGTATCACTCCCCCTTAGTCAATACTTCATCTCAACATAAAAACTACTCCCCCTTACATAATGATCCGTAAACCATATGTATTTGTAGTGTGAACTACACATTAATTATCCCCCTTTTTGTCAATATAAATTGGCAAAGGTACGAAAACTAGTGGGATCCTCATAAAATTTTCAAGGAGGTACTTCATGACCAAAAGAGAACATATCAACTTTACTTTAGATGATATCATAGAGTCGAAACTTAGTGAATTCATCAAGGAGTTTATTAAGATACAAGTTAACCCCTACATGTTCCACAACCGCTTATCCCCTCAAAGATATAACAATTAAGCACAAGTTCATTTAAGAACTCTCCCCCATAAAATGTCATTCCCGAAAGAACAACAAGAGTGACCTTTCTCCAGGATGAAGGATTTATATATTGGATTTTAGAAATCCCACAAGGAGATATGAGCTAAAGACCAATCATTGAAAGTCTCTCATGAGATCGTATTACTAAAAAAATATAACTATCTCATGGTAACAATACACAATATGTAATCATGAAGATCAAGTATTGTGATAATCTTTTCTAAGATACAAACTTGTAGAGACAAGAATTGATATGCTTAGAAGGAAGAATAACCTTTTCCACAAGGATTTACACCAAGAATGGTTACCATAAGAGTATGAAAAAGATTTTTTGACAATAAAACCAACATCCAATGGCCTTGATTACTGCTTCTAACCTGTTATACTTTAGAATTTCAATCACAAATCAAGTTAGGTAATTAAAAATCATACACGTGGTATTTAACCATATTCATCTTAACCATAACTAGTTCAAATGACTCAAATGAAACTAGTTAGAGAGTTGTTTAATTGCTTAGATCTTATAGAAGTATACAAGACACAATCGAAGCAAAAACGATTTGATTCACTCGAATCGATTCATGAACTTTATAGCCACGGTTTGCAAACTTGCATTCCTTAGTTAATATAAATATAAGTTCACGAATAATCGTTTTTAGAATATAACCAACCTAAGTATGCGGACTTAAGTACCCGGAATAAGTTTGTAAATAGTTCACAACAGCAGATTTTCTCGGGAAGAGAACCTCCGACAGTACGTGGAATTCGCGGACTCTGTTCCGGTTTCCTGAGCAGCAAAGTACGCAGACTTTGGTTCAAGGAATAAAGACTTATACATGTATTTGTTACCACACAATGCTTATATCCAACAATGGTTATATAATCTAAACTCTCATTTCAATCATTGAAACATTCTTAGAGGACGTTATATAGTTGTTATTCACAAACCATTTTTCATCAAAGCCATTTTCAAGTGATTGAAAAAATTAACATGACATTCGTCACGAGTAAAGATGAACTTGGCCAAAGCGAAAGCTTACCAACACATATTTCGAGAAATATGTAAGCGAGTTAAACTCAGCTTGAAACAATAAATTGTTCCACATATTCAAAAATTACCCAACATAATATGTGCGCCCCAATTCTTTTGCAATCCTCACCGCATTTGCTAGGGCTTCTTGGTGAGGATGCACTGCCAACACAATCAGGTTGTGTTGAGGTGAACAAAATCTTGCTCACCACAGGTATTTGAAACAAAATCATGCATGGACTCTAGGAATTTAACAACTTCCTTGAAACTTTCAATAACTGTTCCATACCTTTTTAAGATGTTATCCCTTATCGAACTCTTGTCTAGGAGATCCTTCTTAATAGTACTTGTTGCTTTATTGATCTTCTTTGGTACCCATTTCTGAGTAGCTTTTGGAGCAACATATTTATTTTTCTCCCCAATATAATTATGAAATTTCTTGGATGGAATACTAGAAGAACTGATATTATGAAACTCAGTTTTTCTCCAATTTGGAACATCAGATCTTGTTATCTTAACATAATCAGATTTGGTTTTATCTCGTTTAAGAAATATGCAATTCCTTTGCAAGTGACCTGGTTTTCCACAATAAAAGCAATGTTTAGTAGAATGGAAAAAGTTATGTTTGGTGTTACCTGAATATGTATGTGCTTGCTTTGGAGCTTGACAGAATTTCCTATTTTCGTCATCGGCAGTTGGCAGAGATACTTCACTTTTGTCAACCGTGGAAGGTTTTGGTTGAGAAGAATTTTAAGCTCTAACAAATTTTACCTCTTTGCAAGTACTAGGAGCGTCTATTCCTTCATAGCCCAATCCTCGTGTATCACGATGAATTCTACATGCTCCCAATATTGAGGTTAATTTATCTGAGCTGTTATTTCTAGACAAACTCTCTTTTAAGCTCGAGTTTTCTTCTTCCAACCTTTTGACCTTTTCAAGTGCAATAACTAGATCATTCTTGGATGATTCACATTGAACTTTGAGATCTTATCGTTCCGAATCAAAGAACAAGTTCATCTCAATGTTCTCCAAGTGATCTAGTTTTTCTTGAAGAATAATTTCCCGATCACGACTTCCGGCAATTTCTTCTTTAAGCTTTCGTATTTCGCTGAGATAATCTCTTGCACCAATTGAATCAAGTTGGTCTTGCAAGTCTTTATTCCGACTACGAAGTCTGTCATATTTTACTTTCTCACCGAATATGGTGCTTTCAGCTTTCGAAAGTTTCTGATGACATTGCTTAAGAAGTTTATTAGCAACTGTATCTACATGGAACACTTCTTCGTCAGAATCAGAATCAGTATCCGAAAGAATTTTTCCAGAAGCTAATGCAACCTCGCCTGCGTACTCTTAGTGATTATAATATTCGGGTTCATCATCAAGAGTAGGCAAAGCTGCTGCATATGCCGATTGTCTACGGCTCCAGCTAGGACATACTGAAGACAAGTGCCCGAAACCACGATAGTTATAGCATTGTACATCATTATTAGGAGATGTTGTAACTTTTTTAAACTCTTTTTCCTGTCTCTCAAGAGTTTTCTAAATTGTCATGGAGTAACATCCTTAGTATCTGGCGAACCAGATTTATCCTTAGAGGATTCAGAATTGTTTGCAGATGCGTGTTCATTATCAAAGATCTTTAACTTTCCAACAAGAGTATTTCTGGAGAGTGTAGAAAGATCGTTTGCTTCTTCAATGGCATGTTTCTTAGACTCGTCTTGATGGTAGAGACCTGAGAATTTTGCACACAATAACTTTCTCCGGAATAGTTCTTCCTAATGAATACGAGGAGTTAACTATTTGAGAAAGTCTTTCGTTAAACTCATCAAAGGTTTCATCATCAGACATGCGAAGGTTTTCCCAGTCAGAAGCTATATTTTGAAGCCTTGCTTCTTTCTCTGCGGCATTCCCTTCGAATACGGTTTCTAAGATATCCCAAGCATCTTTAGACTTATTACATGTAGTAACGTGATGCTAAAGATCTGGGGTAATGGCATGGATGATAGAATTTAATCCGTCGGAATTTTGCTTTGCAGCAAGAGTCTCAAGTTTATCATAATCACCAATATCCTTTGCAACAGTTACACCGTCTACTGTAACTAATGGAGGATCATAGCCATTAACAATACGAACCCATGATTGAAAATCTTGCGCTTGTATAAAAGCACGCATAGCAATTTTCCACCATAAATAGTTCGTGCCATCGAAGACTGGTGGTACGTGTATAGAGATAGAACTTCTGTCCATAGAATCAGATTGCTACAAACACAGACTTATGAGGTCTTAGCATGTTTGCCTACTCTGATACCAATTGAAAATGCGGGGGTCTAACAACTGATGAGTGCCAAATAGTGCATATTTATACACCTTTTTATTGGCATTTTACTCATCTTTTGCGCTTAGAAATCAGATATTATCCCAGATTCTGTGTTTTCTTTGTTTTCAAGAATAAATATTTGTATTAATTAATTTTGTATTTTTAGGTAATAAATAAATCTCGGAGAAACTGAGGAGCCAAGGAGCGAAGAATTGGAGTCGAGCGTCTATGGAGCAGAAAGCCAAAGCCCGCGCGCGCAACAGTTGCAACCCAACAAGTAGCAACTCATCTACAAGACATGGGCTTGAGCTAGACCCGACCCGCGACCCGGATCCGAGCCCGTCCACTCCAAGCCGTCGAGATTTCTATCTTCTACATCCAACGGTCGCTGCCTCCACTCGCATCAAAGTTCGATGCTCCCGTGCGACACCAGATCACTCCAAGTCTTCCTCAGCCGTTCAGATCATCTACTCCTCATCCAACGCTCGCTCGGCTCGTCCCATCATCATTCGCTACACCCGCTTCACAACCAAAACACCCATACCCTATACCCATCGAGCAACCATCATTTCCTCTCTTCTTCTTCTCTTTCTTCTCTTCTCCCCCTCACCGCGACAGAGAAGAGATCTGCTCTCCCATACCTCTTTCTCCATCTCCTGTCTCCACCATCACCATCTCTTTCCCCTGACAGAGCCATCACTACCAGAGCCGCACCACCTTACCTAATCACTCTCTAGTTCTTTCATAGCTTCTTTCCTAGGAGCTAAGAGAGAAATAGACAGAGATAGGTTAGGGTTTCACCAATCAATCACGCATGGAGCTCTGAGGTGATTAGACAAGAGGAGCGGCGAATCAGAGTATGGGTGAAGAGTATGTTTGAATTATTTTATATTTAATTTCGATTTTGAGGAATTAGGGTTTGGGAATTTCTGTGCATGTATAAATAGAAGAAGTAGAGGATGATTTTGGGTATGCCTGGGCTAGCCAGAGCACCACTTAGTTTCAATTTGTAGTTTTATTTCTTTGTAATGTTTTAATTTACTTTCCCAGGGTGTTTGAGGAAACCCCTGATTTTCATATGAAGCATGTCTGTGTTGGTATGATGTTGTTGTGTTATAACATGATTAAGATTAGTAGTTAGCCATTGAACCAAAGCCTGTGATGAGTGGTACTGTAAGAAGACCACTCATACTAGGGGTGAGTAGCAAAACTAGTTAATGAATATCTAGCCAAGACCTTCAAATGAAGGCACAAAATCATAGCTTGACTTACATTGTCTGAGTATGAGAATTAGAGGTGAACAACCACACCCAACAATTCGTTTGGCAATCTGAGAGGACTTACTCTATTATACTTTCAAGAGAATCAACTAGACATAGTCAGACTCAATCTTGAGAAAAGTATATCAAAGAGTTATATCTCTATTTCTCAATTCAATCTGCAATCTGCAATCAAACAAATAGGAATTTGCGAGCCCGATTGAATATAAGAAATAACTTGGACGGTATCAAAAAATAATATCCAAGTGTCAATCAATTTAATCAACAACCAAATAGATAATACAACCTTTGGTTGTTGATATAAATTGATTGACACTTGCACATTGGTCTTTGGTACCGTTCAAGTTATTTCTTATATTCAATCGGGCTCGCAAATTCCTATTTGTTTGGTTGCAGATTGAATTGAGAAATTGAGATACAACTCTTGGATATATTTCCATTGATTGAGTCTGACTGTCTAGTTGATTCTCTTGGAATTATTTTGGAGTTAGTCCATACAGATTGCTAAGATAAATATTGGGTGTGGTTGTTAAACCCCCGCTTTTTCAATTGGTATCAGAGCGGGCAAACACGTCTAAGACCTCATAAGTCTGTGTTTGTAGTGATCTGACTCTATGGAAAGAGGTGCTATCTCTATAAACGTACCACCAGTCTTCGACGGCTCAAATTACTCATGGTGGAAAATTGCTATGCGTGCCTTTCTTCAAGCGCGTGATTTTCAAACACGGGTATATGTTTTTAATGTCTATGATCCTCCAATTGTTACAGTAACGAGAGTCTCGCTATCATAACGAGATTCTCACTATCATGAATGGCTTTGGTAGATATGAACCTAACGAGATTCTTGCTGTTATGAATGTCTTTGGTAGATATGAACCTAACGAGATTCTTGCTGCAAAGCAAAATTCTGACGGTTTAAATGCTATCATACATGCCATTATCCCAGATCTTCAGCACCATGTGACTACGTGCACTCGGTCTAAAGATGTGTGGTATATCTTAGAAACTGTAATCAAAGGAAATTCCTCTGAGAAAGAAGCTAGGCTTCAAAACCTATGTTCTGATTTGGAAAACCTTCGTATGGGTGATGAGGATTCATTTGATGAGTTTAATCACAAAGTGTCTGAAATTGTTAATGCATCTTTTGTGTTGGGTAAGACTATACCTGAAAAGGACATTGTGATGAAAATTCTCAAATCATTGCCAGCCAAATACTATTCTAAGAAGCATGCCATCGTTGAAGGAAATAACCTCAACATACTTTCCAGGAATACTCTTGTTGGAAAGCTAAAGATTTTTGATCTTGAACCGAATCAAAGAGAGAAAAGTCACTTGTTGGGCAATCCGGTTGCTACATCTGATAAAAAATCTCAACGTCCTAAAATGATTGATACAAGGGATGAGAATTGCTTTAATTCAACTCTTTCACTGTTTGTTCAATAGTTAAAGAAAACTCTTAGACGGAGTAAAAAAAAGTCTCAAAAGAAAGTACATTCAATCAATAAAAGGGATGAAAAAGTTCAGAAAAACTATGATAATGGAACTTGTTCCAAGTGCTATAAAAGTGTCCATGATACCTTCAAAAATTCTGATGAAGAGGTTAGTGAGATTACTAAAGAATGGATGGCCACTCTTGACTATTGTCTTGAGGAAGATGTCTGTGAAAATTCTCTTAACTAATTTGCTGATAATCACAATTGTCCTTCTAACAGCTCTGATTATTCCATAATATACAATCTTACTTCTCCAGAAGAATGTCAACTAGAAAAGGAAGCCTTGATTAAAAGGATTGAAAGTCTGGAATGTCAACTGCTTGATCTAAGATAAGAAATTGTTGTCTCTCGTAATCGTGATCTTAATAAGAAATGTTTAACTTCTTCGATATTCCCTCTTAAGAATTATCAGCAAATTACTCCTGAAATTATGTCGTTCTCAAATCAATCTGACTAAGAGGATGATATATAAAAACACATGGACATACCAAATGGTTCGTCACTCGTGTGTGAATATCAGGATCATCTGGAAACAGTGTGCACTAAGGATCAAGAAATTTTCTCCTCTGGTAAACCATGTTTTCAAGAAAAGGAAATCTCCTAAGAAACCGTCTTCAAAAGAGATTTCCAAAGCCATTCATGGTTTGCGAAAATCGACAAACAAGGTATTCGGAACTAGGCTGGAAACAAAGGTTGCCTTTCGTGGTCCTCCATCCACAAAGGAAAATCAGAAACAAGAAACAACAAATACTTCATCCCCTCGTAAGAAACCGCCCCGTCCTGTTTCCCTTGAACAAGAACCATAATCTTCAAGAGGGTTGTGATGAAAATATCTATGTTGTTTTTCTATTTTTTTCTTTTCTTTGTTGCACAATCTTGATTATTGTGCCAAGTGTCTGTTCTGTACAAGAACGGTTTTCCAAATAAGATTTTTTCTAGGGGATAACCAAATTCTGTTAGGGTTTTGGTCAAAGGACTTTTTGGAAATTTATCCCCTATCTTCCTTATTTTTAAGATGAAGAATTCTCCTTGATGAGAGCATTTCATTTATCTCTTCTAATCATGTCCTCATCTAGTCTTTCAAGCAAAGAAAGTGATGTCTGGACTGTCCTTTTTCCCTCTAAGAAGATTCGTTTCGATTCTTCTGAGAATGAGATGTGCTTTGACAAACATGATTCCTCCCTTGATGGGAATCCTTCTGTTTCTCAATTTGATAATCTCTCTTTAACCATGAATCTCGTTTTGGAACAAGTTCGTGCTTTGAAGAGTGAACTTGAATCTTCCTCCAAAAGACTTGAAGAAAAGATGGATAATCTTGAATCCAGGATTGATTTAATCGAAGATGAGCTTGATGAATATAGGGAATATGAGAAGAGTATTCAAAGTAAGTGGAATGTTCTTTAGGAGTTGATTTGCTTATTGTCTAGGAAACTTCTTATGAGAATTCATTCTTGTGTTTTAAGAAGGATAACTAGGGTTTGGAATAGCCATTATTGTGAGTACACATAGCTATGTCCAACGATTTTCATCTTGCAATGTTTTTAGAATTATTTAAATTCTAAAGTTGATTTGGAAGATGATTTTGCAGTATTAATCTTTATGGTTTCATATATTGCAACTTGTTATGGGATGTGTGTGTTTGCGTCCGTGAACTATGATTGTTCCATATATGTCAAAAGTTAAGTCTTTCACATGTCATTATGCAAATATTGATAAAAGAATGAATGAACTTTTGACAAACAAAAGTTAAGCCTATTATGTCATTATGCAAATATTGATGGAAGATAGGATGAACTTTTGTTTACAAAGATTAAGTCTATTATATGTCATTGTGCAAATAGTGATGAAAGATAGAATGAATCTTTGTTTATTCCGCAGTATTGATCTTCCCTGATCCATATTTTTGATGTATATACTGTGCGGCTCTGTAAGTTCTCTTATGTTGATCATTTCCGATTAAATTAATCATGGGATCTCTTGTGGTTAATTTAATTGAGTATTTTGGATACAAATTAATGTTTCATGTGATTTGTTAATGTCCAAAGAAATCCTTCTTTTGTTGTGAAAGTAAGGTCGCTCTTGTTGTTCTTTCGGGAATGACATCTTATAGGGGAGAGTTCTTAATTGGACTTGTGCTTAATTGCCAAATCTTTGTGAGGAGTGCGGCTGTGGAATATTATAGGGGTTATCATGTATCTTTATAAACTCCTTGATGAATGCATTTAGTTTCGGCTATATGATTGCATCTAAAAAAGATGATATGTGCTTTTCTTTTGGTCATGAAGTATCTCTATGGAAATTTCATTAGCATCCCATTAATTTTCGTACCTTTGCCAATTTTATTGAAAAAAAAGGGGGAGAATTAATGTGTAGTTCACAGTACAAATACATATGGTTTACGGTAATTATGTAAGGGGGAGTGGTTTTCATGTGAGATGAAGTATTGACTAAGGGGGAGTGATACATATCACCATAGTATTGTTGTCAAAGTTGTGATACAATTGAACTTTGATGCTGTGTAATAATACTATGACACTGTATCACAATGATTGAGAGCAACTGTTTTCTCATTGTTATAGCTACGGATCTTGAACAACATTGACGCTGAGTTGAACACGTTCAGAATCACTGCAGTACTTGGAAGTGACGAAGATTTCGAGTAATGTTGAAGAACCAAGGAGATCAAGCATTTGGATGAGAAGCTAGAAAGTTTATTTATTTTGTAATCCATATGTATTGATAGTTTTGTCACTAAAATTGACAAATAGGGAGATTGTTAGAGCACTGCTCGGTCGAACTCGCAAGCGTTGTTATCTCAAGCTTGTTTGTCAAGTTTAGTTTCCAAAACTATAAGTCTTGATTTCTAGTCTACTTATAGCTAAGTCTTGGATTAGGATAGAAAGTGTAGTTGAGCTTAGACTTCACAGCGTTCATCTATTGAAGACGAAGAACTACTAAGGGGAGCTTGTGAAACTTCATCGACAAAAGGTATGTGGAGACTTGAACTCATCTATCACTCAAAAGTCTATCTACTATATCTCCTATTTGAGACAAAATTCGTGTAGCTATATAGACTTCAATGATGCACATTTGATATTTCGAGCTGAGTTTAACTCGCTTACATATTTCTCGAAATATGTGTTGGTAAGCTTTCGCTTTAACCAAGCTCATCTTATATCCTTAACGAATGTCAAAAGATGATCATGTGAAAATCGCCTGGTAACATCTCACATGATTTGTGTGAGACGGCCATTTGATGTAGACTCGGAATGTTTCGTTTGCGTACCTGTTGGTTTGTGAAAGTCCGGGATCCTAGTACACATACCGGTACGCGTACTGGCGTAAGGTTTGGGTCCGGGAATTTCTGTTGAGTTTGGAGGTATGCGTACCCGTTCGCATACTGGCAAACCCAAACTTAGTTCGGCCACTAAGGTATGCGTACCCGTTTGCATATCTGAGTGGATGATGTTCTAAAATCGGTTTGTTCATGAACTAATACATTTATATAATAAGGAATGCAACCTTTTGCAAACCGTGGCTATAATGTTCATGACTTGATTCGAGTAAATCAAAATCGATTTTGCTTCAATTATGTCTTGTATACTTCTATGAGAATATAAACAATTGAACTACTCTAGAACTAGTTTTATTTGAGTCATTTGAACTAGTTATGGTTAAGATGAACGAGGTTGATAAGAAAGTGTTCATATGGCTAACTTCGGTTAACTATTGTTGAGCCAACAAGGTGTACACTTTTAGGTACGGTTACTCATATCTAAATGAAGTTACATTTCATTTGTGTATAAAAAGCTAAGTTCGATCTAACGGTTGAAAGATATTAGCTTGAGTCTAATCAGGTTTTCATCTAACGGTGAATATTGAATGCTTTGTTACCAAGGTAACATTGATTGCAAACCCTGATTTGAAGATTATATAAAGGAGAACTCTAGCAACTGGGAAACCTAATACCCACACCTTCCGTGTGATACTGGTTGCGAGTAGAGTCGATTCTCCTTTAACCTTAGGTTTTTCTAAAACCAAGTAGGTTAACGACTTAAAGATTTCATTGGGATTGTGAAGCCAGACCCAAATATTTTCTCTGTAGTTGCGTGATCTGATCTTGCTGTTTTCTATCGTGATTGAGTACTATGTTCTCTAAGATTGGCTCGAGATTTAATCTCCGATAGGCAAGATAAAAAGTAGTCACAAACATCTTCGTATCATCATTTGTGATTCCACAATATCTTGTTTTGCTACCATACGATTAAGATTATTGTGAGGTGATTGATATTTCTAGGTTGTTTTTCGGGAATATAAGTCCGATATATCAATTGGTTCCAGTTCACCTTGATTTATCAAAAGACGGAACAAAACTCATAGGGTTATCTGTGGGAGACAGATTTATCTATTCAATAGACTTTTATTTGTGAGACAGATTTGTTTATAAAGTCTTCGACTTTGGGTCATAGCAACTCTTAGTTGTGGGTGAGATCCGTTAAGGGAATCAAGTGCATAGAATCCTGCTGGGGTTCAGATACGTAAGGAGTGCAACTGTACCTTGATCAGTGTGAGGTTGGTTAGGGCTCAACTACATTCTTGTCCGAAGTTAACTTGGAGTAGGCTAGTGTCTGTAGCGGCTTAATGCAGTGTGGTGTTCAAATCTGGACTAGGTCCCGGGGTTTTTCTGCATTTGTGGTTTCCTCGTTAACAAAATTTCTGGTGTTTGTGTTATTTATTTTCCGCATTATATTTTTTTATATAATAGAAATATCACAGGTTGTGCGTAAGTTCAATCAATTAGATAATCCAACCTTTGGTTGTTGATATAAATTGATTGACACTTGAACATTGGTCTTTGGTACCGTTCAAGTTATTTCTTATATTCAATCGGGCTCGCAAATTCATATTTGTTTGTTTGCAGATTGAATTAAGAAATTGAGGTACAACTCTTGGATATATTTCCATTGATTGAGTCTGACTGTCTAGTTGATTCTCTTGGAATTATATTGGAGTTAGTCCATACAGATTGCTAAGCGAAATATTGGGTGTGGTTGTTAGACCCCCGCTTTTTCAATTGGTATCAGAGCAGGCAAACACTTCTAAGACCTCATAAGTATGTGTTTGTAGCGATCTGACTCTATGTACAGAGGTGTTATCTCTATAAACGTACCACCGGTCTTCGACGACTCAAATTACTCATGGTGGAAAATTGCTATGCATGCCTTTCTTCAAGCGCGTGATTTTCAAACATGGGTATATGTTGTTAATGGCTATGGTCCTCCAATTGTTACAGTAGACGGTGTATCTATTGCAAAGGATATTGCAAGTGGTGGTTCTGAATCCATTGGAGTTATATAACCAAGAAGAATCACATGTCATTTTTTCAGCATACCTTCTGAAACCCTTGCATAGAGCTTTACATGATAATCTGTATTGTACATAATTCTTGCTTCAGAGGCATAAACAAGATTTTTCTGCTTGGAGAGACACAGATTAACGATACATATATATCAATAGTTTCCAAAATCTTGGTCACCGATTATGGAAATCAAAAATATTCTCCTTTAATATAAAAGAACCGAAAATTTTAATATTAAAGGTTTTAAGAAAGTGCCTTCTTGTGAATATTTCCATAGATCTTGCAAGTTTTTAAGACTATTGTGCTATATACACTGAACTCATCAAACATAGTTTGAGCACTTCATGAGTCAGTGTATTCAAGCAAGATACTAAGTATCTAGTTGAAACAAATTATTCTCTTCAAGAGTTGTAGAGAACCTTGTTTTATCTGTTCTCTCAGAGATCTTACTCCTCTTGTAAGACAGACCAAACTTATCATAGAAATGATTATCATCAAGATATTTAGGTATTACCTTATGTATTGATGAACATGAGAATTTGCCATATTCCTTTTTGTTTGGTTCCACCGTCTTCTTTGGTACCCATTTCCATGAGTTCCTAGTTTTTTGATCCTTTTTCCTTTTGTGATGAACAACTCTTTGAGAACCATTTTGAGAATACTTTTGAGCATTCTTTGATCTAATAGAACTAGACTTATGTATGATTTATTTCGAAAAACATCTCATGATACAACCTTGACTAGAAGTTGTTTTGCTAGAGCTCGAACAAGGTGATTGTTAACAATTTCTTACAACATGACCTTTGATTCCACAATGAAAACATCGTCTATAATAATGCTTATGATGATGTGAAAAACTCTGATATGAGTATCTCATCTTGTGATTCTCAGAGAATACAGATGCTTCTTTAAAAGATGAAGATTTCTTTCGAGTGCCTTCGATGTCATCCTTCTTTATTTTTGCGGGAAAGATCGAATCAAATTTTATAGATTTATCCGGAAAGGATGTAACCAACTGATTTGTTTGACATTAACGAACGCATTTCATCTTTTATCCTATTGACATGTTCGGAAACTGTCTTTATCTCATAATTATATGAGATCTTTAAGGCATTGTATTCATCTGCTGCTGTTTTTATTAAGATCTCAGTCCTATTTTCTTGATCAATGCTTTTCTTTAGCTTCACTTCCAAGGATTGGATCTTTGAGGAAGATACGATCTTGAAAGAGTCTAAATCATCTTTCAGGGTAGTTAGATCAAGATTGAGTTGATCATTTTCAGCTTTCATATGACACAAGTCTTCAAGAAGCTTTCCTTCTCTTTTTAGTGCAAGAGTGAGTTCGGTTGAACATGAGAGAAATTCTTCACTTAGTTCATTTAGCTGAGAAGTTTTTATATTCACACAATCAATGTCATTATGAAGAGATTTCTCAGAATCTGAATCATTTATTATGAATACAGGGCTTAACTTAACTTCTTCTTGAGAATATACAGACATATTTTCAGAAGAGCAAGTAGAACTCGTGGAAGAAGCCCCATTTAAACATTTGCTAAAATCAAACCCATAGAGGGATTTGCCCAAATCTTGTGATACGTTAACTGAGTCCCTTTTTGGCTTTACCTTACCTTTCTGCAGACTCATTTCTTATAGGTTGGATCGCACCAAACACAAATTATTAGATCTTTTCGTATTTGCCTGCTCTGATACCAATTGAAAACACGAGGGTACCCAAATACAACACAATATTTTTGTTTTCAACTTATAAGTCATCTTACCGAAAGTGATCGTCTATGGACAGAGTCGAGACAATACCACAAATCGGTATTCACACTTTGTGTGATTGTCTATAGATACGAGATCGAGACAATACGACTACCAAAGTGTGATACTTAATAATAGGTTCGGACTTAACCAAACTCTATAGGATCACTATCAAGTATATCAGAGTTAACGTTTGTGTATTTTACTTTTAATTATAATAAATAATTATAATTGTGGAAATAGAAAAGTAAAAGACACAACAAGATTTTGTTAACGAGGAAACTGCAAATGCAGAAAAACCCCGGGACCTAGTCTAGAATTGAATACTCTCAGAATTAAGCCGCTATACAAAATCTACACCAACTTCGTACAGTTGAGACCAAGCAACTGCCCCTAGTTCACTTAGTTTCCTCAGTATCCCTGCGCTTCCGACTTCAATGAGTGCACACACTGGTACAATTCCTTTGGATCGTATTCCAAACAGTAAAGGAACAACAAATCTGTTTGGTAACAACTCTTTCGATTCTTTCAAGATAAAGAAATCTCAAGTCATACGCAAAGGCTCTTCCGTTTAATCTAATAAACTCATTTGCCTGGTTAGATCAATCTATCCGATAACTACAAAAGCAGTTTAGTTTAGATTCGCAATCAATCAATATAGATCTCAACGAGAAGCTATAAAGTGATGCCGATCTCACGCAATTATTCAATCGAATAAATCCGATTCTAGTTGGATCCCAGCCGATCAAGGTTTGTGCACACACAAAGATATGAGAACTAATAAGAAATCTTCTTCGTCTTCAAATATTCTTTAATCTTGAATAATAACCTGCACAACACCACTTGAATCTCTTGTTATCAGTCTCACACAGAACAGAGTCTGTTAACAATGGATTATCACAAGATATCTTTAGATCTACAAACAGTTCTAAAGATCACGTCGATACTTCGATCTAGCTTGAGTGAATCTTATATCAGAAGATAAGATTCTCAAGAATAAACAAACTAGGTGCAATCAAAGTTTCAACAACCGTTAGTCAATCAAATCAATCGAAAACTAATAACACTGCAATTATCTAGTTTCCCACCAACGGTACTCGTAGAGCTTCTTGGTCCCACAAAAGTCTTTAAACGAGCGGTCGTGAGAGATTTCACCTAATTAGGATACTTTCCTCTCCGAATAGACGACTCCACCAGAAACAACAAGAAATGAAGTTTGCCTGGATCTTAGGATAGTTTGCTAAAAATGCAAACTTAGGTATTTATAGACCAAGGATGTTTGGACACCAAGGAATTTTCAAAACCGAAAATATTCTCAAGATATGCAATGAATAACAAGATTCGGTTTTCCTAATTCCAATAAATGCTTGTCCAAAATTTCCGAAATCTCTCAATAGAAAATCTCCAATTAGTAAATGCACATTTACTAACTTTTATTTTCTAGAGCTACACATTAATTGCTGGTAATTAATGTATATAAAACTAACAACCTTAATTAAAAGATTTTTAATTTATTTCGGCACAGGATCTCCTTGAGTACTAATGAATATCTTTGAACAATAAATGATAAGAGTTATTGTACGTGTTCAAAGTATGTTGACATCTCTTCATGATGTCAATAATAAATATAAACATTCATTCACAGGCTATGTAATCGGTAAATATCACAAGAAAAATTATAAAATAATAATTTTATTCATAAATAATGATAGTTTTATTCAAAATAGACCTTATACAATAATTGAAATAAATCAAAACATTGATGGCTATTTTCCTCGAGAATCAAATCTCTTCATGATGTTGAGATCTCTTTCGCTTGATAGGAATAATTCTCCGAATTTCTTGAAGAGATCCTTGATTGAACGGTGCTTAGGCATCATCGTTGATGCGTTGCTAAACCTATTACTCGAGAGAGCTTCATGATGCTAAGGCATCATCGTTGATGCGTTGTTAAACCAAAAATGCTTCAGAACGGTGCAAAGCGAATGAAATGCGTATTTTTCGATATTTCGCATGGCCGGAGCTATAGAACGAATACTTGCGAACTAAGTGGCATGAATGATACACACTCTTATGCATTACTTGTGAAGGACCCTTTGGCTATACATACTAGGATTTGCTTGTCTCTGGCCTTGTAAAACGAGTTGCCTTTATTTTGTAGTCCCTACACTGATGAACTACGGTCCGTGCGTGATCCCTTCAAGGTACAAAGAAGGGTACGTAAATGAGTTGCAGCATTAATAGTCCGCACTTTGTTGCTCATATCATGTAATTGTGAGATGATTGCGACATCATGGTAACTCATATCATCTGGCTCAATAACGCGAGGCAAGCCATATTGAGCAGCCATTCTTGGCTGATGATCAACCTCATCTTATTTCCGGTCTCACATATGATCTACATTGTTATCCCGTGCATCTCCCCACATGAAACAGACTAGTCACAACGCAAAAATTAGTTTAAATTCATTTATCTCATTTAATTGGCCGACTATTAAGGAGGCCTTCTATGTAATGAGAAATGTAGTTCTTGTCGGTCACAAAGTTTGTAAAAAAAAAAATTCTTTTAATTTCATGAAATTAAAGTTCATTTCGAGATAATCAATCAAATTTTGCTCAAACTTCTGTCAAGTACAATCAAATAAACATAATATCAGTTCAAAGTTCATTTAATCATCCACTGAATTGATGACATGATTCATACTGAAAACAAATTGCAGTATGAGAGAAACGGGTTAAGAAGATGAACTATTCGAATATGGGCTTCACCTGGTCCGACCCAATGAAAGTCACTGAATTTACATATATTAATTCACTATGATTCTTCAATTGACCGATTCCCAGACAAATTTTCCTCAAATTCAAAACACACCAACAAATCTTTACCATGAAAGAAACCCAGTTTCTCACTTGCTACTCATCGTTTTCTCTCCTACAAAAAATTTCAATTCACGTACAATTGTTTTTTACAAGACATATGAAACCCATATCTTCAACACTTAACAACATCATCACCAGAAAAAAATTCTTAGAGACAGAGATAAACTCTAAGAATGAGAAGAAGTATGGAGCATTTGCTACTTATTATTGTTCCAACTTTCCAAAAAATTGATCTTCTCTGCAACCCGACAATTAAATGACATCCTTTGTTTCTCTAAACTTGTTTTATTGATCTCCAACAACAACAACAAAAAAAAAAAATCTTTCTCTTGGGCATTAATTTCTTATCCAAATATCAAATATCCTCCAAACCCGCCTATAAACACCATGATAAAAAAAAATAAAAGCATCTAAATATCTTATCTATGTTCATAGATCAATCGAAAGTACCAAGAAACACATTTTTAAATTTTGGTTAGCTGCTGAATAAAGAATGGGGTTTAGAGGAGGACATACAATGGAGAATTGAAAGGAGTTCGAGGAAAAATAACATAACTTGATGACTTGCGTTTGTTTTGATATAAAAGATAGAGAAATTTATAAGAGTGAGTCTACACTCACTGAAAATATCACTTCGAAATGCCCCGAAGAAGGATCGCACGGATAGCAGGATGCGTGCTTAGCATCGAGATCATAAAAGGGCAGATGTGGGCCCAATATTTGTGTCACGCGGTTATCTTTTCGGTGAAACACCGAAGTCGATCTAGAGTTTCCGAATTTATAAATATACCCTTATTGTTTATTTAGAGATATGTGGAGCACGTGTTCACCAGGAATTATCATATAACAGTATACGTCGAGTGAGAGACCAGATGGGCATTGACCAGACGTCTAATTTCATCGATTCAATTATACATAGCAAAGGCGAGTCCTCAGTAAGTACAAAGTAATCCACTAAACTGGTTATTAGGTTTGACAAAAAAAAAAAAAAAAAAAAAAACTCAATTATGCTGATAAGCATTTGTCATAATCTAAGAACTTCAATTATGCTTACCGAATATTAAAGAAAACCCACATTTATTTACGTTGGTAAATACTCAATCTTCACAGTTCATACACGATCTTATTGGAACTTTGAAGTTTGAACAGTCATATCAAAATCTTATATGGGACATCACTAACTTAGAGATACAAGTAAATGATTTTCCAATTTGTAAGGCTTAATGGGTTAACGCAATTTATTTTTTACTTGTCTTCTTATGAGAAGTCAAGATTTGTATAAGTATGCAGTCTACTTATTTGTTAAAATGTTATCATGAGTTGAATAAAGTGTTAGAGCATTACTCGATCGAACTCACAAGTGTTGCTACATCAAGCTTGTTATCAAATTTAGTTGTTAAAACTATATCTTGATTTCTAGTCTACAATTAGCTAAGTCTCGGTCTAGGATAGATGTAGTTGAGAAACGAACCAGTCATCATTTGCGCTCTACCGTTTGAAGGCGAAGATCAAACTGAAGCTTTTGGAGAACTTTATCAACAAAAGGTAAGTGAAGACCGAACCACCTATTTCTCAAGTTATATTCACTATTTTATCTTTGAGACGACTATCACATAACTAATTAGACTAGCTTGCATATACAAGAATTTCGACTCGAGAACTAATTATTTAGTTTACAAATTTCTCGAAATATTATGACTAAGCTTAATGAACATTTGTTCATAATTGATCAAATTTGATGGAGAACAATTTATTGTTCAGAACCAAATCATGATTCAAGTTTATCACTCGAAAATAGCCTGGAATAGTGATATGTGTCATTGATGTTATTCAGGAATGTTTCAAATTGATTTAGTGAAATATAGAACTACTATATTCGGAATACAAGACAGTGTTATCAGTCTTACAAACTGGGAAAATTGTTATATGTCTAAAGACGTATTACGTGTATTCGTACACGTAGCGGGGTAGCTATATATCGATTTTCAGATTTGTGTGATATACATATTCGTATGTACATCATGGAAAATATAATTGTTTCATGATCCGGATAGGTATGTATATTCATATACAAACCATTTTGGAACTGTGGTAAGGGAACCAGGAACTGGTATGCGAAGCAAAATAGTTCTATTTTCTAGAAAAAGTTGTGTGAACTCCGGAACTCGGTGAAAAAATCTTAAGTTTGCAAACCGGTACATGAGCTTGAAAAGCTCTGTCAACTCCAGAACTTTGAGTTGATTCAAAGTTTGCAAACCGGTACGTGAGCTTGGAAAGTTCTTTCAACTCCGGAACTCGGTAATTTCTTTTAAGTTTGCAAACCGGTCCGCGTACTGTGACTCAACCGATTCCCGAACTATCATGTATTTGTACTTTGTGCATTTACAATTCTATGTCGATTATGATCCAAGTGTAATTAAATTATTTCTATGAAATGATTTGCATTTGATCAATTCTCTAATTAACACTAGACTCATTTGATCACATAATTATGACTTAAGATTATTGTCTTAGTGAACATAAAAATTAGTGTTAAGCTTCTAAAGTTCAAATCGGCTAGTTTCGGCTAACCATGTTGGACATAGTCTTTATACACGGTTCGGTTACGGTTTACCTAACCATAGTGTATATCTTGTATATAGAATAAGACTCAAAGCTTTCATCTGACGGTGAATATTGTTTACTTGGTTCGAAAGCTATATTAGCTTAAACCTAAAACAACCTAGGCTTTGAAGTTTATATAAGGGGAACTCTTGGCAACTGGGATCTTTGAATCCTGACACTACGTTTTGGTGTGTCCTAGTTATATCTAGAGTCGTCCTCTGCAAAAACCCTTTTAGGGTTTAGCGACTATAAAGACTTCACGGGGATTCGTGAAGCCAGGTCCAGTTATCTTTTATCTTGATAACTTGAGTATCCTGATCTTGTTCGATTGTTGATTTATCACTTGAACAAGATAGATAGTAATCGACGAAGTTCTCTTCGTCTCAGAATTTGTTGATTCTGCAAGCTTTATACTTGTGAGGTGGATAATAATCTAGGCTGTACTTCGGGTTGCATAAGTCCGGATTTTGAGGATATCTAGACCTTGGTCTAAGTTGCTATCGATTTCCATCACCGGATCTTTTGTTTTATCTGATCATCCGTTTAGATCATAAATTAGGAAATAGATCATAGACTTAATTTGTTGGAGGTAGATTTGGTTTAAAGTCTTCAATTGAGTTGAAGCAACTCTTAGTTGTGTGTGAGATCATCTAAGTCAATCAATTGCGCGGAGTCCTGCTGGGATTCAAAAGGCGTAAGGAGCGCGACTGTACCTGAATCAGTGGGAGACTGAGTTCGGGATCAACTGAATTCCAGACTGAAGTTAATTGGTAGTAGGCTAATGTCTGTAGTGGCTTAATACAATTTGGTGTTCAATCTGTACTAGGTCCCGGGGTTTTCCTGCATTTGCGGTTTCCTCGTTAACAAAATTTCTGGTGTATGTGTTATTTCTTTTTCCGCATAATATTGTTTATCTTTATAATTGAAATATCACATGTGTGCATTTGATCAATCACAGTTCTTAGGTCCAACCTTGTTAGTTAGATAAGACTTGATTGATACTTGAACATTGGTCTTTGGTATCGTTTAAGTACTCTCTATGTTGATTAGGTTCACGGACTTGTTTCTGTAAACGTTCTAATCTCTATCGAGAGAGAGAGATATAACTCTAGGCACTTTCCTTGATTGAGTTTTTACTCTCGGAGTTGAGTTTGTCCATACAAATTGCCTATGAAAAAGTTGGTGGTGTATTTTGGTGCCCCCGGTGTTTTCATAAAGTTTTAAGTCTATAAATTTATTAGATAAGTTGTCACTTTTTTAAGGCTTATACTTGATGTAATGGGTACAGTGCTATTAATTCTAGTGGAAATTGAATAAATGCCCTTACTTTTAATGGGCATACATAAATACCCTTATCAACAATAATTATACCCTTCACTTTTTAGAAGGAAATCCATTATATCATTAATACCATAAATGCCCATGTATAGTGTTAAGGTTTATAGAAAATTATTTTTTAATTTCTATTTTTCATATCTAAACTTTCTCTCTTCACTCTGCAGCTCTCCCGAAAGAAGCCACCGCCATCACCGTTATTTCTCCATATTTTTTTTCTGCCGCCGTTAATGGTGATGATGCCGGTGGTTGATTATATTGAATCTCTATTAATCAATTAATCTGAATGATTCTTTTTATAATATTTGTTCACTAGTTGATGATGATGGTGGTGGTGGAGGAGGATATTGTTTCTCTATTCGGTCAGTTATTGCAGTTGACGATGATGATAATGAT
Source organism: Papaver armeniacum (assembly GCA_023531295.1). NCBI lineage: Eukaryota > Viridiplantae > Streptophyta > Magnoliopsida > Ranunculales > Papaveraceae > Papaver > Papaver armeniacum. The sequence goes on from JAJJWW010017398.1 coordinate 645,745, forward strand.
AGAGGTTAGGTCGCGGCGACAGTAGAAGAGGATATCAAATCTATATTCTATTAGATGATGATGGTGGTGGTGGAGGAAGGTTCCAGATCTTTGTTCCATTAGTTTTACAATGATGGTGGTGGTGGCGGCGATGAAGGAGGGGGTATGTATTTCAATCTATCACTGTTCACCACTACGAAATCCGCAACATCTATTATTCAATTTATGATTTGTATTGAGAAATGAGGTTTTGATCGCCAAGAAATGATTTATACTGCATTTTATGCCTCTTGTTCTAGAAGTGTTACAGTAGTGTATATTATAGGTGGCATTGAATTCTTATTGCCCTTACATTGTGTATTGTTTGAAATGTGTAGTTTTTGATTACGCCTATTGCTTATTGTAGATGGGGAAAAACGATTTGCTGGTTTTAACGTAATTGAAGAGTCGACCGTGTGGAGACTCCTTGAACCGAGCGAAATGTTGAACCTCACACAGATGCACTGCAAGAAGGGAGTGCTTTAAGTTCGAGAGATCAATCTGTAAGACTCCGGCCTAAACCAAGAACAATGGCCGTTCCAGAGTCAATTCGGTCACAAGAGGGGATGAGTTGATCTGTAGGAGGGAATCTGAGAAATGCGTGAGATCAATGGTGATCTGAGATTGTAGGTGTGTTGTGAATTCAACGTAAGAATGCTCTGAATGATTGAATTTTTCTCAATTGAGAGTGAATGCTCAGACGATGAGTTTGTGTAGACGAAAGATTGTTTGTATGAACTTGCCGAGAATTCTTTTAGACGAATGTTCGAGTGTTCGAATCTTGTTCTTTCAATCGGGATTCAGAGACATTTTATAATTCCGGAGTTGAAAACACCATGATCCCATGAAGTGTGACAGTTTGCTGGAATCAGAGAGTGGGGAAGTGGGAAATCGTGTTAAAACCAGTTGCTCATCGTGCGGAGACTTGGTTAATTTTCCACCCACTACTTTGCTGACTCTTCCAACTGATTGTACGACTTGCTCACATTCTCATCGTGGGTGAACACACGTGCCGTAGACCGCCATGAGATCAAAACCCTAGTTAATATCCCCCATGTGACACGATTGATATCTCGTGATTGTGGAGTCGATTCTTGACTTTGTGGGACGATGAGTCCATGTATTGTTGAGTTGAACATATTTTGCAAATGTTCGAAACTCATAAATCAAATATGTCTCTTTGAGACGAGGTATTATTATGTTGATTACCTAAGACGAGCAAACTGTGTTGCTGAATTGTCGAATAATATTGATAGTTGAACCAATATTATTGAATCCGAGCAAATATTATTGGTTCGAGCGAATATTGCTAGTTTGAGCGAATATTGCTAGTTTGAGCAAATATTGCCGGTTTGAGCAAATATTGCTCGTTTGATGAATTGTTGGTAGCAGGACCAAAATAAATATTAATTTAAGATACTGATTCTTTGGGTCGAGTAAAATAAATAAAAACGTTGATCATGGAATCAACATAAAATTATCAGAGTATTTGAATATGCTCAGAATCATGTTTCTGCAGAGCTCTGGATTCAAAACCCTAATTTTATCGAAGTGATGATTTATTGCAAATCAATCTGCAGAGTGAAGCACGGACCGGCTACATGGGATGACGAGTCCATCATGTACGCCCAGATGCTCGAATGAGCAAAATACCAAAGTCTCTTAGAGGACCAGTTGGTGAAAGAATGATTAAATGCCGGTTTAATCATTTATTGAAATAATGCTCGTGTAAGCGACAAATAATAGAAACCTGGTCATGAACTGAGGGACCGACCAAGAGGTCATGGGGCCGGCTTTTGGTGGCCGTGGGACCAATGGATGGCCGTTCATGCAAACTCTTAATTTTTTGGAAGAAGTTTGAACCTAATATGAGCAATTGAGCAAATTAGGTTAAAATCATTAAAACATGCAGGACCGGCTATTTGCAGGCCTTAGAGCCACCCTTGGTCGGTCAAGGGGATGTGCTCGTGTCACCATAGTGTCCGTGTCTCAGTCCTGAGAGTTTCAGTATTTTCCGATGCGCATTTGAGCAACATTCTGAGAAAATATGCAGAATCCAGGGTTTTTGCTGAAACTGGGAAAAAAACATGAGATGATGAAAAATAATAAATGAAACAGGGAATTGCAAGGTGTGGGACCGGCCACGTCTAGGGAATGGCCGGCCGGATGACAAGCACTGTCCCACACTTTCCCAGTTTTATGTGATTTTATGTATTTTCTCTGATTTGAGGGAAATTCCATGAAACTGGAGAGTTTGCTGAAATTATGGAATTTCCATGAAATGAGAGAGATAAAATCATAATAAAATAGGGAATGATGGAGTATGGGACCGGCAATGGCCAAGGCATGGCCGGCTGGCCAATGGGCACGGTCCCAGGGTACTCTTCCCAATTTTATGTAATTTTCATGATTTTAAGGAATTTTCATAAAATCAGAGAGATTTGTTAAAACCAAGGTATTTTGTTGAAATCAGGGAGTTTTCATGGAATCAGGAAACTAAAACAACAAACAATAATAAAATAATAGGTGTGTGGGATCGGCTAGGGCATGGCCGGCCGGCTAGAGCCCGGTCCCACAAGTTTTCCTAATTTTATAATATTTTTCATGATTTTAGAGAAAAAATTAGGGAATTTTCATGGTTTTAGGGAAAATTCATGAAATCAGGGAATTTTCATAATTTGAGAGAAATAATAAAACAATGGGACGTGAGGTGTGGGACCGGCCACGGCTAGGGCATGGCCGGTCGGCTAGTGCTCGGTCCCGCGATACCTTTCCCTAATTTTATTATTTCTTTGATAAAATCATGAGATTAGAGAATTTCCTTGAAATGAATGAGATTTGCTCGAACGAGAGAATTTTCACGAGATCAGGGAAAAATAATAAAATATGACAAAATATAAAATTGGGTGCGGGACTGGTCACGGCATGACCGTCCAGCTGATGAGCTCAGTCCCCTGGCGCCTTTGCTAATATTTTTTTTTTATTATTTTTCCTTCCTATTTTGCATAGGTTCATCGTTCATTCATATTTTTGAAATGCTCGTTTGCGCATTCAAATGCTGGTCTGTGCATTATTGCTAAGTACACTTGCACCATTTTAGTCAGGGCTTATTCGATGCTCAGATGCCTGTTTCGTTGAATATTTATCACTAACCCGTGGAATTCTGCTGAGAAGAACCACGAATTGAAGTGACGAAATATAACGAAGAATCGTAGAATATTGCTGGATATTCAAGCGATTAGAGATAATTAACTTATAGCTCTATACTAGCAGGGCTTCCTATCTAGGAGCATTAAATATCTGAAAGTTGAGAAATATGAACTTGCTGGAGTGTCATATTCCTCTTGTACGATCGGGGAAAACTGGTTGCATCCCGAAGACGTTATTGCTCTATACTAGCGACAGATTTGTCGTGGATCCGTCCAATCTTGCGATTCTATACAGTATGAGATGTGTCGTGGTCTCAGCTGGGAGACTACACATCTACATCTTCTCTGAGAGACTTTCTCGATCAGAGGTTTTATGGCATGAGCTTTCACGCTTAGAGACATGAGTCTCAATACTCATCTGATTGCCGGATCCGGAATAATTCATCGAAATTACTTCAAGTATTCATGAGATGTGTCGTGGCCTCACTGGGAGACTACACATCTACATATACTACGAGAGACAAACCTTCTCATCGAGAGATTTATGGCATGAGCTTTCATGCTTTAATGAGAGACATGGGCCTCAATACTCATCCGATTGCCGGATCCGGAGTATAGTTTTAAAATTTTACCTTTTTTCGAAAATCCACCATCTACATTAAGTCCCCTACTTAGTGAGGAACAGTCATGTTCCTCAGTCAGCATTGAATGGTGATTTTCCAGGTACAAACAGAAATAAGTAATTGAACTTAGTCATAAGATAAGACATTACCAGATTTCGACTGAATGAGAAAACCATGGTTTGAGCGGAAACCCCAGTGGCATAATAGAGCATAAATTGGTGTAGAACCGCTGATTCGATGGTGGAACCTTGGTCGGTTTAGGATTCAAGGGCCGGGCCCGAAAAGAAATCCTTGTTTTAGGAATAGACGCTCGTTCTTTCGTTAGTTTAAGGAACAAACAAAATAGACCTGAGTCTAATGATAAAAAATTTGTCTATGAGCTTTCACGAAAACAAAATTTTATTTTTTAAATACGTGAGATTTCACAAAGTGGAATAAACTCTCGTTTCAAAGGTGGATGCTCGTACGAGAGATTTTTTTTTTTGAACAGACGTGCGTCTGTTAGTAATAAAAATTTGTTTATGAGCTTTCATGAAAATTTTTATCTTCGAGCTTTCGGAAATCTTTGAAAACATACTCTCGCTTCAAAGACAGATGCTCGTGCGAGGGAGCAAAAAATATGTAGATATATTTTTCAAATTTACGTAAGTTTCACGTTAAATATATATATTTAGTAAAATCAATGTTTTGATTTTGAACAACTGTTGAAAGTAGACAATCATACATGGTGAAATAATGTCTGTATGTGAGTTTTCACAATTGTAGAATGGACGTCTGTCCAATTTTGAAAACCAGTGAATGTTCACATAGTAAAAATTTACGTGGGTTGTTCAAGGTTTTATGAAAATCAAGTTATGATTTTGAATAATGAATTTTGTTCGTCTTTGCAGGTTTGAAGGAGCGAACGAATTCTCGAGATTGTAATCACTACAGCTAGTGAAATTGTAAATAGGTAAGAGTTGGATGGTTACCATTTTTGTAGACTCTGTTGTGAGCGAATTTATTCCATGATTCATTGTTCTGTCGAAGCCTGCGCTTTGTATGAACGATGTGCTGAAGTAGCCACTTTGCGAGAATGACTGACTCCCATGACGATACTTCCAAAGATGGTGTTTCCGAGAGATAACATCTCTACGGACGAAACTTTAAGAAATGGTACTTACGGAACCTCTCGGGTGATGGTGAGAGATCCTTCATCTTGAGTTGTACTCTGGTTATTTCATTAGCTTTACCATAGGATGATCGTGTAGTGAGATCCTGGATCAATGTAGACTCCACGGAAATGGAAGAAAGTCTACGGGAGCGGAGAACCCATAAGTAAGGACTACATGATGTTAGCAAATGACGTGTAGTTCCCAGCCGTTTCTTTGGTGAGTTGTTAGCGCTCCTTGTGTCATGACTTTGCCCGTGCAATTAGGATCATGATACCAAGGTTTGTTATTTCTTTTCAGACTTTTGCTCCATCGATCGACGGTCTTCAACTTGTTCCCGGGCAAACAACTCATGAATCCAGCACTGATGAAGAAGTCGATGTAAGTATCCTTTTTCGTGCAGGTGATAGTGGCATCTCCTTGAATGAAATAATAATAATTGTTGTTGATGAATCCAGGAAGAAATCATTGTAGATAAGCATCATGTTGATGAAGCGTGCTCTTCTTTGGGATATGGGAATATGGAGAATTCCCGAAATCCCGAACCGAATGGAGATAGCGGCATTGCCAATGGAGATTTCGGCATTGCCGAGCCTTCAAATGATTTAGAGACTCCCCCAGTAAGTATATCTCCTGTAATCTCTTCATAGAAGTATGAAATTGCTGATTTGTGAATGAATGAATGAATGAGAATCCATGTGAGTATACGAGTAATTTTGCAGAAATACGTCACCAGAAAATTTCAGACTTCAGCATTTTAGCAAAAACACCGTAGAATCTTCGTTCAAAGTCAGATTTTCGCAATCTGCATATGTATCTTCAAGCCCAGAAAATATCCAAGCTTTAACAAAGAATATTTTTGAGTTTTGAGCATGTTTATGGCCTGAAAAAGGAAAAACAGTAAACTTCCAGGAGACTTTCAGAACTTTTTCAGATTGTATGTTGTCCAATGTTTTGGCCACATATCCTTGCTCATTTCTTCAATTGCTTTGAATTTCGGATATGTTGTAGAGGACAATCATACGAAGAGAATGGTATATGACCCATCCCTAGATTCTTCACCAATTACTCCCAGCTCGTCGGTTTGTACAGGACAATGTAAAATCATCTTAGACGAGCTTGCTGTAAAACACTCATGTTGTGCTTTTAGACTATTCGCTTGTGTCTTGAACGGTTGTTGAAGGATTTAATGTCATTGATTTATTCGAGATCAAGACCCTTTGATTGATACATGAGCATGGTGCTTGCAGTGCCATCTTGTTTCTGTCAGTTGTAGAAACATCACTTCTGAAACCCTGGTCACGGGACCATAACTGAGGTTGCTCTCAAGAGAGGATGATGTAATGACCATGGTGGCATGTCCCGGTGGTAGCATTCCTTTTGCGATGATTGACTAGCACTGGAGAGACCGGAACCACGAGTGTTGGACTTGATGAAGGACTTAGCGAAAAGACTTGGTGGACACCGATCGACTGTGGAAGTTATGAATCTCGTCTAAGAATTGCTGCTTGCATGTGTATGCTTAGGAAGCTGTAGGAACCTCATACGATGTCGGAATCTGATGCTTGACCCCAATTTTTGAAGCTAAGAGACTGAGTTGTCACATGAGAAAAGAATCAGTCAATTCGGAGTTGTAGAGGTCAGCCAACAAAGCGTGCACATTTGTGATTTGTAATCCCGTACAGAATTTTCAGACTTCATAAACCTGGCTGTAAAGGCCATATCTTTCAGCTCGTATGTCCGATTAATGCGCCCTTTTGGTATGTTGTAGAAGAGACATAGACGAACATCTTTAGTTGAGGAAGCATTGTCCCATTCCTCACCTATTGGTACGTTTTTGTATACCCATGGCATGAAGTGTGTTGTATCTCATCTGTAGAGATGATGAGAACATCTTGTAGAAGACTTTGGATTATGCCCACCAGTCGTGCCAGCTTTGGGAAGACTTTCATGTGAGCATGTTATCAGGTCTACACATCTTGATATGAATCATCGGTTCTTAGAAAAGTCCGCTTCATGTGTAACACTTCAGAGAATGATTAGTTGATGAAGCCCTGAGGATGTTGCTCCTGAGACCGTTGTTAGTGCTGAGACCATGAATGATTATGCTCCAGAGATCCTTGTCGATGCTGAAATCATGGATGGTGTTCCTATAGAGATTATTGTTGATGCTGATACCATGGTTGAAGTTGCTCCAAAGATCGAAAAGGCTAGAACCATGATTATAGATATAATCTTTGCTCCTTCATCCAGTGAGCCTTTTACATTCACAAACTAGTTGATGAGTTGAGCGTCGCTAAGATGAAAGTGTTCTGAGAGTTCAACTTGAATGCTCCTGAAAGCATAACTTTACCAGGAACTGGCTTTGTCAGTGAGTCGATGTTGTTGCGGTAGATAGAATCAGCAGTTTTCATACTGGATGTGATTGGTGAAGAGAGAAAGTTCCTCAATCATGCAAGGGATTGTGATGTAGAGAAATCCCGTTGATGAAGTTTCATGGAATCACCTCAGGTTGCCCAGTGTATGTTGAAGGAGTTAGTGTCATCCATGTATGAATGATGTATGTTGCATATGCTTCAGAAGTCTTATCATGGGATAATGAAGACTTATCGATTGTAGTTTAGTTATACTTTGATCATGCTGGTGTTGAATCAATGTGTCATCGTCGAGATATTTGTGTTGTACTCTTTGATTGGGAGTACAATTTGATGGCTTCTTAGATGCTTGAGCGTTGAAGAGTATATTCCTTAAGCATCGAATGTCTTAGGGGTTTGATCATCTCGGCCCTGGAGTATCTTCTGTTGATTCAGCATCCCTTTCGTTGCGGTAGTGGGATTCGACACTTGTGCAAACATCAGAGCTTTCTGATTTTGTGGAACACATGGACTTGCAAGAGAAACGCCCAAAGTGTTCTTTGTCATGTTTGGACATCAGTAATGAATGTTTCATTGCTTGATTCGGAGAAACGTCAGATTCAACCACTTGGTAAAATACTAATGCGGTGAAGCTACCATTCATAACGTCTTGTAGAGTTGCTAGCATAATTAAGTCCCCATGCTAGGATAGTATGTGGGGAAATAAATGACATAGACATGTAATGGGACTTTCCTGAGTGCGGAACCTCTTGATGAATGTCTATGCATCTTTTGCAGGTTCTTGCTTCAACCTCGTTAAAGTTTGAAATTCCTCAAAGTACTCTGATGATGGAATGTCCGTCAAATCTTCTGGGTCAGAACTTTCTTCGTTGGAGATATGTGCAACAAAAGGCGCTTTGTAAATACCCATCTTTTCAGCATGGATCCACGCTCGTCTGAAGGACATGTCATATCCTGGATCTTCCTAATTATGTGAAACTTGGTTTTTGTCCAGGTTGAACTTACGTTCACTTTGAGACTGATGTAGCCATAAGTATTTCCGAGCGCTCCTTCAAGGTCTCTGGTTGAGATGGGAGCATGAGTAGCTTCTTGTCGAGTGATGCATGTGGATCCGATGGTTTTCAGTGGAATGTTGTTGATGGCGGTGCCAGCATCGATCAACATTCTTCCAAATTCGTTTCTTCTGACTGTGGTAAGCAGTCCCCAGTCGTACATCTTTTGGTATGTGGCTGGAGGCTCAAGAATTATTTCCGGAATGGACTTCTTGACACAATGTGGTTCAGTGTTGTGAACATGTCTCTCCTTTATGCCTTCGACAGATAGAGCAATTAACGTTCGACCAAGGATTGAACCGCCTTTTTGATAGGTTGTTCAGAGAGTGTAAATGTTCTGACTGGGAGAGGATTCTTGTGTACTCCTTCGGTCCCCAGTTGAAGCTATTGTGGATCAACCTTCTCTTTGAAAATGTGCTTCAAAACTGCGCAGTTGCTTGTGGGATGATTGACGAACCTGTGGAAGCGGCAGTAACGAGGACTTTCCATGTCTTCTTCAGTTGGTTCTTTCTTGACATATGGCAACTTGATTGCACCATCTTGGACCCAGACATCCGGGGAGTTCGATCACCTCTTCAATGGAAAAAGGAAAGTCAGGTGCTTCTTGATCAAGAACTCTTGTGCGTTGGTCAGAGGTTTGTGCATCTTGCTTATCCTTGCTTTGTGCTTTTGAAGGAGCTGAGGTATGCTTGCGTGGTAGTTTGGCTTTCCGTTTGCTCCCTTCTGTAACAGTGTTTGTGGAAGGATGGAGGTTTTACTGATTCTTGATCATACGTCAGATACTTCGATTGTCTCGCGGTTCTTCATAGATTTTGTTCTTTCCAGTAAAGCGGGCGCAGTAGTTGCCGATCTCTTCGCCGCTTCATGAAGCTCTGAGAAGGTCTGAAAACGAAGATTTTCCAATAAATCTCTGTAGACCGGGATCATGCCGTTGATACACAAGTCTACCAGTTGCTGCTCCGTGACGTTTGGATCATGACAGTCCAGGGCCTGGACTCTGAATCTTTTCACGTAGTCATTGGGATGTTCATTGTTTCTCTGAAACATTCTTCCAATATCAGAGAGAGTAATTTTCTCTGACATAAAGAAGTACTTTCTGTAGAAGGCATTAATCATTTCTCCCCAATTGTTAATAGTCCCTGGTGCGATGTTGTTGTACCAGGTGTATGCCCTGCCTTTCAAAGATTTTGAAAATTCTTTGAGACGAACAACATGTTTGTGTTTATGTTCTCCCAAGGCTTCCAGGAAACGAGAGACATGTTCTCGAGCATTTCCAGTTCCATCATACAGAGTGAAAGTTGGAGAGGTATAACCTTTCGGAAGAGGGATCCTTTGTGCAGCGGCAGGATAAGGAGGCTGGTGACGATGGACATGTGATGTCTTGTCCTTTCCAGAAGGCGCTCCAAATCTTCCCGAGTAATGAAATTTGATGATTCTTCTGCTGATGAATCGTCTGCAGCTTTGCGGACTTCGTCGTCGTCCACTGTATGAATTGGAATTACCTCAGGATCAGCATCTGAGGATTTCTCCTTCTCTTTCCCATTTCCTTGAGTTTTCTCTGACATTGTATCAGTGAGAGCCTTTAGTTTATTAAATATCTCCTTTTGTGTCGTAGCCATATCGGTCTGATTTTTTGCAAGAGTCTCTTGCACTTTGATGAGATCGACAATGGTGGGTGGTGGGTTTCCTCTGACTTCCTCAGGGTGTCGGCCGAACAGAGGATGACCTTCCGTGTTAGTGTGAGGAGGAGTGCCATCACCACTGCCAGTGTTAGAGGCCGGAATGGTTTCCGAGATATCCTCGTTGTGTTGTTGTTGTTGCTAATGCTAGCGCCATTTGTGTTGGAACCTGTAACTAACCCAGACCTAAGACCAGCCATCTTGTGAAACTGTGAGATTGCAACCGAGAGATTAATCTCCCACTGTGGTCGCCAATCTGTAGATGGCGAAAAAACGATTTGCTGGTTTTTACGGAATTGAAGAGTCGACCGTGTGGAGACTCCTTGAACCGAGCAAAATGTTTAACCTCACACAGATGCACTGCAAGAAGGGAGTGCTTTAAGTTCGAGAGATCAATCTGTAAGACTCCGGCCTAAACCAAGAATAATATTGATAGTTGAACCAATATTATTAAATCCGAGCAAATATTACTGATTCGAGCGAATATTGCTAGTTTGAGCGAATATTGCTAGTTTGAGCAAATATTGCCGGTTTGAGCAAATATTGCTCGTTTGATGCATTGTTGGTAGCAGGACCAAAATAAATATTAATTTAAGATCTTGATTCTTTGGGTCGAGTAAAATAAATAAAAACGTTGATCATGGAATCAACATAAAATTATCAGTATTTGAATCGCTCGAGAATCATGTTTCTGCAGAGCTCTGGATTCAAAACCCTAATTTTATCGAAATGATGATTTATTGCAAATCAATCTGCAGAGTGAAGCACGGACCGGCTACATGGTATGACGATTCCACTATGTACGCCCAGATGCTCGAATGAGCAAAATACCAAAGTCTCTTAGAGGACCAGTTGGTGGAAGAATGATTAAATGCCGGTTTAATCATTTGTTGAAATAATGCTCGTGTGAGCGACAAATAATAAAAACCTGGTCATGAACTGAGGGACCGACCAAGAGGTCATGGGGCCGACTCTTGGTGTACGTGGGACCAATGGATGGTCGTTCAAGCAAACTCTTAATTTTTTGGAAGAAGTTTGAACCTAATATGAGCAATTGAGCAAATTAGGTTAAAATCATTAAAATATGCAGGACCGGCTGTTTGCAGGCCTTAGAGCCACCCTTGGTCGGTCAAGGGGATGTGCTCGTGTCACCATAGTGTCCGTGTCTCAGTCCTGAGAGTTTCAGTATTTTCCGATGCGCATTTGAGCAACATTCTGAGAAAATATGCAGAATCCAGGGTTTTTCTTTGAAACTAGGAAAAATACATGAGATGATGAAAAATAATAAATGAAACATGGAATTGCAAGGTGTGGGAACGGCCACGGCTAGGGCATGGGCGGCCGGCTGACAAGCACGGTCCCACACTTTTCCAGTTTTATGTGATTTTATGTATTTCTCTAATTTGAGGGAAATTCCATGAAATGAAAGAGATAAAATCATAATAAAATAGGGAATGATGGAGTGTGGGACCGGCAATGGCCAAGGCATGGCCGGCCGGCAAATGGGCACGGTCCCAGAGTACTCTTCCCAATTTTATATAATTTTCATGATTTTAGGGAATTTTCATAAAATCAGAGAGATTTGTTAAAACCAAGGTATTTTGTTGAAATCAGGGAGTTTTCATGGAATCAGGAAACTAAAACAACAAACAATAAAAAAATAATAGGCGTATGGGACCGGCTAGGGCATGGCAGGCCGGCCGGCTAGAGCCAGGTCCCACGAGTTTTCCTAATTTTATAATTTTTTCATGATTTTAGAGAAAATTCATAAAATTAGGGAATTTTCATGGTTTTAGGGAAAATTCATGAAATCAGGGAATTTTCATAATTTGAGAGAAATAATAAAACAATGGGACGTGAGGTGTGGGACCGGCCACGGCTAGGGCATGGCCGGCCGGCTGGTGCTCGGTCCCGCGACACCTTTCCCGAATTTTATTATTTCTTTGATAAAATCATGAGATTAGAGAATTTCCTTGAAACGAAGGAGATTTGCTCGAACGAGAGAATTTTCACGTGATCAGGGAAAAATAATAAAATATGACAAAATCTAAAATTGGGCGCGGGACTGGTCACGGCATGACCGGCCAGCTGATGAGCTCAGTCCCCTGGCGCCTTTGCTAATATTTTTTTATTTTTTATTATTCCTTCCTATTTTGCATAGGTCCATCGTTCATTCATATTTTTGAAATGCTCGTTTGCGCATTCAAATGCTGGTATGTGCATTATTGCTAAGTACACTTGCACCATTTTAGTCAGGGCTTATTCGATGCTCAGATGCTTGTTTCGTTGAATATTTATCACTAACCCGTGGAATTCTGCTGAGAAGAACCACGAATTGAAGTGACGAAATATAACGAAGAATCGTAGAATATTGCTGGATATTCAAGCGTTTAGAGATAATTAACTGATGGTTCTATACTAGTAGGGCTTCCTATCTAGGAGCATTAATTATCTGAAGGTTGAGAAATATGAACGTGCTGGATGGTAGGCCTCGGAATGTGTATAAATTTATGACCTACTTGTAATACCGCAAGTGCACGGCGTCTATCGGAGACGCGGCAAGTACGGGTCGATCCCACAAGGACTAGGGTGTGCTTAAGTATGATCTATGGCTTTGCCTAAACTGAGTTTCCTAGCAAGTAACAAGTGACAGAGTGTAACATAGATGTTTTGGTTGCCGATACGACTGAGATTGTGTGAGTTGTGACAGTGAACTAAGGCAATTGGGAGCTACCAGGGTGGTGAATCCACCCCTAACCTCATGCTCAGGCAATGTAGGTTGAGCAATGTTCTTGTGCCTTCAGTTGAAGGTCTTAATTAGATTTTCACTAACTAAAGTTGCTAACTCACCCCTAGTATGAGTGGTCTTCTTACAGTACCACTCATCACAGGTTTGTAAGCTCCATAATTAACTACTAGTCTTAAGCATATTAGCACATAACAAGAAACAAACCAAACAGACATGCTTCACATGAGACTCAGGGGTTTCATCAAACACCCTGGAAATTAACTTAAAACATTAAGAAGATAAATTAAACATAAGTTAACCCTAAATGATACACTGGCTAGTCCAGGCATGCTTCCTATCAACCCCCTTTGGTTCTATTTATACATGCAATTCATTCCCCCAAAACAGCAAACCCCAATTCTTTAAAAATTGAAATTAATTGAAAAATAATTCAACCCATACTCTGATATCTTCTGAATCGAGTTTTCCTCTTGATTAATCGGCTCTGACTCTTCTTCAATTGATTGATTGGTGAAACCCTAACCTATCTCTGTCTATTTCTCTCTTAGCTCCTAGGAGAGAAGCTATGAAAGAATTAGAGAGTGATTAGGTAAGGTGATGCGGCTGGTGGTGATGGCGACAAGAGATAAAGGAGTTGGTGGTGATGATGCGGCTCTGCAAAGAGTTGGTCGGGGATAGGAGATGGGTTTGCAGAGCTCTGCCAGAGAAGAAAGAGAAGGATGGAGAGAAATGGTTTGGTTCGATTAGGGTATAGGGGTATGGGTCATTTTGCTGTGAGGCGGGTGCAGCGACGGACGATGAGGAGGTCGGACCGAGCGTAGGATGTGGCAGGTAAGATCTCAACGGCTCAGGATGGTATGCGGTTTTGGCGTGATCTGGTGTTGCACGGGAGCAGCGATCTTCGATGCACGTGGAGGCAGCGACCATTGGATGTGGAAGATAGAGATCTCAACGGCTTGGAGTGAACGGACTCGGATCCGGGTCGCGGGTCGGGTCTAGCTCAAGCCCATGTTCTGTAGATGAGTTGCTACTTGTTGGGTTGCAACCTCATTGCTTGCGCGGGCTTTGGCTTTCGATCCATAGATGCTCGACTCCAATTCTTCGCTCTTTGGGCTCCTCGGTTTTCGAGCTTTATTTATTACCTAAAAACACAAAATTAATTAATACAAATATTTATTCTTGAAAACAAATAAAACACAGAATCTGGGATAATATCTGATTTCTAAATGCAAAAGATGAGTAAAAGGCCAATAAAAAGGTGTATAAATATGCACTATTTAGCACTCATCAAATACCCCCAAACCTGAATTTTACTTGTCCTCAAGTGAAACAGAAAATAAGAAATCCTAACTATACCCCTGTCGCAGGTCTCTCGAATGCATTTAGCGTATGCACTAAGCCTTTAAACCCCTAGGTGTCCCTAGTGGACGAGTTGTAGTCTCGTGAGGGTTTACCAGAGGTGTACCCACAAAACCTTCTCCAATTTCAGAGTGTAAAAGAGTCTCAAGCCTCCAAGAAGCTATGAGGACATAGAGTTTCGCATGCTAGTAATGAAGTTAGAACTATCGAAGAACGCATTCTCATCCTTAAGTCTTTGAGCGAGAAGTAACCATACCATATGAAAGAATTCGGATTCGATTGTGATCATAAGCCTCAACTTCTGCCTCACCATTAGGGTTTTATGATAATTGCACTCAAAAAGATCGCTTTTTAGTCTCTCATGTGTGCAGGCAGGAATAAAGAGAGAAATCCTGCACACGTTGTAGGTGAGAAGGGTAACCTTCTGAAATAAAATCTGGAGACTCCACAAAAATGTGGATAAAAAGAATCTTTGTCTGATGATCTCTAAGGAAGGAAATCAACCATTAGCAAGGGGTGGGAGTACTCACTCACTTCTCACCCGATCGGCAATTAATATCACTCTCTCATAAGAACCATAGAAACGTCTTCAATCTTCGGTCTTCGGTCTTCAAATGTTGATGACGAACTTTTAAACTTCACAAAAACTTGACAATTTTTTTAACTTTTTTACACAAATTTCCTTGTTGTTTGGATTTTTCTTTTTGAACTCTTCTTTACCATGGTGGTAGCAAAAATAAATTACAATATTTTATTTTATTTTATTTTTTTGATTTTTTTTTTTTTGATTTTTTGATTTTTTGATTTTTTTTTTTGGCTTACAAAAAGTGAAAATAAAATACAAATAATGAAACAACTAACTCCATGGACAAAGGACTTTATCACTCAATTTTTCCACAACTTGTATTGTCTTGATTTTATAAATTTTATTAATTCTCATCCTATTTTCTTTTCGTTTTCTTTGTTGCACGTAAACCTTGGACTATCTCAACTTTTCTTTCAATATTCTGATTCTGCTCCGCTTGCTGACGATGATGTGTTTCTATGGGTCTTGCTGATTGAGAGAGAGAGTGATGCTAACTACAAATCGGTATTTAGAAGGAGTTTTCATCTTTAGACGTCACCCTCATGATTGACAAAAACTAGCACTCAAGAGATCAAAAGTAGTGCTGAAATTGGTGCGAAGTTGGGTAGCTCACCATTCCTACCCGGAATTGACGTACGGTGACACACACTCTAATGACTTTTCTAGAAAGTTGCAAAAATTGAAGGTTGGTGCCTCACTTGATGTAAATTGGGTAGTCTCCACTATGGGTGATCACAATTCTACTACCGAATATCTAAACAAACACCTAATTCGCCCTCCGGTATGGTTAAATCCAACTTTAACGCTCTAATCAACTAAGAAACCCGATTGTGTTCTCCGGTACTTCCAAGTTCTGTTATTTTCGATTGATTCTCTATGTAAACATAGCTAGAAGCATGCTAGTGACTCTAAAATCTCTAAAAGTTGGAGGTTTTTACAAAAAGAGTTTTTAATAATTTTTTTTTTTTTTTTTTTTTTTTTTTTTTTTTTTTTTTTTGAAAATAAAAGGTAAAATAAAAGACTAAAAACTCTAAATGCAAATGCACCCCCAAACCTAAATCAAACATTGTCCTCAATGTGTCACAGATAGGAAAATTTTAAACAGTCACGTACCACGAGAACTATGCTGATAAGAGAAAAGGGAAGAGATTACCGGATGTCGGCAGGAGAAAGGTTGAGCTTCTTTAGTCAAGGCTAGAATCCAACATTCTCAACGGAGATCATATCGGATTAGCATAATAAATGTGCATGAAGACTCAACCGATTCAAGAAAAGAAAATTTAACAAGTCCTCTTGGATATATACAATGAAAATTCACCATAAACCAACGATCTAAAGAGTTGAGGATCAACCCAATAGAAAATATATACAAACATTAACAAAGCCTTACACGAGATATAAAATGAGAGTGCAAGTAAGACTGCAAATGGGAATGAGTTTCCCCCAAACCTAAACTTGTGAACGGGTGTGTTTGAAAGCACAAAATCTTGCAATTTTAAAGGTACATCATGCAAAAGGTCTAACTCAAAGTGAGTTTTGCTAAAAACAATGCAGATACATACACATTCCAATTCGTGGCTCTTTAAAAGTGTTATACTTTGATGCAAAATAGTCCAAGAGGACTTGGGAAGCACAAAGCTCTAGGCCTAAGTTAGGCATTTTCAGAAAAGTTGGTTTTGCAATTTTGTGACAAACTACACCTAGGTTGGGTGGAGGAGTATCAATTTGTGACTCAGGAGAGAGGTTAGGTACATCTAGGTTGTTTTCATTTTTAAAATCATTTGTACCATCACACACTTTCCTAAGGTCGAAGAGGGTAAATCATGTTCACCAAGCATAGAACAATTCATCAATCACCATGTCATAATCATCAGAGCAGGCAACATATTGTGATATGGGCAGGGAATCAGACACAACAATAATATCATGATCCAAAAGAACATTAGTGTCAACAGAAGATTCATCCTGTCCTAAGTCACAAACAAGTTGTGAAGCATGCTCACATTCACTGAAGAATTTCACAAAGCCAAGCTCAGAATCCATATCACATATATAAATGTTAGAAGAGGTATCATTCATAGGGTTCACAGAAGAGACGCCTAACGTCTCTGAACCAAAAGATTCCATCATATTATCTGCATACACATGCTCTTCTAACATATCATATTATCTGCATACACATGCTCTTCTAACATATCATATTCATCATCATCATCATCATAACAAAAATGCATTTCCCTATTAGCATTTCTAGTATACTCATTTACCTCTAGATTAGGTTCATATTCGTGTTCGTTGCATGAGTAGGAAGAGAAACACTATTTTCAAGATTTTCTTTATTAGGGACAATAATCATTCTATCATGAACTGCCTTCCATTCTTCTTTTTCTAAATGAATCGGGTTCATCTTTAAGAACATGTGACATTGTTCAATGGAGGGAGAGTCTTCAATAGTGGGTATGCATGTTTCATATGAATAATCATTAAATGGTTGTGCACATGGTTCACTAGAGAAGGGATGATCATGCATGTTGCTATATGGATGGTCATGTATTGCATTCAGTTCAAGCCTAGCATTTTGCTCCATGAGAGTTTCCATTAGTGATTGTAAACAAGGAGTCGGGGGAGTATAAAATTGTTCATCTCCCCACTGTGGTGACTGATACATGTGCTCATGATGGTTAGGGTATGAGTACTCAAGGTCAAGGCCCTGAGAAGGCTCATAATACTCCCTAAAATCATTATGGTCTGTGGGGATTTCATACTGTGAAGCGTGCTCGTAAGCAAGCTCTCTAATGGATTTGGTTCCATCCCCAGATGCAGACCAAAATCCTGACATGGTCTAGCTCTCAAATTGAACTCAAAGCCCAGTTGTAGTGGACTAAGTTTGGTTTTGGTGGGATTGGTTTGGTTTATTGGGTTTCATTTGGTTTTGTTGGGTTTGGTTTGTGTTTGGTTTTGTGGGCTTGTTGTTTGGTTTTTGTGGGAAGCCCAGTTTGTTGCAAAATATGTAGCCCAGAAGTGGATTGAGCCCAGTTGACAGTTTGGTTTGGCAGCCCAGGTTGGGTTCAGTTATATGCACAGCCCAACAGATGTGGGCTCAGTTTTTCTGCACGGCTCTGCTATATGTGGGCTTAGCTGTTTAGGGTTCAGTTATATGCACAGCCCAACAGATGTGGGCTCAGTTTGGCCAGCAGCTGGCAACTCAGTTTGGCAGAAGGCTTGTGCAGAGCCCTGGTTAGGGTTCAGTTATATGCACAGTTTGGTGTGCAAGTCAGGCTATGCACAGGTTTGCAAATGGATACTCACAGCTTGTGCAGGTTGTGTGCAGCTAAAAGATAGATAGTACATGCATAAACCCAAGGAAAATAACCACAGATGCACAACTGTAAGCACACAATCGCACAAGGCAGAAGGCTCGGCAAGTTTAACAATTTTTCAGTTTTTTGCACAATATATAGCCACACAAGTCTGAGTGCAGTGCAGCTTATGCGCTGGTCAGGTCAAGCAAAGATTGCTTGAATGTTGACAGCCCAAGCGCGGATTTGCTAGCTTGCACAACACAGGTTGTGTGCGCATATGATGCCCCAGAGAATATACAGGCAGACACAGGGGTTCATGGTCATTCAAGTGCGGCTCAAACTTAACAAGCCAAAGCATGCTACTCAAGCTTCACAACTAATGTGTAAAAATGCGGGGTATATGCAATCGATGGGTGGATTCAAGCACTTTCTGCCCGATTTAACATGCAACAAATTGTCGACTGGCTTGGATGACCCCAATTTCACAGAAGCATACACAAAATTTCAGGGCAGATGGCAGATATTTGCAGGGGTTGAGCAATGTTTCGCAAAGTATCAACAGGTTTAGCTGGGTCAACAGGGAGGGTTGATGTCAACTCACTCAGTTGACCTCAACAATTTCAGGTTGGCTTTGTTCAAGGGTGGCAGGGTCAACAGGTCTGTGCACTCAGCCAAGGCAAGGCAACAATTCAGGGTCTGATTTTGTGCTCAGGGTATGCAAGGGGTTATACTCAGCTAACTTGGCTTTAGTTGTGACCCAACACTTGCAGCTTCAGTTGCTCAAATCTGGCAGGGCTAAGTCCAGCCAAATCTCAGCCAAATTCTCACAATTCAATCACAAAACACCCACACAACTCTCAGCTGATTATCAAATTTTTCACTCAACAAACTCTCAAACTGATCTCACTCAAAGTTTCAGCAATTTCAGCTCAAATGCTGCGATTTTCAGGTTTTCAATGGGGTTTCTGATGAGTGCCAAATAGTGCATATTTATACACCTTTTTATTGGCATTTTACTCATCTTTTGTGTTCAAGAATCAGATATTATCCCAGATTCTGTGTTTTCTTTGTTTTCAAGAATAAATATTTGTTTTAATTAATTTTGTATTTTTAGGTATTAAATAAAGCTCGGAGAATCTGAGGAGCCAAGGAGCGAAGAATCGGAGTCAAGCATCTATGGAGCACCCTATCTACCTAACCCTATACACCCCATCGACAGACCCATTCTCTTCTCCTCACTTTCTCTTTCTTCTCTCCTCGTGAGCTACGCAAAACCCTACCCACACCATACCTCCACCTCCTTCTTCCACGACGTTTTGCAGAGCCATCATCATCACCAACAACTCCTCTAGCCTCTGCGCCACCACTCTCTCCCTTATTTATCTTTTTTATAGCTTCTCTTCAACCTAGAAGCTAGGTTAAAGATAAATAGGGTTAGGGTTTCCACCAACTCCGTTGCATGTTCGATTCAGAAGTCAGAGAAGATTGAGTAGAGCCATCACGCGAGTCAGAGAAGTGGGTGAGAGTTTATTTCATTTTTAATTGATGTTTTATCAAGAACTAGGGTTTGGGGTTTGTGTTGGTATAAATAGAAGGGGAAACTGAGAAATTAGTCACGCCTGGATTAGCCAGGGCAGTCAATAGATTTAATTTCTGTTATTTTTGTGTTTTAATTTAGTGTGAGGGTTTGAGATGAAACCCTAATTCACAGTTGTGTTTAAACTCAGTTGAATATTCTTGTATGCTTAATAATATTAGATAACTTCAATTCAATCACTTCAACTCTTTTCTCTCACAGTGCATACCAAAGCCATGGATGACCGTAGTTAGTTAACTTGAAGTGAGAGTGATTGACTCTTGCATTAGACCCAAATGCTAATTCCTTTGATTAGTTATACTTGATTAGATAACTAATGCTACGGGTTAGTACCCTCGTTTGTATTTGAAGTTTTACATGGTGAAACCCCTTAGTTAAGTGGCGTAAATTGACACACACTCGCCCTTAGCTACTATAGGAACAAGACACTTAATTTAGTTGAAAGCACATACTAGGAATTTAGTGGTGGAATTGAGAACCCAAACATACCTTTGTCTCTGTTTTATACCTTAGTTTAGGATCACAACTAAAAATCAGCCGTATCGGCAACAAAAATATATGTTACAACCCTCTTGTTACTCTGTCACATTAGAACTCAGTTGAAGCTGCCTTAGATCAATATCAGAGCACCCTCGTCCTTGTGGGATCGACCTGCACTTGCCGCGTCTCCGATAGACGCCGTGCACTTGCGGATTATAACATGTAGGTCATAAATATAAACACCTTTAGGGGCCTACCAAGTTTTTGGCGCCGCTGCCGGGGACTTGGCGTGTGCCCTGTTGATTTTTGGCTTATTTCACTGAGTTTTCATCTATCTCTGTATATATTCGCTTTGCATTCTTTGTTTTAGTCATGTTTTAGTGTAACTTAGTTTAAAATTAATAGCCATCTGTAACTTGTACCTTGTTTTAACCTTTGTAGCGGTAGCTTTGCATAACTTGTGTTACATATTCATTTTACTGATTTTTAGCATTAAGTTTGTATATACTAGCTTGCATTCTAGTTTAAGTCGATTAATCTTTGTTTAGCTGTAATTTGATTATTAGTGTCAATCTCATAACCTGCATTCATAGCTTAGTCATGTAACATTGTAGTTTGTAGCCTTTAATTTCAACCATTAATTCACTTGCATTTGCATTTTGTTCAAACATAGCCTGTATTGTTCTGTGCATTTGCATTTTGACATTGAGCTCTGAGTGCTAAGCTCTGCATTTGTAGCACTATAGCTCCTTTGCTTCATCTGTACTTCCCTGAGGACTGAAATTTGCTTTTTGAGCTAACAGGTGCAAGTGGAAGGCTGAGCCAATCCAAGAAAAGCTCAGGATTTGAGGTTAGTCGTGTATTGCCCTGTGAATAAGTGTGAAGTGTGCAAATGAATCTCACCTGACTAGTGTAATACCATGTGATTTTTGCTGTGCTTATATGAAGCCTGAATCTAGTCTGTGAATGATCTGTGATATCCCCTGATGTGGTTCTGTGCTTCAAAACCTAGCCTAGACTTGCCCTGTATCCAACTCCAGCCTCTGCAGCTGTGAGTGTGAGCTACAAATTGGTTAGCTCAGGTACTTGGCATAACCCTGTGACACTTGCATCTGAGTGGTGTGCTTAGTTTGCTTATTTCGGTGTGACTCTGAAACCCTGTTGACTTGCTAAGCCATCAGACCTGGTCCCCCGGATGCATGATAAGATTCTTGCTAGGTAGTGCTTACACTGAACTGTGGTGCCGGTATGCTCTGTCCCAAGCCCGGCATTGCCCTCGCTCCCTTTGCTAGCCCCGGCTACAAGTTGAGCCATCCGTGTGAAGATTTGCAAACCCGTTGACTCGTCACCCGTGTGATAACCCGATAAACCAGCCATGCATGATAAGTCGACCACTTTGCCGAGCCTTACTCCCACCGCAATATCCGAAATTTGGGCATAATTTGTGAAGGCGGTATTTTTGTGTGTTCTATGCATGGAATTTTGGATAGTTGACCAATCTACCATATACACCGAGCATTGGGTGCATTTGTAAGTGCACCTTGACTTTGAGCGATTTTCGTGCTTGTATGCTCCCCGAACTAATGCTAGATCAAACCCGGCTCAACCGAGCTTGTTGAGCCATTTGCACCATTTGCATGCTCTGTGAAACCGGTAACCAATATAAACTAAGCTGTTTTAACTTGTGCTCTTTTAAAGACTCATATAACTTGACACTTCGTGCTTAGCTTTGAGAAGTGGGGTGTTAGTTTTGTGATTTGTAACTCACCGAATTCTCGTATATGTTGTCACCTGGGCTACTAATTGCCAAAAATTCAAGCCACAAATTGCAAAGCTAAGCCCATTTTTCATTTAACATCACATGGGCTCTTGCTCAAAAATACCGCCGGGCTGTCCACCTGGACACAACTCGGGCTCTACACTTTAGCCCACTTAACTCAACCCAACCTGGGCTGCATACTTTTGGCAGATTCAAAAAATTTTGGGCTTCAAACACCAAAATCCCAAACAAACCAAACTTTCCCAAACAAACCAAATTCCCACACAAACCAAATCCCAAACAATCCAAAGCCCAATAAACCAAATTTAAACCAAAGCCCATTTTCATGTTCTATGTACATATTTTCTATTGGGTTGACCCCTTAACTTTTTAGATTGTTAGTAAATTTTTTTTTAGGACTTGTTAAATTTTTCTTTTCTTGAATTGGTTGAGTCTTCATGCGCTTATATTGTGCTAATCCGATATAATCACCACTGAGAATGTTGGAACTTGACGAATGAAGCTCAAAGTACATCCTAATCTCTTCCCTTTTTATCTTATCAACATAGTTCTCGTGGTACGTGGTTTAAATTTTTCCTATACGCGTGACAGTTGAGGACAATGTTTGATTTAGGTTTGGGGTGCATTTGCATTTAGAGTTTTTAGTTTTTATTTTGCATTTAGAGTTTTTAGTCTTTTATTTTACCTTTTATTTAAAAAAAAAAAAAAAAAAAAAAAAAAAAAAAAAAAAAAAATTCAAAAAAATTCAAAAACTTTTTGCAAATAAAAACCTCCAACTTTTAGAGATTTTAGAGTCACTAGCATGGTTTTAGCTATGTTTACATAGAGATTCGACGAAATAGAACTTGGGAGTACGGAAACGCAATCGGGTTCCTTAGTTGATTTGAGTTAAAGTTGGATTTAATCACCGAGGGCGAATTAGGTGCTGTTTAGATATTCGGTAGTAGAATTGTGATCACCCATAGTGGAGACTACCCATTTTACATCAAGTGAGGCACCAACCTTCAATTTTTTGCAACTTTCTAGAAAAGTTTGTTAGAGTGTGTGTCACCTTACGTAAATTCCGGGTAGGAATGGTGAGCTACCCAACTTCGCACCATTTTCAAGCACTACTTTTTGATCTCTTGAGTGCTAGTTTTGTCAATCATGAGGGTGACGTCTAAAGATGAAAACTCCTTCTAAATACCGATTTGCCGTTAGCATCACTCTCTCTCAATCAAAGCAAGACCCATAGAAACACATCATCGTCAAAGAACCTGGAGCAGAATCGGAATATGGAAAGAAAAATTGATATAGTCCAAGGTTTATGTGCAACAAAGAAAAAGAAAAGAGAATAGGATGAGAATTAATAAAATTTATAAAATCAAGACAATACAAGTTGTGGAAAAATTGAGTGATAAAGTCCTTTGTCCATGGAGTTAGTTGTTTCATTATTTGTATTTTTATTTTCACTTTTTTTAAACCAAAAAAAAAAAAAAAAAAAAAAAAATCAAAAATCAAAAATCAAAAATCAAAAAAATATTGTAGTTTATTTTTACTACCACCATGGTAAAGAAGAATTTAAAAAGAAAAATCCAAACAACAAGGAATTTGAGTAGAAAAATTAAAATTTGTCAAGTTTTTGTGAAGTTTAGAAGTTCGTCATCAACAATTGAAGACCGAAGACCGAAGATTGAAGACGTTTCTATGGTTTCTTATGAGAGAGTGATATTAATTGCCGATCGGGTGAGAAGTGAGTGAGTACTCCCACCCTTACTAATGGTTGATTTTCCTTTCTTAGAGATCATTAGAAAAGATTCTTTTTGTCCACACTTTTTGTGGAGTCTCGATTTTATTTCGGAAGGTTATCCTTCTTACCTACAACGTGTGCGGGATTCTCTCTTTATTCCTGCTGCACACATGAGAGACTAAAAAAGCGATCTTTTTGAGTGCAATTATCATAAAACCCTAATGGTGAGGCGAAGTTGAGACTTATGATCACAATCGAATCCAATTCTTTCATATGGTATGGTTACTTCTCGCTCAAACACTTAAGGATGAGAATGCGTTCTTCGATAGTTCTAACTTCCTTGTTACTAGCATGCAAAAACTCTATGTCCTCATAGCTTCTTGGAGGCTTGAGACTCTTTTACACTCTGAAGTTGGAGAAGGTTTTGTGGGTACACCTCTTGTAAACCCTCACGAGACTACAACTCGTCCACTAGGGACACCTAGGGGTTTAAAGGCTTAGTGCATACGCTAAATGCATTCGAGAGACTGCGACAGTGGGGTATAGTTAGGATTTCTTCATTTGTTTCACTTGAGGACAAGTAAAATTCGGGTTTGGGGTATTTGATGAGTGCCAAATAGTGCATATTTATACACCTTTTTATTGGCATTTTACTCATCTTTTGTGTTCAAGAATCAGATATTATCCCAGATTCTGTGTTTTCTTTGTTTTCAAGAATAAATATTTGTTTTAATTAATTTTGTATTTTTAGGTATTAAATAAAGCTCGGAGAATCTGAGGAGCCAAGGAGCGAAGAATCGGAGTCAAGCATCTATGGAGCAGATAGCCAAAGCCCGCGCGCGCAACAGTTGCAACCCAACAAGTAGCGACTCATCTACAAGAAATGGGCTTGAGCTAGACCCGGATCCGAGCCCGATTATCCTGAGCCGTTGAGATCGCATCTAGTTACATCCTACGGTCGCTTCCTCATGCGCATCGAAGTTTCTTTTCCGCTCAACATCGAATCACTCCAATACCGCTTACCTTTCTCGGTAGTTGAGATTTCTCCCGCAAGATCCTACGCTCGGTGCAGACCCTCTCATCGACACTTTGCTGTGCCCGCTCAACACCCTATCTACCTAACCCTATACACCCCATCGACAGACCCATTCTCTTCTCCTCACTTTCTCTTTCTTCTCCTCTGCAGAGCCGCAAAACCCTACCCACACCATACCTCCACCTCCTTCTTCCACGACGTTTTGCAGAGCCATCATCATCACCAACAACTCCTCTAGCCTCTGCGCCACCACTCTCTCCCTTATTTATCTTTTTTATAGCTTCTATTCAACCTAGAAGCTAGGTTAAAGATAAATAGGGTTAGGGTTTCATCACCAACCACCCTGCATGTTCGATTCAGAAGACAGAGATGATTGAGTAGAGCCATCACGCGAGTCAGAGAAGTGGGTGAGAGTTTATTTCATTTTTAATTGATGTTTTATCAAGAACTAGGGTTTGGGGTTTGTGTTGGTATAAATAGAAGGGGAAACTGAGAAATTAGTCACGCCTGGATTAGCCAGGGCAGTCAATAGATTTAATTCCTGTTATTTTTCTGTTTTAATTTAGTGTGAGGGTTTGAGATGAAACCCTAATTCACAGTTGTGTTTAAACTCAGTTGAATATTCTTGTATGCTTAATAATATTAGATAACTTCAATTCAATCACTTCAACTCTTTTCTCTCACAGTGCATACCAAAGCCATGGATGCACTGTAGTTAGGTTAACACCGAGCCGAGAGTGATTGACTCTTGCATTAGACCTCAAACAAATGTGCAATGCACAACTCAGAGAATGCACAGGGTTATACAGGTGGTAGACCAAGGGCTAGCCAGGGAGCTCAAGCTTGCAGCTTCAGGGGGCTAGCAAGGAGGCTGGATTATCATGCACGGGGTCGGACGAGCCTAGGATTGGCGACTCAAGCAAGGCTTGTACACAAGCACGACCCTAGGTTCACAAAGCAAACTCACAGAAAACTAGCACGGCCAGTTGGCAGCTTGAAAGCAACAGATTAAGCAATGCCGGACAATTCACAACCCAGAGTAACAGATTAAAAACTTAGCTTGTGCACAGCACAGGTATTTCAGGGCAGATTGGTTTGTGCTCAAACTCAGAGCTCAGGGTTACGGCACAGACCCTAATTCAACAGGGTTACACAGATACAAAAGAGCATGCTCAGGGTGTCAACAGGTTGGCTTAACAGGTTACACAAATATGCAGGCTTAACAGCACAAGAAATGCAAAGGCACGGGGTTGACATGGTGATGGCTTAGCAAGTGCCGGCTATTGAAATTACACGGATGCACGGTTGAACAAAGACAGCACGGTTGGGCAAATCCCAAGGAAATAAGATGCACAGTGACTAAAGGCAATTCAAACTCGGCTTAGGTTGGCGAGGCTCTCAAAGCTCAGTGATGGGTTTAAGCTCAACTCTATAAGATGTTTTAGCACGGTTTCACTCTTGTACATATCAATGAGCTAGCGGTGTGAAGAGTAATGAGACACGGGGCTGAGCTCGGGGTATCAATGGGCTTGCAAGCTTAACGAGATCAAGATGGGCAAAGGTTCAGTGCAACTTGCCCAGTTGATGTCACTATGGCTAAGGCTAACTTGTTTAGCTAGGTTGCGTGAGGCTCAACAGTGCGGGGGGCTGGAGCTCAGGGCAAATTGAAGTTATGGGCACAGAGAAAAGATAAAAAGTTCAGCCAATTAACACACAGAGAAAAGACAAGAAGTATGGTCACACCAGCAAATTGAAGTTCTGAGCTCAGGGTTTGCACACTTGTTTGCAGGCTAACCTGACTATCCAAGCCCTAACTCACAGCTGCAGGGGCTGGAAGTTAAGTGCTCCAGCACAGGGCTCAGACGAGCTGAGATTATATACGCAGCAAATGAGAAGCTTATGCACAGGACAGTTTAGGCATAGATGAATCACAGCACAGGTAAAGCAGCAATTGGGTTATGCTCAGGGTTATACTTAGGCTACAGCTAACCTAGGCTAACCAAGTTGCACTCAAGCTCTACAGTGCAGGGCTGGAGGCGTGCTCGGCTTTGGCTCAACGGGGAGAGTTGTGCTCAGTTATCGCAAATTTATATGTGCAAACCCTAGATATTGCAAAGTATCTAGCCTATCAGGTGAACCAATCTTGGTATCCAACACAGGTTGGCTAACTAACAAGCATGCAGTCAGGGTTGTACTTGCACACAGATCATGCAGGTATAGAATGTAACAAAAATTGAGAACGACCAACCGGTTTAGCCACAATGGCTGTGTTTTTCTGCTTCCTGCCTTTCCCTGGGTTGGCTCAGCTTAACAACTTGCACAAGAAAGAGAAGACATGCCTAGGTACCTATTTACTCGGGAAATAAATATCGGTTCTCGAAGTGTGCGAGCTACAAAGCAAAGATGGCACGAGAACATTTTGGATTGACGAGGAACGAAGCGATTACTAGTGACAGTAAGATGCAAGATGCTATAGCTTGTTAAAGCTACAAAAATATGGGCTATGAAATTGCAGCTAAGTTACAGATGCAGCTAAGTTACAGATGCTTGGCTAAAATTAACAATGGAAGGCAGCTAAACACGATGAGATGGCTATAATGCAACAGATGGCAGTTATGAGATGACTAAATTATGTACATAGGTAATTGAAGTTCAGTAAAGGCAGCCAACAATCAACAGGGCACTCGCCAAGTCCCCGGCAACGGCGCCAAAAACTTGGTAGGCCTCGAAAGTGTATGAAAATTATGACCTACATGTTATACCGCAAGTGCACGGCGTCTATCGGAGACGCGGCAAGTACGGGTCGATCCCACAAGGACTTGTGGTGCTCTGAAATTGATCAAGGGCTTAATTATACTGAATTCTAACAAATGTAAGTAACAACGAGATGATTTGTTGCCGATACGGTGAGATGTAGTGACAATGAACCTAAACTAAGGTAAACAGTGACAAAAGGGTGCTTGGGTCTTCATTCCACCACTAAATTCCTAGTATGTATTCGACTAGATTGAGTTTTCTTGTTCCTATGGCAGTTGAGGATAGACTGTCACTTCCACCACTTAACTAAGGAGTTTCACCTTGTAATCCTTCAATATCATTGAAGTTACTAACCGGAGCATTTGGTTGTCTAATTAAGCACAACGGTCAAGGGAATTAGCATTAGGGCCTAAGGGTTGAGCTGCAATACAACAACACAGTTGTAGTCTAACTACAATGGATCTATAATTTAAAGTATCCATTGTGAGAGTAAAGTGTTGGGTATTAGAATTGAAGATTCTCTTTATGATTAAGCACTCAAGATAACCCAATAGAGTTTAATACACAGTCATGGAATTAGGGTTTCACTGAAACCCTAGCAACTAAATTAAAACATGAAAAACAGAAATTAAATCTACAAGGATGCTCTGGCTAATCCAGGCATGCCTTCCATCAACACCCTTCACTGCTATTTATACATGCAACAGAAAATTACCAAACACAAACCCTAATTCATTTAAAAATTGAAATTAATTGAAAGACACTCTCACCATACTCTGAATCATCCCTTCTCTGCTTGTGCGGCTCTGCTTGGGTTGTTGTGGAAAAACCCTAGCTTCTAGTTATCTTTAAATTAGCTTCTAGAGTTGGTAGAGGCTAAGAAAGAGATAACTCGAAGTAGAGAGGGGTAGCGAGGTGTTACTTTGGCGCGTTTGATGGTGGCGAGTAGGTAGATGGAGGTAGTGTTGGCTCACGGTGGTGGTATGGGTGAAGGAGGTGGCGGAAGAGCAGAGCTCTGCTTCCGATAGAGACGGGAGAGGGGAATGGGTTTTGCGAGAGAAGAAAGAGAAGAGGAAGAAGAGAAATGGGTTGATCGAACGGGGTATAGGGTTAGGGTCATTTTGCCGTGAGGCGGGCATAGCGAAGTGTCGATGGGAAGGCATCGGCGAGCGTGGGATGAAGCTCGGGTGCGATACGAACGGCTCGGGAGGTAAGCGGTTTTGGCTTGATCTAGTGTTGGACGGGAGCAGCGATCTATGATGCACGTGGAGGCAGCGACCATTGGATGTGGAAGATAGAGATCTCAACGGCTTGGAGTGTACGGGCTCGGATCCGGGTCGCGGGTCGGGTCTAGCTCAAACCCATGTCTTGAGATGATTTGCTACTTGTTGGGTTGCAAGCATTGCTTTGCGGAGCTTGACTTCTTGCTCCATAGATACTTGCCTCCGATTCTTCGCTCTTTTGCTCCTCAGTTTCTCCGATCTTTATTTATTACCTAAAAACACAAAATTAATTAATACAAATATTTATTCTTGAAAACAAAGAAAATACGAATGCGGGATAATATCTGATTTATAAGCGCAAAAGATGAGTAAAATGCCAATAAAAAGGTGTATAAATATGCACTATTTGGCACTCATCACTGGAGTGTCATATTCCTCTTGTACAGTTAGGGAAAACCTGGTTGCATCTTGAAGACGTTATTGCTCTATACTAGCAAACATGCTGTCTAGGAGCCGTCTAATCTTGTTATTCTATACAGTATGAGATGTGTCGTGGTCTCAGCTAGGAGACTACACATCTACATCTTCTCTGAGAGACTTTCTCGATCAGAGGTTTTATGGCATGAGCTTTCACGCTTAGAGACATGAGTCTCAATACTCATCCGATTGCCGGATCCGGAGTAATTACTGAAATTGCTCAGTATTCATGAGATGTGCCGTGGCCTCGGTGGGAGACTACACATCTACATATACTCTGAGAGACAGCCTTCTCAGTGAGAGATTTATGGCATGAGATTTCATGCTTTAATGAGAGACATGGGCCTCAATACTCATCCGATTGCCGGATCCGGAGTATAGTTTTACAATTGTACCCTTTGTCGAAAATCCACCATCTACACTTATGTAATGGTCACCTGGTGCACATGGTGGCATTGAATTCTTAGTTTCATCTTTGGGCGAAGTATGTTTGGAAATCTGAATAAGATTAGTTATTTAGTATTGATGGGTTAATTCCGCTTCTATGAAATTTATTGGTTGTTGATTCCACTTTTTTTATATAGCGTAGTAAATGAATGTTCAAGGCCACAACTAAATAGAATGTTTAGATAATAGTGGATACAACTTAGCTTATCAACTTACTTTGTTAAGCATTTGATGATGCGTGGATATTAAACAAGTTGTGCTCAAGATTAGCCAGATTTTTATGATATAAAACTAGTATTGTTTGCTATAACAATTGAGACAATATAGAGATTGCATTAGAAGTACTTTGGTGGGGCGGCAAATAAATGTTAATTCGATGGCATTAATCCAAATCAAAAGTAATAATATGGTAGTAAGATCTTGTTTAGTACCTCTTATAGTTCACTATTCACCCATTTTAGTTCCAGTTTTGTTGTAATTCTGTTGGTCTTAACAGTAAACTATATATGGAATTGAATGTTAAGATTATCTTTAAGTACATAAGTTTGTCTTGAGTGCACGGACTGACAGTTACACCGGGGC
Organism: Papaver armeniacum; assembly: GCA_023531295.1. Lineage (NCBI taxonomy): Eukaryota > Viridiplantae > Streptophyta > Magnoliopsida > Ranunculales > Papaveraceae > Papaver > Papaver armeniacum. The sequence continues at coordinate 675,896 of JAJJWW010017398.1, forward strand.
TTTACTTTTGCACTTTCCATTATGCCACTGTTTTAAAATATCGTTTGATAGTATTATCACTTGCAAGCTACATAAATTGTCTTTCTTGTCGTTATTCAGATTCATGTTCTATGTATTTTTTTTGTCAAAATTTCGAGCTTTCTATGGGTAACACGATGGTTGTGCAAGTGATTTGGTTGGTATCGGTAAAATTTCATTTCTAAGTGAAGAACCTCTTTTACTACACCTGCTTGTTTTTTTTTAATGTAATTTTCAGTGTTTACAGATAACAGATGCTTGCACAGATTGTTTTGAGCTGTATGTAGACAGTCTTCACACAAGAGGTCCTAGCCAAGACCTTGAACCAGTTGGTGTATAGTGATACTCAACTGATGCGATATTACTATATTTATAGATCTAGTTTAAATTGTACACCTTTTCTTTCTACTTGCAGTTTTTTTGTTGTTGATAAGTATGCATTGTTGGATTTCGTATTTTGTGATTTTTGAAAGTTTTGGTTGATGGGTGTGGTAGTGGTCGTGTGGTGTTGGATTGGTGGTAATGTTGGAATTTGTTAGTTAGCTGGTTTATGTCTGTGTATTGGTGTTGGATTGATGGTAGTGGTGTTTATTAGAGCACTGCTCGGTCGAACTCGCAAGCGTTGCTATCTCAAGCGTGTTTGTCAAGTTTAGTTGACAAAACTATAAGTCTTGATTTCTAGTCTACTTATAGCTAAGTCTCGGACTAGGATAGAAAGTGTAGTTGAGCTCTAGACTCCACGGCGTTCATCATGCAAATACGAAGAACTACTCAAGGAACTGGTGGAACTTCATCGACTAAAAGGCATGTGGAGACTTGAAATTATCTAACACTCAAAAGTCTATTTACTCTATCTCCTATCTTGAGACAAAAGTCGCATTGCTATATAGACTTCGATTATATACATTTGTTATTTCGAGCCGAGTTTATCTCGCTTATCTATTTCTCGAAATATGTGTTGGTAAGCTTTCGCTTTGGCCAAGTTCATCTTTACAAGTGACGAAAGTCATGTTGATTATTTCAATATCTTGAAAATTGCTTTTATGAAAAATAGTGTGTGAATAACCTCTATTAAACATCCTCTAAGAATGTTTCAATGATTGAAATGAGAGTTTAGAATAAATAACCTTGAATGGATACAAACATTGTATGTGAACTCATACGTGTGTAAGTCCAAAATCCTTGAACTAAAGTATGCGTAATTTACTAGTTCCGGAAGTCCGGAAGCTAAGTCCGCGCACCCGTACGCGTACTGCCGGAAGTTCACATCCCGTGAATTTCTGCTGGAGTTTGTAAACTGAAAACAAACTCAAACCGGGTACTTAAGTATGCGTACCGGTATGCATACTTAAGTGGGATATTTTCTAAAAACGGTTTATTCGTGAACTAAGACATATATAAACTAAGGAATGCATATTTTCAAACCGTGGTTATAATGTTCATGAATCGATTCGAGTGAATCAAAATCGTTTTTGATTTGATTGTGTCTTATATACTTCTATGAGATCTAAGCAAATGAACAACTCTCTAACTAGTTCTTTTGAGTCATTTGAACTAGTTATGGTGAAGATGAATAAGGTTGATATGAAAGTACTCATATGGCTAACCATTTGGTTAACTACTGTTGAACCAACTAGGTGTACACGTTTAGGTATGGTTACACAAACCTAAATGAACGTGCATTTCATTTGTGTATAACAAGCTAAGTTCGATCTAACGGTTGAAAGATATTAGCTTGACTCTAATCAGGTTTTCATCTAACGGTGAATATTGAATGCTTTGTTACCAAGGTAACTTAGATTGCAAACCCTGATTTGGAGACTATATAAAGGAGAACTCTAGCAACTGGGAAACTTAATCCCCACACCTTCTGTGTGATACTAGTTGTATAAGTTAGAGTCGATTCTCCTTTAACCTTAGGTTTCTACCGAGACCCCGTAGGTTAACGACTTGAAGACTTCATTGGGATTGTGAAGCCAGACCCAACTATTTTCTCTGTAGTTGCGTGATATGATCTTGTTGTTTCTATCATGATTGAGTGCAATTGTAATATTGGCTTGAGATTAATTTCTCCGATAGGAAAGATAGAAAAGTAGTCACAAACATCTTCGTCTCATCGTTTGTGATTCCACAATATCTTGTTTCGCTAGTCGATTAAGATTATTGTGAGGTGATTGATATTTCTAGGCTGTTCTTCGGGAATATAAGTCTGGTATATCAATTGGTTCATGTTCACCTTGATTTATCAAAAGACGGAACAAAACTCGTATGTATTTCTGTGGGATACAGATTTATCTATTCCCGTATACTTTTCTGTGTGATACAGATTTGTTTATTAAAGTCATCGACTTTGGGTCGTAGCAACTCTTAGTTGTGGGTGAGATCAGCTACGGGAATCAAGTGCGTAGTATCCTACTGGGATCAGAGACGTAAGGAGCGCAACTGTACCTTGGATGAGTGTGATATTGATTGGGGTTCAACTACACTTCCAGACCGAAGTTAGTTTGTAGTAGGCTAGTGTCTGTAGCGGCTTAATACAGTGTGTGTTCAATCTGGACTAGGTCCCGGGGTTTTTCTGCATTTGCGGTTTCCTCGTTAACAAAACTTCTGGTGTCTGTGTTATTTCTTTTCCACATTATATTTTGTTATATAATTGAAATATCACAGGTTGTGCGTTGAATCGATCAATTGGTAAATCCAACCTTTGGTTGTTGATTGAAATTGATTGATACTTGAACATTGGTCTTTGGTACCGTTCAAGTTAATTTCTCTTGTATTCAATTAGACTCGCAGATTTCTATTTGTTTGAGTAAGGATTGAATCGAGAAATTGAGATATAACTCTTTGATAAACTTTTCATTAAGATTAAGTCTGACTGTCTAGTTGATTCTCTTAAAAGTATATTGGAGTTAGTCCATACAGATTTGCTAAGCGAAATATTGGGTGAGGTTGTTGTACCCCCACTTTTTCAATTGGTATCAGAGCAGGAAAACACGTTTAAAGACCTCATAAGTTTGTGTTTGTAGCAATTTGTCTCTGTGGACGGAAGATTATCTCTTCCTGTTGCACACACCAAAATGTCCTCCAAAGCTTTCAATTATGCCAAATGTCTTGGAATTACCTCAAAGGATAACTCCATAGCTGATTCTTCCGAATCCCGAGGTAGAAAGGATGTTTTATCGAATTTTGATAACATTCCCTCAAATGAGACATTTGACACTCTGTCGAAAGCTGAAATGGATATCACCATAATCTCAAAAAAATCGAATGTGGCTATTGATTTTCATAATGATGCTCAACTTATTGATGAATTTGAGAAGTCTCGTGGTCGAGAACGGGAACTCTATAGTATAATTGAATCCTTCTCCAACAATATCGAAAAACTTATTCAAGAAACTACTCTTCAGCGTGAAAAAATTAGTGTTCTTGAGGATATTGTTAAAGAAGACTCTATTAGAGAAAAACGTTTGATCGAGACGCATTCATCTGATCTAAACAAACTTCATGTTGAAAAGGAAAAACTAGGTGCTTCTCTCATTCTAGCCCAAGAACAGTGCAAATCCTTGAAAAATGAAAACTCTGTTTTAATGAGAAATTTTTCTGTACCGATGATCAATTCTCAGACATAATTTCAGTACATGAAGAGATGTTCTCCAAAGGAAGTTTATGCTAAGAAGTGTTTTCATAACTCGCAATCTTCTAATAGGGCTATGAATTCAAAACAGGCTTCTGTAAATGTTTCTCCTCCACGAACCTGTTCCTTCTGTGGGAAAAAGAATCACTATGTTCATCATTTTTTTGCAAGAAAGAAACAGATTTCTGATCTTCAAAATCTACTTCTTTTTATTGTCGACAGAGTAAACTCTCTAATGACCACTACAATGGTTTCATCCCTGCAGAAAAACAGGATTCTCATAAAATAGATTTCAATGGTTACTCATCTCGAAATCCTCACAGGAATCGTGTTCCTTCGAATGGTGCAAATTCTTACACCACAAAAATACACATTCCCAGTATTTATGAGAATAAGTATGGTAAATCTAAGTCTAGATGGTGGAGACATGTCCCTTCTAATCCTCTGGAGCCAATTTCTAGAGGTCCTAGACTTAATCCTCAGAAAAATATTTCTGATGGATCACCTGACAAGGTTATGTTCAATTCTTATGGAATAAAAAATAACCGAAAGAAGGTTAGAAATACCAGGTTCAAAACTTCAGATGGAAGTTACAAATCATCTCTCAAAACTCATAGTGGGATTGCATCTCACTTGACTGCCTAATCTTAGGCAGTTTTATTCTTGTATCTAACTTGAGGGATGCAAGAATCACGTTTGAGAGATACTCAAGTCTACTGAAGTTTTCCATTTGTATTTTTAATATGTTGTTTTCTTTTGGTATGAAAGTAGAGTCACTTGACTCCTTGTTACTATGTATCTCACTCTTATGCTCTTTTTAATTATTGAGTCATGAGGATGTGGGATATATGAATACAAAGGTATTTTAATCCTTTTGAATCTCTTCTGTTATGTTATTTTCAACCAGTCCACGAACGTCCGGGTCTCTCTTGGGAGTTTAGCGTTTCCACAACAAGGGTGTTACTCTCTTGATTATAAACATATATATATCCTATATTGTTTTTGCCTTCCCTAATAATAAAAAAAAAAAAGGTATGGAAAACTCCTCAAGAGCTCAAGAAGTTGTGATTCTTGAGATGAAAGTAGACTCTAAAGGATGCGATTCTGTTCAAGAACTTGTCTTGAAAAGGATGATGGAAAGGAAAGAGTACAACTCTTGGATTGGAGAATCTGTCAAGGATTTAATTATGTCTCAAAGTGACTCTAGGGTCGAGTTTGCAAATCTTCAACTGCAAATAAATTAGCTTATTGATGGACATGCCAAATTCCTTGATAATCAAAACATCTTGATCAGAAATCAGAAGAAGCTCATCATGGACTGTGTTAAAGCTAGGCATCTTGCCCGCAGTGTTGATCGAAAAGTTAATGTTCTAACTTATGAACATGGAATTTCTACGGTCAGGAAAATCAAGGACATCAGTGATACCTTTTATGATGGATCCTTTCAAAGGTATGAAGTTATCAAAGAAACTTGATTTTCTCTTTTTGTCTAGTAATCTTCTTATGAGAATTTTATTCTTGTGTTTTTAAGAAGAATAACTAGAGTTTGGAATAGCCATTATTGTGATTACACATAGCTATGTCCAACGATTTTCATCTTCAATATTTTTAGATTTATTTGTTTAAATTCTAAAGTTTATTTGGAAGATGATTTTGCAGTATTAATCTTTATGGTTTTATATATTGCAATTTGTTATGGGATATGTGTGTTTGCGTCCGTGAACTATAATTGTCCCATACGAGGTCAAAAGTTAAGTCCTTCATATGTCGATATGCAAGTATTGATAAAAGATTGAATGAACTTTTGACAAACAAAAGTTAAGACTTTTATGTCATTATGCAAATATTTATGGAAGAAAGGACGAGTTTTTGTTTACAAAGATTAAGTCTATTGTATGTGATTATGAAAATAGTGATAAAAGATAAAATGAATCTTTGTTTATTCCGCGGCATTGATCTTCCCTGATCCATATTTTTTATGTATATACTGTGTAGCTCCGTAAGTTCTCTTATGTTGAGCATTTCCGATTAAATTATTCATGGGTTCTCTTGTGGTTAATTTAATTGAGTTTTTGGATACAAATTCATGTTTCATGTGATTTGTTATGTTCAAATAAATCCTTCTTTTCTTGTGAAAGTAAGGTCGCTCTTGTTGTTCTCTCGGGAATGACATTTTATGGGGGAGAGTTCTTAATTGAACTTGTGCTTAATTGCCAAATCTTTGTGGGGAGTGCGGCTGTGGAACATTATAGGGGTTATCTTGTATCTTTATAAACTCCTTGATGAATGCATTTAGTTTCGGCTATATGATTGCATCTAAAAAGTTGATATGTGCTTTCTTTTGGTCATGAAGTGTCTCTATGAAAATTTCATTAGGATCCCACTAGTTTTCGTACCTTTGCCAATTTTATTGACAAAAAGGGGGAGAATTAATGTGTAGTTCACACTACAAATACATATGGTTTTAGGATCATTATGTAAGGGGGAGTGGTTTTCATGTGAGATGAAGTATTGACTAAGGGAGAGTGATACATAGCACCATAGTATTGTTGTCAAAGTTGTGATACAATTGAACCTTGATGTTGTGTAATAATACTATGACACTGTGTAACAATGATTGAGAGCTTTTGTTTTCTCATTGTTATGGCTACGGATCTTCAACAACGATGATACTGATTTGAATATCTTTGGAATCATTGGAGTACTTGGAAGTGACGAAAATTTCGAGTAATGTTAAAGAAATAAGGAGATCATGCATGTGGAAGAGAAGCTGCAAAGTTTATTTATTTTGTATTCCATATGTATTGATAGTTTAGTCACTAAAATTGACAAAGGGGGAGATTGTTAGAGCACTACTCGGTCGAAATCGCAAGCGTTGCTATCTCAAGCTTGGTTGTCAAGTTTAGTTGCCAAAAATATAAGTCTTGATTTCTAGTCTACTTATAGCTAAGTCTCGAACTAGGATAGAAAGTGTAGTTGAGCTTTAGACTCCACGGCGTTCATCATGCAAAGACGAAGAACTACTCAAGGAACTGGTGGAACTTCATCGACTAAAAAATATGTGGAGACTTGAACTTATCTATCACTCAAAAGTCTATCTACTCTATCTCCTATCTTGAGACAAAAGTAGTATTGCTATATAGACTTCGATTATACACATTTTCTATTTCGAAATGAGAGTTTATCTCGCTTATCTATTTCTCGAAATATGTGTTGGTAAGCTTTCGCTTTGGCCAAGTTCATCTTTACAAGTGGCGAAAGTCATGTTGATTATTTCAATATCTTGAAAATCGCTTTGATGAAAAATAGTGTGTGAATAACCTCTATTTAACATCCTCTAAGAATGTTTCAATGATTGAAATGAGAGTTTAGAATATATAACCTTGAATGGATATAAACATTGTATGTGAACTCATACGTGTGTAAGTCCAAAATCCTTGAACTAAATTATGCGTACTTTACTAGTTCAGGAAGTTCGGAAGCTAAGTCCGCGTACCCGTACGCGTACTGCCGGAAGTTCACATCCCGTGAATTTTTGCTGGAGTTTGTAAACTAAAAACAAACTCAAACCGGGTACTTAAGTATGCGTACAGGTATGCATACTTAAGTGGGTTATTTTCTAAAAACGGTTTATTCGTGAACTAAGACATATATAAACTAAGGAATGCATATTTGCAAACTGTGGCTATAATGTTCATGAATCGATTCGAGTGAATCAAAATCGTTTTTGCTTCGATTGTGTCTTATATACTTCTATGAGATCTAAGCAATTGAACAACTCTCTAACTAGTTTTTTTGAGTCATTTGAACTAGTTATGGTGAAGATGAATAAGGTTGATATGAAAGTACTCATATGGCTAACCATTTGGTTAACTACTGTTGAACCAACTAGGTGTACACGTTTAGGTACGGTTACACAAACCTAAATGAACGTGCATTTCATTTGTGTATAACAAGCTAAGTTCGATCTAACGGTTGAAAGATATTATCTTGAATCTAATCAGGTTTTCATCTAACGGTGAATATTGAATGCTTTGTTACCAAGGTAACTTAGATTGCAAACCCTGATTTGGATACTATATAAAGGAGAACTCTAGCAACTGGGAAACCTAATCCCAACACCTCCTGTGTGATACTAGTTGTATAAGCTAGAGTCGATTCTCCTTTAACCTTAGGTTTCTACCGAGACCCCGTAGGTTAACGACTTGAAGACTTCATTGGGATTGTGAAGCCAGATCCAACTATTTTCTCTGTAGTTGTGTGATCTAATCTTGCTGTTTCTATCGTGATTGAGTGCAATCGTAAGATTAACTTGAGATTAATTTCTCCGATAGGCAAGATAGAAAAGTAGTCACAAACATCTTCGTCTCATTGTTTGTGATTCCACAATATCTTGTTTCGCTAGTCGATTAAGATTATTGTGAGGTGATTGATATTTCTAGGATGTTCTTCGGGAATATAAGTCTAGTATATCAATTGGTTCCTGTTCACCTTGATTTATCAAAAGACGGAACAAAACTCATATGTATTTCTGTGGGAGACAGATTTATCTATTCCCGTAGACTTTTCTGTGTGATACAGATTTGTTTATTAAAGTCTTCGACTTTGGGTCGTAGCAACTCTTAGTTGTGGGTGAGATCAGATAAGGGAATCAAGTGCGTAGTATCCTGATGGGATCAGAGACGTAAGGAGCGCAACTGTACCTTGGATCAGTGTGAGATTGATTAAGGTTCAACTACAGTCCAGACCGAAGTTAGTTTGTAGTAGGCTAGTGTTTATAGCGGCTTAATACAATGTGTGTTCAATCTGGACTAGGTCCAGTGATTTTTCTGCATTTGCGGTTTCCTCGTTAACAAAACTTCTGGTGTCTGTGTTATTTCTTTTCTGCATTATATTTTGTTATATAATTGAAATATCACAGGTTGTGCATTGAATCGATCAATTGGTAAATCCAACCTTTGGTTGTTGATTGAAATTGATTGATACTTAAACATTGGTCTTTGGTACCATTCAAGTTAACTTCTCTTGTATTCAATTAGACTCGCAGATTTCTATTTGTTTGAGTAAGGATTGAATCGAGAAATTGAGATATAACTCTTTGATATACTTTTCATTAAGATTGAGTCTGACTGTCTAGTTGATTCTCTTAAAAGTATATTGGAGTTAGTCCATACATATTGCTAAGCGAAATATTGGGTGAGGTTGTTGTACCCCAACTTTTTCAGTGTTGTTGTTGGTATTGGTGCTCGTGTTATTGTTTGATTCTTCTTGTTTTCAATGTTTATTGCAGGAATATAAGAGATGATCATTTTCCTTTTCCGGGTCGCATTTGTTTTTGGTCATCCGGTTCTTGATCCTTGCGAACTATATTGTGTTTCTCAAGATGAATCTGTGGTGTAATGGTATCACAACTGACTCTAGTCAGAAGATGCGTGTTCGATTCACGTCAAGTTCATTAATTTTAGTACATCAATTTTTGGGATCAACAGTGGTTGTTGACATTAAATTTTGGGATCAACTTCGATTGTTCAAACCAGGTTTTGGGATCAACTTCGGTTGTTGATACCATATTATTTTTCTTTTTCTTATTTTCTGATTTGTTTTTGGGATTAACTTCGGTTGTTGACGCCATTTTTTTTTTGAATTTTCTGATTTTTTTATGATGTCAACTTCGGTTTTTGACACCATATTATTTTTTATTTTATGATTTTTGTTTTGGGGATCAACTTCGATTGTTGACACCATATTATTTTTTTCTTATTTTCTGGTTTTGTTTTTGGGATCAACTTTGGTTGTTGACACCATGTTTTTTTTTTTTTTTTTTTTTTTAGGGATCAACTTCAGTAGTTGACACCACCGGCAACGGCGATGTTGGACTAGTGGTGGCAGGGGTGGTGGCGGACTGGTGGTGGTGGCGGCGGTGGTGGTTTTATTCCGGTGGTGGTGGAATATTAATGGTGGTGGCGGTTGGTAAGTGGTGGTGGACTGGTAGTTGAATGTTGGTGGTGGTGGTGGTAGTGGTGGTGAAATGGTGATGGTGGTGGTGAAGTGGTAGTGAAAGAAATTTGTTGTACTTTGAAATAAAGAAAAATATTATATGAGTGAGGGTATTAAGGTAATTTATTTTTAAATGGATAAGATTTTTAAATGATATATGTATATTTATTGTTGTATAAGGGTATATTTGTTGGGTGTCAAAACGAAGGGTATATAATTATTTTACCCTTAATTATATTGGCGTTGTGATTTCCTCAACCAATGTTATTAGCCGGTAGCCAAGTATAAACACTAATTACCGCATAAGAAGATGTTGGCGTTATTGTTGGTGTTGTCGATTAATTGTCAATCTTTACATGCTTGAATTCAGGTGGGTATGTCACTACGAATTGTTATACTTGAAATCAACTAATTCATTGGTTATATATGGATAGTGCGATGGTAATTCAGTTGGGTATAAGGATGATTGTTACTGCTCAGTAGTTTTTAAAATTTATTTTTCAGCACTTAACTCAGGCATATATGAGCAACTGTATGTATGTTCATGTGTTTATCAATGAATAATGGGTCTTCATAATTATTGTTCAATTATGCTATTTTTGATGCATTTTGTTAGTTCAGAGAGGATAGTGGAATGCGAGCGACATGGAATTAAAACAACAAATTAAAGAACTCTTGAAAGCGGCAACTTCATTGTCAAAGTGGGTGGAATCGACGAACTAGCTGAAATTAGCTTTATTTTTCTTGTAAGTTATAAAGTGTAAGCAAGTCGATGATCAACAGTGTTGCTTTGTGCGGAATTTTAGACCTAAAACCTGCTTGGATGATAAATTCTAGATTCAAGAGTCGTTCTCGAGTACCATGGGAGAAACATATTCAAAGTGGGTAATTTTTTACTACTAACGTACTTGCTGCTATACTCTAGTGCTTGAGTATTAAGGATTATTTTCTGACGTACTTGCTGCTACACTCTAGTGCTTGAATATTAAGGATTGTTTGTTTTTTTGCAATCTCATTCATGTCATATTGACATTCCAACCACAATTCCCCTAGTCAGCTACTATCCGTCAAGTTCAGACCAACGGCCTTATTGATGTCCCGATACAATTGCAAACACAACTAACTCGAAATGCGCTTTCACATCTTTTTCCACAAATAGATGATGACAACTTATTTGATGTTCAGATTCAAGTAGATATTGTTGAGGTACCAGTTTAGTTATTTGAGACATTTGGTGTGTTATCTTCAAGTAAAGTTTTTGGAAAGAGATCACACGAACAAGACAATGAGAATTTACGAGCTCCACTTGGGACATTTAATACTTTTGCATCAGCACCAAGTACAGGAAAAAAAATCACGTTCTACGCGTGTTAGTTTTACTCTTATTACTCTGCCGAAATCACCTGAGGTACAAGCTGCATTTCGAGCTTTTAATGATGCACATATCATGGATATGTGAAATCAAAGTCGTTCTATGGAAACAGTTCTATATGTAACCGCAAGTGACGCAATACGACATAGAAAATCGGGATCATCACGTACAGTGGAACAAATGATTAAAGCACGCTCTACTATCTCAGTTGAGGAGTAATGTGAGACCAACGACAACCTCAATTGAAAAACATTTCAGAAAAGCGATTCATGACTTAGAATGGGATTGGTGTTTAGAATGCAATACAATGTTTCCAAACATGTCAGCAAGAGGACTTTGCAAATTCTGTAAGAGAGACAAAGAGAAACACCTTGAAGTGTCATTGTTCAGTGCAACTAATTTGATGGATCCAAGAGAAGTATCGATTAAGTTGTCATGATTAACAAATCTTGAGTGCATTATTATTGCTCGCGTGGACCCAATGATATCTGTATACAGAGTTAAAGGACAACAATACAAATACGGTGGAAATATAATAAACTTTGTGCAAGAAGATATCAAACAGGTTGTTACTGTAATTCTATATAAACCAGCTGATTTGTCTGCAATATTAGTTGTGAGGCAGACTTGAATGAATTCAACCAAAGAGTTTGTGGTACGTCGGGAATATGTACGCGAAGCTTCAGTTTGGTTGCAAAAAAATCATCTATGTTAGAGCATTGCTCGGTCGAACTCGCAAGCGTTGCTATCTCAAGCTTGTTTGTCAAGTTTAGTTGATCAAAACTATATCCTTGATTTCTAGTCTACTTGTAGCTATGTCTCGGATTAGGATAGAATGTGTAGTTGAGCTTTAAACTTCACGACTTTCACCAAATGAAGATGAAGATCTACTGAGGGGAGCTTGGAGGAACTTCATCAAAAAAAGGTATGTGGAGACTAAAACTTATCTATCACTCAGAAGTATATTCTATTTTATCTTCTATTGAGACTAAGTCGTATAGCCATATAGACTTTTATATTATACACATTTGATATTTCGAGTTGAGTTTATCACACTTATCTATTTCTCGAAATATGTGTTGGAAGCTTTTTGCTTTAGCTATTGTTTGTACCAAAAATTACTTTTAGGCATTAAACACGATGATTTGATGATGATGGAATGAATTAGGGTAGAAAACATATACAAAATAAAAAGAAGAGATAACGATTTAACGTGGTTCGGCAAGTGTTGCCTACATCCACGGAGGAACAGAGAAATATTTTATTGATTGTAGGATACAAAAGTTTTCTCTAGGTTAGCTAACCTAAAATTCCATATCCTCTTAGGGTTTTGGATACATGTATTTATATAGGTTATGTAACCCTAATTCTGATTTAAACTTGATGTGCAAGCAACTTGGCAACAAGAATTCTGGAAAATTCTGGAATCTTCTTTAAACGAGCTTTGTCGGGCTTGATTAATGGGCCTCCCGTCTATTTTATAGACGGTACAAACATCGCCCCCTCTTAACCTCCAACTTGTTGGTGGTTAAAAAGTTTGTTTTTCCTTCTGCGTGGACCGTTGATGACGTAACTCGCCCCCAAGCGTGAGTAGGGATATTACAAAGAAGCCCCCAACTGTAATTACCTGCAAAAAAAAATTGCTCACGTGCTAGGCGAGACTTTTTGCCACGTGGTGGACTTGTGATGATCGAGAGCTAGTCGAAACTTGAGTGGCATGTAGTGTGCTTGCGGCTGAGGCAAGGTTTTTTGCTCGCAATGTAACAAGGTTGTAGCGCTCGCTGCTCGGGCAGGCTGGCAGTATTGCTTGTGTTGAGTACAAGTCTTTGGACCAATATCGGGCGTTGGGCTCGTGTCGAGACGAGACTTTGTGTGGACCAACATCGGGCGTTGGGCTCGTGGTCGAGACGAGACTTTATGCTTGCGATAAGAGCAAGACTTATGTGGTCACGTGCAAGGTGAGGCTTCAGGTGCTTGCGATGTGATGCAATGCTAAATATTGGTGGGTCTAAGCAATCCTCATCTCGAACTCGATCAAGTCGCTTTCCACGAATATTGAACTCGATCATGTTGCTGCTCCAAGTACACATAAAAGTTTTTAGAAGATAGGAATTTTTGTCTCCATCTTGTAGGGAATCGAAAGAAGATCGCAACGAGCCAAAATTCACCCAATTCCGATGTGAAACGAAGGAGATATCAAGGATACAAAATTGAAGACCAAGCCCAAGCCCAAACAGTGGGGATGAAAAATCCGAAGGCATCTTCACGAGGGATTGAAAAATCCTGGCTCAAAGGCTTGGCTCACTGGTTGCTCAACTAGGCTCGGCTTGGCTCGGATATAATGGCTCGGCTCTGTACGGCTCGAACATGGCTCAGCTGCGTCTGGGAGCGGCTTAACTCGGCTGCTAGCTCGGCTCGAGAACGGCTGGATCTGACGGACTGGATTGACTGGATGAGGAGCCATACATGAGGCTGAACTTATGTGGTTGTACAATAGAGATGCTTCAGCTACGCTTCTGTAACAGCTATATCTATTGCAACTGTATTCGCAACACATTCTCCTACTTTTTCGCAATTTGTTTCTGCTACTGTTTTCGCAACAGTTTCTTCAACTGTTTCGCAACGGTTTCTTCAACTGTCGCAACGGTTTCTTCAACCTCGCAATGGTTTCTTCGACTTCACAACGGTTTATTCAACCTCGCAACGCTTTCTTCAACCTTCGTGACGGTTTCTTCAACCTCGCAACGCTTCCTTCAACCCTAACTTATTTTTTCTTTTTTCTGCTGATTTATGCACGGAATCAGTGCATGATTTTTGTTGTTTTATACCACACTTTTCTCAACGGAAAGAACATGATTCTTTCACTCGAATCCCCTTAGTCAGCGCCAATATTTGTACCCAAAATTACTTTTAGGCACCACGATGATTTGATGATGATGGAATGAATTAGGATAGAAAATATATACAAAATAAAAATAAGAGACAACGATTTAACGTGGTTTGAAAAGTGTTGCCTACATCCACGGAGGAACAGAGAAATATTTTATTGATTGTAGGGTACAAAAGTTTTCTTTGGGTTAGCTAACCTAAAATTCCATATCCTCTTAGGGTTTTGGATACATGTATTTATATTGTTTATGTAACCCTAATTCTGATTTAAACTTGATGTGCAAGCAACTTGGGCAACAAGAATTCTGGAAACTTCTGGAATCTTCTTTAAACGGGCTTTGTTGGTCTTGATTAATGGGCCTCCCGTCTATTTTGTAGACGATACAAACAGCTATGTTAATCATATTCTTGACGAGTTTAGTTGGAAACAAGTTATTTGTTGGAAACTAAACATTAAGTCAAAAGATGATCATGTGAAAATTACCTTGAACATCTTACATGATTTGTGTGAGACGGTCATTTGATGTTAGCTTGGGAAGTTTCGTATTGATCACTTGAAAATTACTTATAAGCTAATGGTATGTGTGAGACAGTTATTGCCATCTTCTAAGGATGTTTCAATGATTGAAATGAGAGTTTAGAACAATTACCTATGTCTGGATACAACACGGTATGCATACCCAGTATGCGAACTATATTGGTATGATTCAGGTCCGTGAACCTTGTCTGCATACCTAGTATGCGAACGGTTTTATCGGTAAAAGTCCGGAACTTTGTTTGCATACCTAGTATACAAACGGTTCTACCTGATTTGGGTCTGGGACGGCTGTTCGCGCACCTGGTTTGCGAACGGCTGGACATGCCAAGGTCCGGAGCTGTTATTTGCGTACCTGGTTTACAAACACAACGGTTTAGTTCTAAAATCGGTTATGTATGATTCTCATACTCATGAACTACAACATTTATGATTTAAGGAATGCAATTTTTGCAAACCGTGGCTTAATGTTCATGAATTGATTCTTGTATAAGTACTTTGTACGATTACAAATTAATCCGATTTTGCTTCAATTTGTTCATATATATTTGTATAAGATAGTGAAAAATTGAACAACTGTATTTGAAACACAATTAGATTCATCTGATTATCTATCATGATTGATTGATCATCATATTTGATCTAGAAGTGTTAGATGAATACGACTAAGACAAAAGTGTTCATATGGCTAACTTCGGGTAACTGTTATTGAGCCAACTCAATATACACGTTTAGGTACGGTTACCCATATCTAAATAAAGGTATATTTCATTTGTGTATAACAAGCTAAGACCATCTAACGGTGGATATTAAGTTCTTAATTTCTAAGAAACTTAGCTTGAATCTTAAATCAGGATTTCATCTAACGGTGAATATTGAATGCTTTGTTACTAAGTTATCTTAGATTTGATTGAAAGCAAACCATGATTTGAAAGGCTATATAAGGGAGAACTCAAGCAACCAGAAAACCTAATCCCGACACTTTCCTGTGTCCTAGTTGCGTACTAGAGTCGATTCTCTTTTAACCTAGGTTTTTCCTAAAACCCAATTAGGTTAACGACTTGAAGACTTCATTTGGGATTCGTGAAGCCAGATCCAACTATTTTCTCTATAGTTGTGTATGCATATCTTACTTGTTCTATTGTATTGAGTACTATCTTCTCTAAGATTTGCTCAAGATTTATCTCTAATATGTAAGATATTAAAAAGTAATCACATAGTTCTTCGTCTCAGACATTGTGATTCCACAGTAACTTTTTCTACCACCATATAGTTAAGTTATTGTGAGGTGATTGATATTTCTATGCTACTCTTTGGGAGTATAAGACCGGATTATCAATTGGTTTCTGTTCACCTTGATTTATCAAAAGACGGAACAAAAAAAATAAAGGATAGACATATATGTGGGAGACAGATTTGTTTATAAGTCTTCAACTTTGGGTCATAACAACTCTTAGTTGTGGGTGAGATCATCTAAGGGAATCAAGTGCACATAATTCAGCGTGGTTCAAGAGGCGTAATGAACACGACTGTACCTTAATCGGTGTGAGACTTGGTTAGGGCTCAACTACATTCCAGTCCGAAGTTAACTTGTAGTTGGCTAGTGTCTGTAGCGGCTTAATACAGTGTGGTGTTCAAATCTGGACTAGGTCCCGGGGTTTTTCTGCATTTGCGGTTTCCTCGTTAACAAAATTTCTGGTGTCTGTGTTATTTCTTTTCCGCATTATATTTGGTTATATAATTGAAATATCACAGGTTGTGCGTTGATTCAATCAGTTGATCAATCAGACCTTGATTGTTGGATATAACTTGATTGAAACTTGGGCATTGGTCTTTGGTACCGTCCAAGTTATTTCTCATATCAATCAGCCTCATAAATTTCTATCTGTTTGATTTGCTGATTGGATTGAGAAATAGAGATAAAACACTTTGATATCTTTCTTGATTGAGCTCTCTTTTAAGATGGTGCTCTCGTAATTATATTGGAGTTTAGTCCATACAGATTACCGAACGAATTATTGGGTGTGGTTGTTGTACCCCCTCTTTTTCAATCTATATTATTAAAATCCAAAAATAAGTGATGGCAACATATCAGGCTTACCAGAAAGTGGTATTCCTAATGACCTCCCAAATGTGGAGGTGGATGATGCGCTACAGGTCAAAAGTGACCAATCATGTAATGCCTTAAAATTTTCGGTGCTTGTAAACTTCCAGTAAATACCTCACATGTTAAATGGCCAGATACATTCATATATATTGGACATGGTGATATCTTCTGTCAGACAAAACATACCAAAATCAAGACATAACTGAAAAAATAGAAAATTTTCTATTCTTTTATCATTTCCTGGTTTTCCTAGTTCATCAACTAAATTGATTGTGTTCTTACTTTTCTTTCTTAATGACAACTAATATTGAGATAATTTCTTATTGTAGAATCATTATCAACTATTATGTTTTGCTAGCCTTTTCCCCTGAATTATATATTTTGTAAAGTATTAGGATTTAGGATTTCGACTGGTAATTTGGGATCTAAATTAATGATTGGTTATTTAACAAATGATTAAATTGTTGTATCCAGGTAATGAAAGTGAAGATGACGACTACAACATACCTCCATAATTACAAGAACAAGTTTTCCTTGTCGATGAATTCCAAACAGTAGGTACAGTTGGTGTGTATATACAACCTGATCAACAAAAATGTATTAGAAAAGCTCTGAAAATGGCTGAAGCAGATAATACTATGACGGACATTCCATTTACGGGTGAGGTTATCGATGATTTTACGAAAGTGGGGTATATAACTATGTGTGGCGTTTCCAGCTATGTTCCCATATGGTACTGCAGATTTGAGACAGTCAAGTGCTAGAAAGGTTAGTGAATGTCAATATTTTCAACACCTAATTAAGTATCATGATGAACGCTTTGTCCGAAATTCCAGGTTTCGTTATTTTGCGTTGAACTCATTAATTAGGTGGCGAGCTTTGTCATTGGGGTCTGTTTAGGTAAAGAATTATCTGCAAGATGGTGAAATCTCGATTCAATCTATTAGAGACATGATTTTATCTAGGGACAGTAGGTTAGTGTCACGTTTTTCTTATTGTGCAAAGCAAATACGTGATACTAGAGCTTATTGGTACACTAGATTGAAGGAGCTCATAACAATTGTCAAAACTGGGGATCCCTACTATATGTTCTTTACCCTTAGTGCAGCAGATTTCCAATGGCCGGAATTGTATGCACTCCTTGACCCAACGGGTACACTAGAAACTCTTGATCTAAGGGAACGAGGACGAGGAAATTCTAGCTTATTGAATGAAAATCCATCGGTTGCTTCATGGTTCCTTCAAATAAGATTTCATTTGTTTTTTCACAAGTCTTTAAAAGTTGAGTTTGAATTGATAGATCACTGGTTTCGCTTTGCGTGGAAAAATCGGGGATGTGGACATGCACATGGGTTCTTATGGCTTAAGAACGAACTGAATGTTTCTCGTATAGCCGAAGACGAGCAAGTGCACCGTGAGGTATGTCATTATTTTGATAACATGATTTACACAATGAATCCGGATCCCGCTTTCTCCTTCGATATACATGAACATCCAAGTTCAAAGAAAATTTCCTTATACTCGGATGTAGAAAATGATGCGAGTGATTATGTATCTTTGGTTAATTTTGTGATGCGACACACTAGATGTGGAGATGGTGCTTGAGAAGAAGTAGAACAACTAGGCAAAAGGTTTGCAGATTTAAATTTCTGATGGATATCTTAGATGATTCTAAGCTTGCCGAAGAGACGCCCAACAACAATATGTACAGATTCATTGGCCGAAGAAATAATCAATTAGTGAATTCTCACCATCGAGTAGTTCTGCAAACATGGAGGTCGAACATCGATTGGTCAGCTGTAACAACTATAAAATATGTTACTCATTATCTTGGCAAGTATGCAGCAAAATCTGAACCAACTTCAAAGAGTTTTATTGATGTTTTACGAGGAATAATTGATGATGAACGACGACCTTGTCGTGATTCAACACCCGCCATCAAGAGGTTGCTCATCAAAAACGCATCGGAGAGAGACATCTCAGTCCAATAGGTGTGCCATTTACTAATGGATTAGCATTTGACAGATTCATCAAGAAATGTTGTCTTGCTAAATCTGGGTGAGAATAGATTGTTATCCTCGCAACTGCGATATAAAAGAAATAGTGATGATAGAGAGCACCAAATAACTGACCCAAATTTCTTTGGTAGATATTTGAGAAGACCGGATGAGTTTGAAGACATGTCGTTGATTGAGATGGCAAAGAAACATTATTATACTCGTACAAAGTGGTGCAAATACAAATCAGAGGCTGTTTTTAGGATTTTGCCCGAATTACTAGAGAAAAAATCATGTTAATCAGTGGGAATCTTTTTGTCGACAATAAGTGTTGTTAAATAGTTGCTACAGGATTGTTGAAGAAGTGAAAGAAAGTTTTCTGATATGATCTGAATGTTATGCCAGACTTAATCGTCCCACTAAAAATCAACAAGTAGATCTTGGCATGGATGAGGCTTAACGATTAGATGAATAGATGTTTGCAGCAGAAATGGGACCCAATTTTGGGCTACTAAAGGATATTGATCTGGGTTTACGGTCTATTGATGTCGAGCATACTTGTTCAGATGGATTAGTCCATCACCCTTCGTACTAGTAGAAGATTCATCCACGATTTGAGACAAGCAGCGCAAGAGAAAAATTCTGTTAGTGATCCAGATATTTATCTTACTATTTTGTCAAATCAACAAAAAGCAGCACTTAATTTGGTCCTACAATCTTTGAGATCGCGTTCGACCATTCGGTTGATTAACTGTGTTAGAGCACTGCTCGGTCGAACTCGCAAGCGTTTCTATCTCAAGCTTGTTTGTCAAGTTTATTTGCCAAAACTATAAGTCTTTATTTCTAGTCTACTTATAGTTAAGTCTCGGATTAGGATAGAAAGTGTAGTTAGCTTAGACTTCACGGCGTTCATCTATTGAAGGCGAAGAACTACTAAGGGGAGCTTGTGGAACTTCATCGACAAAAGGTATGTGGAGACTTGAACTCATCTATCACTCAAAAGTCTATCTACTCTATCTGTTATTTGAGACAAAAGTCGTATAGCTATATAGACTTCAATGATGCACATTTGATATTTCGAGCTGAGTTTAACTCGCTTACATATTTCTCGAAATATGTGTTGGTAAGCTTTCGCTTTAACCAAGTTCATCTAATATCCTTTACGAAAGTCAAAAGATGATCATGTGAAAATCGCCTGGTAATATCTTACATGATTTGTGTGAGACAGTCATTTGATGTAGACGCGGAATATTTCGTATTAATCATTCGATCACTTGAAAATTGCTTTGAAGCTAATAGTTTGTGTGAGACAGCTATTCCCGTCTTCCGAGAATGTTTCAATGGTTGAAATAAGAGTTTAGAACAATTAGAGTTAAGCATAGTATGCGCACTTGCATATATGTAATCCATGTCCGGAAACCATAGTATGCATACCCGTATGCGTACATGTTGGTTTGTGAAATTCCGGGATCCTAATATACATACCGGTACGCGTACTAGCGTAAGGTTTGGGTCCGGGAATTTCTGCTGAGTTTGGAGGTATGCGTACCCGTTTTCATACCTGAGTGGATGATGTTCTAAAATCGGTTTGTTCATGAACTAATACATTTATATAATAAGGAATGCAATCTTTTGCAAACCGTGGCTATAATGTTCATGGCTTGATTCGACTGAATCAAAATCGATTTTGCTTCAATTGTGTCTTGTATACTTCTATGAGAATATAAACAATTGAAAAACTCTCTAACTAGTTTCATTTGAGTCATTTGAACCAGTTATGGTTAAGATGAATAAGGTTGATATGAAAGTGTTCACATGGCTAACTTCGGTTAACTATTGTTGAGCCAACAAGGTGTACACGTTTAGGTACGGTTACTCATATATAAATGAAGGTACATTTTATTTGTGTATAACAATCTAAGTTCGATCTAACAGTTGAAAGATATTGGCTTGAGACTAATCAGGTTTCATCTAACGGTGAATATTGAATGCTTTGTTACCAAGGTAACATTGATTGCAAACCCTGATTTGAAGACTATATAAAGGAGAACTCTAGCAACTGGGAAACCTAATCCCCACACCTCCTGTGTGATACTAGTTGCGACTAGAGTCGATTCTCCTTTAACCTTAGGTTTTTCTAAAACCCAATAGGTTAACGACTTAAAGACTTCATTGGGATTGTGAAGCCAGACCCAACTATTTTCTCTGTAGTTGCGTGATATGATCTTGTTGTTTTCTATCGTGATTGAGTACTATCTTCTATAAGATTGGCTCGAGATTTAATCTTCGATAGGCAAGATAAAAAGTAGTCACAAACTTCTTCGTCTCATCGTTTGTGATTCCACAATATCTTGTTTCGCTACCATACGATTAAGATTATTATGAGGTGATTGATATTTCTAGGTTGTTCTCCGGGAATATAAGTCTGATTTTTCAATTGGTTCTTGTTCACCTTGATTTATCAAAAGACGGAACAAAACTCATAGGTTTATCTGTGGGAGACAGATTTATCTATTCAATGGACTTTTCTGTGTGAGACAAATTTGTTTATCAATTCTTCGACTTTGGGTCGTAGCAACTTTTAGTTGTGTGTGAGATCAGCTAAGGGAATCAAGTATGTAGAATCCTGCTGGGGTTCAGAGACGTAAGGAGCGCAACTGTACCTAAATCAGTGGGATATTGGTTAGGGCTCAACTACATTCCAGTTCGAAGTTAACTTGGAGTAGGCTAGTGTCTGTAGCGGCTTAATACAGTGTGGTGTTCAAATCTGGACTAGGTCCCAGGGTTTTTTCTGCATTTGCGGTTTCCTCGTTAACAAAATTTCTGGTGTCTGTGTTATTTCTTTTCCGCATTATATTTTGTTATATAATAGAAATATCACAGGTTGTGTGTAAGTTCAATCAATTAGATAATCCAACCTTTGGTTGTTGATATAAATTGACCGACACTTGAACATTGGTCTTTGGTACCGTTCAAGTTATTTCTTATATTCAATCGGGCTCGCAAATTCCTATTTGTTTGATTGCAGATTGAATTGAGAAATTGAGATACAACTCTTGGATATATTTCCATTGATTGAATCTGACTCTCTAGTTGATTCTCTTGGAATTATATTGGAGTTGTCCATACAGATTGCTAAGAGAAATATTGGGTGAGGTTGTTAGACCCCGTTTTTTTAAACTGGAAAATAAACTCTCATCAATGCAATCGTTCGCTCAATAAGGGAATTATTTGGAAATGATGAGTGTGTTAGGATCATGGCTCCTACCGGTGTAAACACTTTTAACATGGGCAGAGCAACCATTCACCATGAACTTTCCATAACAACAGATAAGAACAAGTCATATAAGAAGATGGAGGCAGAACGATGTGAACTTATATAGGTAAATTATTCTTCTGAATAATACAGAAGGTGAATCACAGTATTACAAGTAACATCATCGGTACTAATCTCTTTTTTCTTCATTTCTTTGAAAAATTTGCTATGTTATTTTGACCTTCTCAGAAAGAAAAAAAACCCACAAATCATGATATTAGAGATACGACATGTCGACATTACACTATCTTGCAGCATTGCATTAAAAAAAAAATCTGGGAATAAGTTTGTTCGATACAGTTGTAGGCCATTTAGGGTTCTGTCTGTCGAACATCATGATTTTGTTTCTTTTTTGTGTTGCTATTAGTTTAGCTTAGGTTCTATATTCCCAATTCTTTTGAATTTTCTGATATTATGTTATATAATTTGTATTTTTTATTTTCCGTGTATGCTCTTACTTGAACAAGTTTTAATAGGTAATGCATGTGATACGTGACCTTTATACCGTGAATCTACTGTCAGGTACTTTAATCGTTTCGATGTGGATATATGCAGGGTTGATTTCGAAGATACAAAGTTGATTATTACTGACGAGTACAGTATGATTGGAAGAAATATGCTCGCGATTATTGATTTTCGATGTCGATATATCTTTGCAATCAACGAACTTTTTGGAAATGTCTTTATTGTGCTCATCGGAGACATGCGACAACTGCCACCGGTTTTTTATACTCTATTTTATGCTAAAGGCGGGCGAGACTTCTGACTAACAGGCTCTTTCTCTTACTCTGTATTTGAAAGTTGTGTTCGCCTTGAACATGTCTTCCGATAGTCAGGAGTTGAAGATTCACTTTTTAAAGAAGCATTATTATGACTAAGTGATGGGAGATCTATTATCCAAGATTGAAAATTGCTTAAAACTAGAGATTAAATGATGCTGACAGACGAAGAGAAAATCAACTTCAAACATGCTCTTCGTCTATTTCCCACCAAGTATGATGCTACTAACTACAACCATTAACGCCTCGGAGATCTTGGGTTCCCCGTTGCACATATTACATCTAAAAAAATTCTGCAACAGCCAAATAAGCAAATTCCGATGAGGCGAAAGGGTAAGAAGATGTCATGTTGTTATCAGAGCGAGCAATGGTGATGTTGCATAAAAAATTGTCCACTCAATATGGTTTGGTTAATGGCTCAACAGGAATCGTTGTGGATATTGTATAAAAGAAGGGAAAATATGCCTATTGATGTTATGGTGGAATTCGATAAGTATACCGGTCCAGGAATATACAAAGGATCAAGTGTGATTCCAATCACGCCAATCACAACAAACTGGATATCAGCTTCAGGGGTAACATGCCAGCGGACTCAGTTACGCCTCATTTTATGTTGGGTAATCACAATTCATAAAATCTAGGGATTAACACTTGACCAGGCCATGGTGGATATAAGATTTAGAGAAAATCTTGGTTTGACATTTGTGGCACTATCACGGACAAGAAGATTAAAGGACCTTGCGTTTTGTCCCATGTTTAGTTTCGAGAGAATATAAAAAATCAGCGAATGTCTAGGGCTTCCAAAAAGACGGCAAGAAGAAGAGCGGTTGCACAATTATAAAGTGCAACACTATGTATCTAGGGTCGTCTCTCTTGCTTTGTATATTCATAATTTCGAATATGTATTGTTGTGTTTCCAATGATTTATGTACATAAATTTTCTAACAACAAAACGTGGTGTATGCAAGTTCGTTTGTTCGTCGGTCCCCCACTGCTGCAACAGTCATCTAGTGTTGGTTATAGAGAATTGTTGCCCTACCAACACATATCATACACGAATGATGATTCAGTCACACAAGTGGGGGATATCAATTATGGTTTTGATTTGGTTGTCCGCGACATGTGTGAGGATACCCAGCTATTCTTGTCCACACGGATGAGATACTTATCCTTATCCCACTGACTTGAGATCAGAGGTTCTGCGGCTATAAATAGGCCATTAAATGGTCATTCTAAACAACATTAGCCGGGACCAGCGCTGCTTGCTCCTATGACTAAAATAGTCTTCGTTTGGGCTAGGATTATTCGTCATCAACCTTCCGCAACTCATACTCAGGGACGGAGGGAAAGCGTACAAGTAGGGTCACTTGCGCCCAATAGATTTGAATTTTGGCATGAATGAGCTTAGGTTTTGTGTAGTCTTAAGATGTCGCGGGCGCAAAAAATCATGATAATGTATGAGTAAAGGGGACAAAATGTAAATTGATCACTTTGAAGTTTCTAAACTTCTTTATTCACACAGTTGTGCATGGGAATTATAACTTATAAGGGAAACTAGGTTTTAACCCGTGCCGTAACGACACGGGATGTTTGTCACTAATACGATATTGTTCACATTCCTCTTGCTTCATTTTTTTCGTGGGTAATTATTATGATATCCAAATAGGTTTTGGGCAGAAAAATAATAGGTTACCTGATCTTTTTATTTTACTTAAGCATGTTATTTCAATTTATTATCTGGACGGAGTAATAATGTTGTGCCAACATGAAAAATAAATAAATAAAATAGATATTTTCCCCATTTATTGTTCCATCACACCATAATTTTAAATTTCATCTAACAGTACATATACCTAAACTGGCAATCCAACTCCATGATGTTTATGACTACATTGGTTCCGAAATTATTGATAACTAAGGCTGTAAGGAGTGAAGCGAAAACCCATAATATTTTCCCTGCTATAGATATAAACTATTTATTTATTTATTTTGCAAATGTGAGAGTTATAAAAATGAAGAACCCATGGCTATTGGAAGGATGAGATATACACATGTGAGCTGAAAAAGTAAACTTATAAAAGTAAATCAAAACATGTGTAAGATTCTTTCTCAATCATATTGATAACATCAAATTGAAGAAACTCGTGGATAAAAAGATTTCACACCAACTTTGCTAAGTAGTGCATGAATGGCATTCTCACATCTAGTGTTACTCAAGTAATCTATATTATAAGGGACAATGGTGTTTTTACCAATGGACGGACATCTACAGTTTGGACATATAAAGAACGGTTGTGATTGAACTATCGTAAGAGACTCTCCCCCAGGAAAGTTACATTTTGGATGTATAAACAACGGTTGTGATTGAGCTACGCAAATTGGCGAAAACAGTGTTTTTATCTTTTAACCTGCCAAACAATAACTCGGACGAGCCCTAGAAAAATGTAACGTATGTCTTAAACCCAAAAATCCCCATTTTCAGCAATCTATTTTGCAGTGAATGTAGGAGAATCTGAAATAAAGATGATTCCCAGTGAGATTTTGAGAGACCGGGATGAAAGTAGCTGCAATCAAAGAATTTCTTCTTTCTCTCTGGGTTATACAAACCGGTTTTAGGTTGATTTGCTTATCTATTCTTCCAAGGGTCTTGCTTTTCTTCTTTCCTGTAACTTGAAAATCTAAAGGTATGATTCCATGTTTAGGTTTTTCTTCTTTTGAGGATTTATTGTTTTGGTTGTGTTTGATAAAATTCCTAAATGAATCTCCTTAAAGATTATTAATTTTTGTTGTTTTTGCTAAATGACAGTCGTATTTATTCATTAGCTTCATGTTTTTGTTATTGATGATTCAGTGTGTGTAATTGAATGTTTTGGCTGAATTCTTATTTGATTCAGTATGTATCTAACACCTTTGTTGTTTCGTTGAGATGTATGGAACGGGTGCACCATTTGAATGTTTTACTGGGTGACCATATGCTTGATCTTTGTTCTTGGTGGTAACTCTATTGCATTGTGAGGTCTCCTCCAATCTTAAATGGACGAGCCCTAGAAAAATGTATTGTGAGGTCTCCTCCGATCTAAAAACTGAATAGCTATCAAGAATATCTTTAATGTGTCAATTTATAACATTGAAGTACCTTTATTGATCACAAAATTACTTTACAAAACATCAGAAATATTACAACAATTTAGTTCTGCAAATTGTTTATTGCTTCTATGAATTGGATCAATGCCTCATCTTCCGTGTTTGATCTTTCTTTTCTACCTAAGTTTTTGCCAGGTGTGTGTAGCCGAGTACAACACAGTGTGCAGTAAACTTAATGTGATTAGCATAAATCAAAATGGAAGGTATGGTCAACTGAAAATCATTCCTTGAAAAATATTTAAACATAAAAAAGGATAATGTTAACGACATGATACAATTTAACATAAGAAGGCATCCACAAATCCACAGTTGGCACTAGGAGTTTATTATTAGTAAAACTGCATATATAGTCCTCCTCTTTTTATGGCCAAAAATGTGAAGAATGAATTTAAAGCTTAGCATAGGCAACACGGACTAGATCTGTAAGCTTATAGATGACCAGAAACAAGGACTTGCGAATATGTCACCGCACAATTTTCCAGAGGACCCTGACACTAGGAACAACAGTAGTAGACTTTAAACTGTTGCCCCGTAAATTCCAATTACCGTACTACTAAATTTGCTAATGATATCATTACAAAACCCCCAAAAAAAATTACAGTGCACTTTCTTCACAATGATTGGATAATCTTATAGTTTACTTATCTGGAGTCCAGTGTCTAAACTCCCGCTTTTTCCAAATTCACGTCCACATTTTATGATAGACTCTTCCAATCCATGTATTGAAGCACATATATATCTAATGGGATATCAACCACCAAGTCTTTGTAATAAGTGCTCTTATAATGAAAACGTTAATGGGATCACAAACTAATTAGGATTATATAACTCCTCAAACTGATATGAAATGATGCGTCCATGTTTATCATTTGCAAACCTATATATGACTCATATGAGCACATTTTTCACATTTTTCAGGATCGTTTACTTTATTTCGAATTTTTGGTACTTCGGCAGATTTGTTAGTCACTCTCCAACATTACCAGCCTTTTAATTTTTGTTATACCAGGTCCAAATTTGCCCCAGATGGCGACATTATTTTTCCAGGTAGTTCATTGAAATATTAATGTTCAAATGAAAAACATGGTATTGAACGATGAAAGAAACTATTATGTTGTCAAAATCCAAAGGGTTTTTCTTTGGCATACCATGCATGCTTTTTGAATGCTTTTTTAGTTAGTTTAAATTGTGTACACAGTTATTGTCATGATTGTGATTTGATTACATTTACATGTGCAGGGCCCAAAAAGTAGTTGACAGCAAGAGGAACGACCTCAATTTGAATCAACCTTAAGGGAAGATTTTAACATGCGCCAGTTAAAGATGTCAGGGAAGTGGCTGCCTTAATGAAATGAATAGTTATCAGATTAGGTACTACTACCTCCGTTTCTAGAACAAAGGTACTATCACTTTTTCATTTTAGCCTAAAAATAGGACAACTTGAAACAAAAACGGAGGGAGTATTACTTTTAATAGGAGAAGGGGTCAATCGTTGTGACGTCACTACTGTACGTAACTGTATTATAGATGAATATATGAATAACATAAGATTATGCATATAAATGGTTGTGAAGCTAGCTGTAACAGTATATCCACTACCCTTGGCCTTGCATCTATTTCAATAAGATAATCAGTCACTGAATATAATCCTCCCTGCATTTTCAATAATGCATTTCCTATTAGTGTATTTTAGTGTATAATGTTATTATTCTAGACCTGGGATATCCACCAGAGCGAAATACAACAGATTATATGTGTAGGTCTGTAGACTGCAAAATAACCTGGGTGGCGAACTGCTCAAAAAATAACAGAAGACATTGGGAATCATTTTCACACTCACAACGGACTTCTCAATTTCATGGGTTCAGCTTTGGCACACTACTAAGCCCTGCAAAATAAAATTAGCCGATGGTACCACATTCTACCATTTGGGATTAGCTGGCCCTTATGGGGAGAAAGACTTATCAGTTATGGCAAACAAATAGAGCAGGGAGAAGAAATGCTGATCATAGTAGAAATCAAGACACTTATCTATCAATCACTGTGATAAGTGATAACGACTAATTTAAGGTTGTTTTTGATTGGGCTCAAGTGTTTATTGTATTTTTGTATCTGGGTTCGTGTTTTGACCAAGCCTTTTATTTCTTTCTTTTTTCAATAAAATCCTTTCTGAGAAAGACTAACCAAGGTTACGAAAGGAAAAGTTTTGAATACCATCAATCAGTTATAGAAAAAAAAAGGATTCAATGGAGTACAAAATATTCTAATGGATGGGGTGCAAAACTGTTGCATGAAATTATCGGAGCAAGTCATGTCTCCCCTCCCAACCTTCCAGAGTAACTTTTGGTGTAACTAAAAGTAAACATTCGACACAAGGATTGGTGGACAGGAAATTTAATTCAGAGAATCGTTATTTTGTTGTGGTCGGCTTTGCAATCGAGTTGAGTGCAGACCACCAAGCTACTTGGTTTCTTTCGAAAGTACTCACAAAACTTTGGGTGTTGTTTATAACCAGCTAGGCTTCATCTCCATTTGGTCAGCAATTGTAATGCACGTTGATTTGGAGAGAACGTGCCACTTAAATAATGCCATCAACTAACGGATAGTCATAGAGAATAAAAGATCTCATATTTCAAATATTATCACAAAAAAATATACGTGATCGATAAATGCTATGGAACAGGCATCAAATACGTTGAAAATCATTATTCGCCAGCAGCAAGAACATGCCAAATCCCGTGCCGTTACGGCACGGGTCATACCTAGTTTGAAGCAATAAAGAGCATAGTCATATTGATATTTGTATCTACATAAATTTAACTAACCTTCTGAAGAAAAATTATTAGTTTCAAGGTAGAGCCGACACAAACTTCTGTCGCCTTCAATGTGTAGAACACACACTGGGTTTAATCGTCCTTGAGATTAAACAAATACCCCAACATTAGTCAAATAATGTCTAAAAATACGGGATCGAAACAGAGTGCTAACGGGGAAAATGAGAGACTAACATCAGTGTTAAAAACAAAGTACCCTATATGTATCAAATTTTGTTAACCAAACATGTATTCAAATTAAAAAGTCATCAACTTAAAACAAAAATATAAAAGAACCCAAGTTAAATCAATACTTGCGTAAACAAAGCTTATAAGAGAATTTCATAATTATTAAATACCTTTAAAATCACTATTAGAGATTTAATTGCATGCCTCGTTAAAAATTACGGTAGGACGAAATCACCAAATTAATCTGTAGAAATTTCACTGGATATGTAGCAATTCAGAGAAGTTTACATTGGTGATGATGTGCTCCATCTAGGTGTTGTTCGATTGATTATTTTTTTTAGAAGGTTTCGGTTTTCATTGGAGAAACCGAGAGGGAGCGTTTCATTATATTCATTATCATTCAGAAATCTAAGCCCAACTCGCGCTCTGCTTACGGGATCTCAATACAACCGTAGATTTATCTATTGGAGGGAGAAATCTTGATACTAAATATGTAATTTTTAGTATTTATTATATAACGTGACATCCAAATGATTTTTTTTCTTCTTAATTTTCATGTATTCTTCTTAGTATTTCTACTTTATAGTGTTACCCTTTTGTAGCGGCACATAATTAATATAGTCAATTACTACTCATCAATACCAGCCAGCACCACAAAACCACCAGATATCACTTCTTTATCCACCACCACCACTGCCCATCCCTCGTAGAATTTTGGGTACACTCATAACTTTCAATCCCAGACGTCGTGTATAAAGTTTAGGTTTAACAAACTTAGGTCGTCAATTAATTTATTCAACTATACGTTTTTTGTTAATACTGAAAATCATGCATACGAACGGTTACCAAATATAGCAGTGGTACCATAAACAACTATTTTGTCTTATATGATTTGGTATCATCCCAAATAAAAAAAAATTACCCGCCTTTATTGATCCTGTCAAAAACAACCAACTATATTTTTCACAATACAATGTTACCCGTCATGTAATTTTTTTTTTTATTATTTTTTATTCAAAAAGAAAAAACCAATACCACCACCATTAAAACCATCCAAATACCACTTGTTTCTTCCACCAAAACTATTGTTACCGCCTCCACCACTTAGTAACACCTGCCACCGCTTCTGCCACCTACTTCTTCTTTTACTACCACCGCCACCACTAATATATATTGAAATAATTTTTGTCAAAATTATTTATTGATGAAAATATGTATATTAATATTAATTAAGGGACATATATAATTATAATGTAAAACTAATAAATTATTTATCAAGAGAAATTAATGAGACACTAATTAATAAAACACTATACTAATTAATATTTAAATTGAACAAACCATGACCATAGATTTATCTTCTCTCGAGATAAATTTGGACCACCACTTATACATGCTAAGTTAGCCAAACTGTGCTTTATACTCTTGAATATGTAATCTCATTGCCTAAGCATTAGGCGATGTGAAGAGTTGACGTTTCGCTTGACTACTTGTTGGAACAGAAAACTTTTTTGACCCCATAACATAAATGTCCCGACTCCATCCCCGCCCGCTCATACTACATCCTAAACCTCACCCCAAATTACTTCACCACAAAAAACCTGAGAGGTCCCCAAAAAAGAAAAAAAATCTTATTATCCGGACGTAAACAAAATTAGAATAAACTAAAGAAAAACCAAAACAAAGAAGTCCTGTAAATAGTTTTGGGCCTTTGCTTTTCTTTTTCTCTCTCCGTAGCAGCCGCAGGCAACACGCATTGCTGGTTTTATGAGTCTCTCCTGTGATCGGGGTATTCACAACATTTTTAAAATTTGCACGAGTGATGATATCTAAATGATTATACAGATCGTCTTTCGACCATAACCGATACATCTATAGCTAATTTCAAAATTTGCACGAGTGATGATATCAAAAGGATTACTAAGATGATCCTAAGACCATAATCATGGTGTAACGTGGGCCTTTTAGTCGACACACTAAAGAGCATGTCGTTAGCTAATACTACCCCGAATACATTGTTGTCTACTTTAGATGGTTCAGAACAAAATCAAATTATGCTAATGTTTCAGTATCATGTGGTCCAATAGTAACCCGTTACAATTCTGCAAGATTGGAGATCCATCGGCCCCAACTCGTATAAATTGATAGATGATGACAAAGACAAGTGTTCTGTTTTCTTTCTTTCTAATCCAATCTACCAATTGTCTCTCATTTTATGCGTGGTGGTCAATAGTCAATAAGTGCTGATATGAGATGATTGAATGTGCTGACTGACCCACGCTGAATTTAATAAGACAGATTTTGAAAATTTGTTGAGGGAGATAAAAGAGAGAGGATGACTCCAGTTGAATTTTTAGTCCACACCAGCACACCTAATCTGAGGGAGCACTCATTTGGGAACAGTTGAATTTTACTCCCTCCAATTTCAGTTGTCACTGTGCCCACCACTCCTCTGTCCAATGGAACACCTTCACGTTTTTAACCGAGAAACCTCAAGAAAATAAGGGGGTAGCCCTTCAACTTGTATAAAGAAAAGGAAAACGGAAACTTCAAAGACTCCTATCCAGTCAAAGCAGTAATAAGCCCAGTATGAACAGAATGAGGAAACATCAATCACGGCAGAAAGACACAAATTAATTGAAGACAATGAAGAGACCTTGGTGGTACGAATTGAGGTTAGTGCCCTACGGCCCCCACTTTATTAGCTGAACTCCAATAGAGCAAGTGTTTAATTAATACTGCCGGCCAAGTCAGAGATAAGATAAAGACTCGTGCATTGTTTTTCCAGATCGGTTAAGAGTTGGGACTTAAAACTTTACGTGCAAGTGCAACCTTTTGGTTGCAATTTTCAACCTACCATAATTTTTACCTTCTTACCCACTTGTACCTATCTGCTGAGTTAAACCCAGGTGTATTTCATGGTTTGGACTTTGGAGTAAAACACAAGCCAGAATCTGAATTCCTTACAGAGACAGCAGATATGGAATAAGAAAATCTAAAATCTTGATGAGGTAATAATATTCTTGGATATTCGAATAAAGAAATCAGCTACAAATGATTCTAATAACGCTAAACGGAACACGATCTGGTTGCAACATCATGTGCGAGCATGGTGCCATGGCGTGCTGAATGAAGCCAAATGCCAAATACCATTCCTAGATTTTTTTGTCGAGTTTTGGAGCCCATGATTTTTTTGGGCACGAATATGGCTTACTCTTTGTTTGATTTGGTTAAGATATCACTTCTCATTTTCATTTTTTATCTTATCCTTGTTTTTCTTCTTCTCGATACTATTTTTATAAACCTATTAATTAATAATTGGCCTTGTCTGAGGGCATCGATAGACATAGACTCTAGACTGGCTACTAAAGACTAGAGAGGCTAGAGAGTCTAGAGATTCGGTGGGTAAATTTGATTCATACAGTATTTTGGTGAAACAGAGGAGTAAAAGTTGATGATGAAATGTCCGTATATATAGATGATGATGTATAGTCACAACTCACATCCAATCTCACAATTATTAACATCTGACTCCTTAACTACTGACAATGCGTATGCAAATGCAAGTATTTGGTAAGTTGCTCGAGTACTCCAGTCTATAATTTTTTTATTGTGACTTGTGAGTGTAACTTTTAAAGTTCCTTTGACCGGTTATTTTATCATTTAATGTTACGCTCAGGAATAATCCTCCTTAAGTTTGTTCCAAACAAAAAGAACAGTAAAAACACTTTCTAAGATTAGACCACATGAAAGCAAATCTGCCCCACTCACACTGCATCAGATTCAGATTGGTCCGTCCATAGTACCTTCAATTCAACGGCTAAACCTCAGCGAGGAAATGGAGTGGAATTGTAACCCCTCTGCTTAGCCTAGAAAATGCAACACCTTTGGGGAGGTTCCATTAATTCTAGCGCACTTGGTTGGGGTTGTTTACTTGTTTCCAATCTAGTTGCACTTTGACCGCACATCAGTGGGGAAATAAAGGGCAACCACCATGGATTTCTAGAAAAGAGATTAAAAAGTGTTTATTTATTTATTCAGTTTCCAAAAGCAAGAAAAGCCGACTATAGTATAGAGGTTGTTTTTACACGGAAAGATTGCATACCAAGTGTTTGCGTTAAGTTAGCAAATAGTAGCTGGTATTCATTTTTGGATCCTACTGAAATTCAAGCATTTCGTTGAATTTTACACGGGAAAAACGCTTTGATAATATATCGGCCGTCTCTGGTCAAATGATCGCCGACCATGGTCTTGTCTTTACTTGTGTGGTCCTGTCAGTTACTATAAGCACGACCATACCACAAGTGAGTTATAGAGTACTTAAGACAGTGCGTCTGAAGTGATACTAGCTTGTTTCCTTCTTCACAACTAAGATTTTCCATCTCCTCCCTCCCCCAAAACCAACCCTTTATCTACTGGTCTCTTGACTCTCTTCTATTCTCCTCTCTTCTCCATAACCAGAAAAAAAAAAGAGAGTGTGAGAAAATACACACAGAGATCCAATGGAGTATGAGAGGATTAACAAAGTACAGGTAACCTCATCTCTGTTTCTCTTATGATTGAACAGAATGGATGGATAAACAAACAAACAAACCCATTGTTGGTTATTGTTTCTTGAGTTTGTACTAGTTAAACATTTAATATGTTGTGTGTTTTTATGATTTATGTTGGTTTTGAGTAGTGGGTCTTAAATGATATGAGGTTTATAAACTACACTGTGACATCTGAGTACATTTGTTTGAATTTGTTGATGTTGTTTTGGTTAAGCAGTTTTGTTGTTGTTTTAGTGATTGATTGGATTTACATTCACATATATGTTTCTGGGTTTAACATGTCAGGTTTTCTTATTTGGTTGTTTTAAGTGCAGACTGGGATAATTTCTCCAAGTAAATTGAGGCTGAAACTAATTGGAAGTCCTAACAAAAGAAAAGATGGTTCAAAATCAAACTCTAACTCTGCTAGAACATCTCCGGCCAAGCTTCATGATGCCGAATTCGTCAAAAATAGCTTATTAGCTGATGATTATGGAGTAGATACCGTGGATGAAGGTCAGTCAATAACACTCTCCATTTATATTGTTAGTAATGTAAAATTAACCTTAAACCCTAATATTTCTTGTTTCATCTGATTAATAAAGTATTTAAGATCCCAATGATGAACTCAGTATTGCTCACTTCAGTGTTTTCGAAATTAGAAGGTGACTGATATTTATGCTTGAATTTTGTTATTGTGAAGGTAGTTCAAACACGAAAGATACTGAAGGAGCATCTTCATTGCAAATTACAGCTCCAAGCTTAGAAACCTCAACTCCTAGCTCGGGTTCATCAGTGAAGTTATCAGCTGAGAGTCGCGGAAAAAGTAACCAATTTACAAGGGTTAGTGGTGGAAACAATTTGAGTACAGTTCATCCAGTGAGAACTCATGAAGAAGATAATCTTGACTATGATAGCAATGCTAGTTCTTCAAGTTTTGAGTTTCATAATGGTCAAAGATCCCACCAAAATCAGGTCTCTCGAACTTTCTCTCGACCAGTTCCGTGTAAGTGGAATGATGCAGAGAAATGGATAATGAATAGACAGAATGGACAGCCAAAGCATTCTAAGAAAAACAACTTGCAGAGTCAAGCAAATCGTCAATACAGAACTGCGGGGCCAGAGAGTGCGAATTCAACTACTAAGATGATTCTGGGATTAGACAAATTCTCCTTCCCTCATCCCGGGATTGCTCCATCTTCTAAGGCTAATGGCTCAGTAGATCTTCACCTTCATCCCCAGAGTAAAGATCTGAAAGAGGTGGAACCGAATGTGTCATCTAGTACTGAGAAACACGCTGTCAATCCCCCATGTAAGAATTTGTATATTTTGCACATGCGTTCTTATCAAATTATAAATCAAACTCTAGCTAACTTGGTGAATACGACTATCTGATCTATTTCATCTCTTGTGTGGTTATGAAAATGAATTTAAGTGTAAGATAGAAATGTTTCGTGTCTTCAGCTGACTAAGGGTCAATTGTGTGTGCTTGTCTATTCTTAGTATTTTGATATATTTATCTCAGTCATAGTATTATGTGTTCTTTGAAATGTTGATACAAGTTTTACTACTTCCTTTCCTATTCTTGGATTTCTTTGATAACGAATCAATCTTCCTTTCATGCAGTTGCAACCATAAGATCAGTGTCAATGAGAGATATGGGAACGGAGATGACACCTGTTCCAAGCCAAGAGCCTTCAAGAACTGGAACCCCTGTTGGGGCAACAACCCCACTGCGGAGCCCGACTTCTTCAATGCCATCAACCCCTAGACGAGGTGAACCAACATCCACTCCTGTGGAGGCGACGAGTGATGATGAATCAAACCCGCGGAAACAAAGCACCCATAAGAATTTATCAGAACGAGAATTGCATCTTAAAACAAGGAAAGAGATCGTTGCACTTGGTGTTCAACTTGGTAAGATGAATATCGCAGCTTGGGCTAGTAAAGAGGAGAAGGAAAAGAGTGCTTCATCAAAAGAACAAATTGAGAGAGAGGAGCTTGAAAGGATCGAATTTGAAAATCGCGCAGCTGCATGGGAGGAAGCTGAAAAATCAAAACACGCTGCAAGGTTTGTCATTATGAACTTCCATTTTGTTAGAATTGGAAAGAAATTGTATCATCATTGTTTTGCTTTGAAATTGTGTAGTTACTGTTTTCATTCTGATGGGAGAGTCTAAAAAACATTTCAGGTATAGGCGCGAAGACATCAAAATACAGGCTTGGGAAAGTCATTGTAAAGCAAAACTAGAAGAGGAGCTGAGAAGAACAGAGGTAGTTCTTTGTCTATCGTGTATATGAAAATATTTGCCAGGATGATATCTTCTGATTGTTCAAACCATGATTCCTTCCATGACTAATACAAGTAATGAATTTGCAGGCTCAAGCAGAAAAAATAAGAGCAAATGCAGAAGAAAAGATGAAAAAGAAAATTGCAACAACAAAACAACGATCGGAAGAAAAACTAGCAGCTGCAGAAGCATCAAGGAATCGGCAGGCAGCAAAAGCATCTGCACAAGCAGAGTATATTCGTCAAACTGGGCGGATTCCACCATCCCGTTTCAGGTGTTGTAGTTGGCTATCATAAACATACACGCCACCCTCATTTTTCACACAAGTATTTGCCAAGTCAGATGAATTTGGAGTGGATGCTTTGTATGTTGTACATGAAAAATGTAATAGAGGAATATTTGATCCTGGAATAAGAGATATCGATGAGAATCTCGCCAACTCTTATGTTAGATAAAAATCATTATGTTCTGCACTGAATAGTCTAATCGATGTACAAAGCGTTGAATGATGTAATGTTCCTTTAATCTTGTACTACTGTTTTTATTCTGACAATGAAAAATGCATTGGTACCAGCCACCACCCTGGTTGAGAAGCTGGTCCGCTGTTGAAGCACCTTGCCAGTCGTTTTCTAATTTTGTAATATTCTTCGTGGGTCATGGCCAAAGAGGATGAAGAAGAAACTTACTCCACAGACCCAGCTAGTGGAAATTGGCGTCAGATAATCAAGAGATGTCATGACTCATGACCCTAAATCTCTTTTAAAGATTAAGATTACAGTCTACAGCCAGGCAAAGGTGGCTAAGGACGAGAATACAGTGGCTAAGACTAAGTCTTATGGGCTAGATTGAGGTGCTAGATTAGCACCCCATGTGTTGCAATTCAAAAAAAAAAGTGTTGCCTATTTGTTAGCACTAGTTCTCTCTCCTACCAGTTGCTAGCATGTGAACTAGCAGCTAGATAGTTACACTGAATCATTCAGCGCTGGGGAAACCATATTTTCGCGGAATGGTTCAGCGCTTGGCGATTTACTATTTAATCTGACGGTTGAGATTTAAAGCGCTGAACCGTTCATCGCTGGGCGATGGTCCCAGCTGACGTGGACTACTAATCTAGCTGCTAGATTAGCACTCCCGTAAGACTTAGGTGGTTGTCCTAGCTGACGTGGATTACCAATCTAGATGCTAGATTAGCACCCATAAAACTTAGCTAAGAGCATCTCCAATGCACACGGTCAAGGTCATCCTAGGTGGAGGTCTTATTATCACCTTTTTTTGGTGGGTCATTTGCTAAAAGACAAAAATAAAAAAGATAAAAATTTTGACCTAAAGTCCATCTTCGAACTTCGAGATCTTACCTACACCTTTTTATTTAAATTTTGAGACAAAGTGATGATGTGGACCTACGACCCAAGATTGAAGGTTATGAAGAAACTTTGGTGGAAAAGGTCTTAAATCCAAAGTGTCATATTAATTTAAGACATTTACCCCTTGCATTGTAGATGCTCCAACCAGAAAAGAGAATGGAAAAACAAGAGACAAAGATCCAAAATTACACGTGCCCTACTCGAAAATGAGACTGTTTTGAAGACTGATTTTGCAGTCAAAGTTAGTGGGGGCAATCAAGAAAGCTAAACGTTGAAGTTATCAATCAATTTTTTTACTGTTAGTTAATAATACTACTGTTAATAATCTGTCACCACTCCCAAAATATCCCCCTCCGTCACCCACCTATCAAATCCTAGCAATAGCATCCTTTGAAGACCGACTCCCAAGTCCTAACACTAACAAAAACAAAACACCCCCAGAGGCGCCTCTAAAGTTCAAAGTACCGAACAAAAAAAAATGATAGCAAGGTCACAGGAGGCGGCCAAACTGGCCGTGGCATACAAAGAATTTGGCAAGTAACAAATTTTGCAACAAGTAGAGTTTAAACTTCAAACTTTTCACTTACTGCAGATCAGAGGGAACCCAAAATTTGAGCAACCAAGATCAACGTCTGAAAACATGATTTAAGGCGAAGTTTATATCAAGTCCAAGCTCGTGCAATATTTTATAAGAAGGGGATGTTTAGGTGAAAATGGGGGACCGCCTGCCAGTTGCCAGTCGCCACATGCTGATACAAGAGAGGGAATGATTTCTGGACAAAGTGGAGAATCTGAAACTTATTTAGCAACAGATAAAAGAAAGATGTATGAAGGAGGGAGAAGCTTTGACTAGTTGACTGATAATATGAGGTAAGCCAAAAATAAGGAAGTTTCAGTATTCATTGCCCCCAGCAGCAGAACCCTGTCAAACTCAAAAACAAGAAACCCACAAAGTGGTCCCTCCATACCTTCCTCTTCATAACACGCCTAGTAAAAACAATAAAACAAGAAAAAGAAGTTTTTTCCCAACAAATACTTGGATTTATATTGATATGAGGGAACAAGGTATTATCGTATTACAATTACAGTAATGTTGCGGCTAGATCTTACAGATAAAAGCATTTTAAGATGGGGAACAAGTTACAGAATTATCAGTTTGTATTACAATTACAGTAATCTTTCTAATAAAGAAGAAAATTGTTTGGTAAAAATGCTTCATATGTATGTTACAATATGAATTGCTTGTATTATTTCTATTTATGTGTGTATATTATGAGTATGGTTGCTTGAATTGTTTGTATGGATTTTGCTTGTTGTATGTGCGAGAAGAAGATTTGTTAGGTACAAAAAGGAGTTTTAGGGTTGAACTTTTCACTACTAACAAATACACCTATTATCATGATTTGGATTTGAAGTATGTTGGTTCCGCACATGTTGACCGTGATATGATTATGTGGGAGATGAAGGATTACCAATGATGAAGAGTTCTTTCAATCCCTAGATTTCTTACAGATAGAACTTCAATCATTTTACCAACAATGGGATCAAGAATGGGGTCCACATACGAGATATAGATGAAGAGTTCTTTCCTATTGATGATGGTGTAATGTATCAACTTTGATTTAATGGAGGTGGGTATGCGGTTTGAAGACAAGCTGTATATTTTGAAGCCTTGTGATAATATCGGGATAAGAGTGAAATGTAGGTATCATAAGTCCGAAGGTTGTAAGTTTTGATTTTTGCTTCAAATACAAAGGGTGAGAAGACTTTCTTTGTTAGAAGTATGAATCGGAGCATACATGTGTTGGAGATCCGTAGCGTAAACAAGTCAGCCAATGCGAGAGTTTGTTGCTCAATATCTGTTTGAGAAGTCGAAGTGTGGACTGACCATGGGACATTGTCGATGAATTTTACACTTCTCACAACACTAGTCTGCCATATCATGTTGCTTGGAAAGCAAGGACTATGTGCTTGGAGAAAATGCATGGAAGTTATGAAGACTCTTATAAAATGGTTCCATCATTTGTAGACATGGTGGCAAGGACAAACCGGTTCTCGCGGCAAATTACAGTGTTGGAAGGTAAATTGTCATAACCTTTGTTGTTGTTTTTTTATGTAATGTTTGTATGTAAAATGTTTGTATAATGTTCATGTATTGTTTCAGGGATGATAATTGCTTTGAGTCAATGATGATTGCATTTCATGCTCCAATTCATGGGTGGAGAAATGGTTGCGAAAAAGTGATTGGTGTTGATGCATGTCACCTAATCGGAAAGATGGGAGGTGTTCTTAGTTCTTTGGTTTGGATGCACGAGAACCCGGTGGTGCCATTAGCAATACAAGTGGTGAGAAATGAATGTTTTGAGAATTGGTATTTGTTTTTGTTTAAAGCCCCGATTGAATCGGATGAAAGAATTACTTTCATTTTCGATAGGCAAAAAGGTTTGATTGAGGTACATTAGTGCTTTATTCCCAAATAGCCCACCCACGAATCTTTGTTTTAGGTAACTTCATTATTTTTACCATATTTACATTTTTTAACCATTATGTTATATTTATATTGGGTTACCAACTAATACTTGTTTTGTTTGTTTTGCAGACACATGTTCAAGAATGTGAAGACTCACTATAAGGGGTCAAAGATACATAATATGATTTGGAATGCTGCCAAGGCTTATAAGTTCAGTCACTGGAAGGTAATACAATTATTGTTTTTTTGATTGTGTACTACTCTGACTAAGTATGTCATGAATTGTTGTGTTTGTGTGTGATGAATGGTTAGTAACACTCATGTTGTTGTTTGATCAGTTCCATATGGAAAGCCAGTCCATACTATACCGTTGATGCATACAAGGCCACTTATTTTAACACGCCTAGAGTTTTCCCAACAAATACTTGAGCCAAACTTTTCAATTTATATTTTGAGGTTATTTCAAGACAATTTACTTATTTTGGGTTATGAAGCATATGTAAGGATAATGATGGAACAAGGTTCTTTTCATTACATTTTATCGTATTACAATTACAGTAATGTTGCGGCTAGATCTTACAGATAAAAGCATTTTAAGATGGATTAATAGGTAACCTATATAAGAAAGGTACAGAATAGGCATCAACTTGATGGTGCATTACCGTAACATTTCCACTGTGATCTTTCTTGAAAATTGTTTTTAATAATCAAGCGATCCCACGGACGCAATCCCATTAGTCAGATTTCTCGAGTCCTGATGGTTGACATAATCGTCATCACAGCTGCTGCTGCCGCCGCCTGAAAGCCTTTGAACTGAGTTCAAAACCTCTAGGTCTTGATTGCCCATCTGCTGAACTTCTTGTGGCGAGAGTATCTTTATACACCACACATTGTTTACAAACTCCCTGAACGAAAAACAGTATTCACTATTATCAATGAGGTGCTCAAATTCAACCATCTGATAATAACCAGCATCACTTAATTGAGAAGATGAAGGACAGGCAGAGATGTGATATCAACAGCTTATATCAGAAGAGTACTTAACTCTAGGTTTTGGAACAATTGCAACAACAGATCATATCAGAAGCAATGCGACACAACTCGTTAATGTCAAGACAGTAATGTCATGCTGATGCAGTGACCCGTATCATAAAATATGAATGACTAAAAAATAATTAATCATTTTCCATACAAACAAGTAAGATCGTGATTAGTGATATGCAGCATATGCCCTACAATCTAAGTGTAGACATCCTATAAACTGATCCGTGTTGGATCTGCTCAAGTAGCTTAGCAAGTGATAAGTTCACACGTAAAAGGAGTAGTTCTGAGAGAAAAAGAGTCTTACTGCCAGGGGTCGTCGCCAAGAAGAAGAACATCATTCTCCCGGTCAACAAATACAAGCTGCCAGCCTGATCTCAAAGGGTCTTCCAACTGGCCTTCAAGGCCAAACATTCGAGCAAGCTCACCACGAAGGTCATGATAGTTGCTGAACTTTGAAATATCCAAAGACCTCCCAAAGGACCCTGATTTGTGAACCTGCAACCAGAATTATCCACATCAGCTAACAACATATGTGAAAGTTTTTTACTAGTCAAAGTAGTCGGTCCCAACAAAACAATGATATTAAGTTAATGATTAGAATAAAAAGAAAAAGACGGAAAAATCTAGATGAAACAGAACAGAAAATATGTTAACAAAAAAAAAGAGAAAACAAGAGAGATTTTATAAGCAAGATCGTGACAACAGGGTAGCTCAGTGACACAGAAGAGAAACTGTGCTAAATCTGACCTCTACCAATATATCAGAGACGAATACACTAGCAAATCAGTGATACCTGTTTGGTGCGTATTAAAATGACAAAATGGAAAATTCTACCGTATTATATAGTTCATTTACTTGTCTTCCGTCCAACAAAATATAAAAGATGCAAGATGTACTAACCTTTACAAAGGTTCTAGTTGGTGGATTCACTTGCCCCACATTATCCGGAGATTGCAGAAAGCCGGATTCATCTAAACAA
This sequence comes from Papaver armeniacum, assembly GCA_023531295.1. Lineage (NCBI taxonomy): Eukaryota > Viridiplantae > Streptophyta > Magnoliopsida > Ranunculales > Papaveraceae > Papaver > Papaver armeniacum. The sequence continues at coordinate 717,366 of JAJJWW010017398.1, forward strand.
CTGGAAGTAGGATTAATCGGGAAATCAGCGCCTGCGGAACCGAGAAAATTAGAAGCAGCAAAGGGCGATGTTGTTGAATCGGTCTCACCGCCACTGATTACTCTTAGGTTAGGCATCTCATTTTGCATTAGAAGTGATGTGGAATCTATATTAATCCCAAATAGAGTATGATTATGTGGATCTCTGCTACCCTCTTGATCTACCGAGCATTCTCTACCAGGAAATGGTGGCAATGAAATGGAATTTTGTGACTCATTTGATTGTCGTGGCTCCAACTGGTCAACATGGGATAGACCATTCTGAACTACTGCAGCAGAAGGGTGCAGCGACTCAATTGCGGGTCGCTTGGATGGCCAGCCACCAGAAGAAACTAGAGGACTCGTTCTAGGCAGGTTAAGCAGATGAGACGCTTCTTCCTGAGAGTATGAACCTAGAAGACTATGCAGTGGAGAAACAGCAGAAGTGCTTGCAGGGACTCCACTGGAATCGGCAAAATTTTGCTGGCGGTGCGATGAGATGGTTTGTAGAGATGCAGTAGGAGAAAGAGACGCTGACGGCATCTGAGAATGGGCAGAGGCATTATTTGGATTCTGCTGCTGTTGATGCTGCTGATCCGACATTTGCTGCTGATGCTGTAGTTGAAGCTGATGAAACTGTTGATCATTGAACGAATGCCGTTGCTTCAATTGTTGATGGAGAAGTTGTGCCTGTGCATGGAGCTGAGCCTGCGAATGAACCTGAGACTGTGCATGTGCCTGAGCCTGTGCCTGTGCCTGTGCATGAACTTGAGACTGAGCTTGTACTTGAGTTTGCGCATTTGCCCGAGATGGAGATGGAGATTGAGAGTGCGATTGGGACTGGGGTTGAGATTGGGATTGGGAATGTGACTGGGACTGTGCTTGAGGCTGAGATTGCGCCTGAGACTGGGATTGACCTTGAGCTTGAGCTTGGGCCTGTGCGTGTGCTTGAGACTGAGCTTGAGCTTGGGCCTGCGCGTGTGCTTGAGACTGAGCTTGAGCTTGGGCATGTGCGTGTGCTTGAGACTGAGCTTGAGCCTGAGACTGAGCCTGGATCAAAGCCTGCCCCTGAGCCTGAGTCAGGGCCTGTACCTGAGCCTGAGTAAAGGCCTGCACCTGAGCCTGAGTAAAGGCTTGCACTTGAGCCTGAGCCAGAGCCTGAATCTGGGCCTGAGTCAGAGACTGCAGTTGTGCCTGAGGCTGAGCCTGAGCATGTGCTTGTGCCTGAATCTGGGTCTGGCCACCGTGAATGCCTTGAAGAAAGGAATTTTGAGTTTGACTCTGTGGCAATCTGTGCGTCTGCATGATATCAGAAATGCTGGAAACATTCTGAGGCTGCGGGAATTGGAGAAGGGATGTTGGGCCTTGTTTACAAGCATCAACGGTCCTCATTTCTTGAAGTGCTGCAGCAGCCATTGCTTGGTACATATCAGGTTGCAGACCAAGCATGGACGCATCAAGCCGTGGTTGCTGCATCCACGGTCCAAGGCCCTGGAAGTTTAGAGACTGAAGTGCCCTGTCCCCACCATCTCCTTGGAGCCACATGAGTGGAGAACTAACACCCAGATCATCATCTTTACCTGTATCAAAGGAGACATTGATAAACTCTCCTTTGTGATGTATAACAAAGTAAAGTTCATACATAACACAGGATACTAAAGTGATAATGGTGGCATATCACGCCTCAAGCATATATAAGCAAGCATACCATGGAAAGGAGGTAATCCTGATGGCCATGGCCGTTTAAGCCTGAGAGGAAATGGGGATGGATACATTGGGAATGTTGTTAACGGTTCAATCTCCCAGAGAGATACTCTTGGTTGTCTCTCCCCTGCAGTGGACTCATCCCAACCAACCTGCAGAATTGAGGAACAATCAGGGATTTGTTGGCACGTGATACTGGGATAAGAAAAGTAGTTGGAATACGAAAAGATATCAAGCACAACTTCCATCTGATTATTTATTGCAAGAATCGCTTAGAACAAACCTTCACAGACCGCCAATGAGAGTTTGGCCAACGAACAGTATCCAAGTCACTTACGCCGGTAATTGTACCCATATATCTGGACACTAACACAACTGTGTTAGCAGAAGGTTGTTTATAGAGACAGATTGACATTAGTTATATCCAAAAAAACAAGATAAACAAACAAGTGTACACAATTATGAATGAATTCGCATCAGCTAAAAAAACAATTAAACCCCAAGTCAACTCAGTAGTTGCTGCACAGTGCAGTCATTTGTCATCTTAGATTTGTCCAACAAAAAAAAAAAAATGGAACCCCCCACCATACCAAAATCCAAAAACCTTCACCCGAAAGAGAAAAGGTGTCTCATGAACATACAGACAATAATCTATGAATACCTTCGATCTACAAGTCAGCAACTTGCTGAACAATAAAACCTTGTCATTACCTATTCCAAAGAAACTGCCAGCTTAATAAAACCAAATAATTGGAAGATAGACCAAAAACATTTTTTACTTTACTGTGCTTTCTTAGTGTAGAAAGACACAAGACCACCCCAGGTTTGGTTTACAACTGATGCTGCAGAGAAACTTAAATCAATTCAAAAAAGTCTTAAATGTTGCTACTCAAAGATGCTGCAACATCGGTCAAGATAGCTTACTAATGTGGATTCATTCGGCTGGCGTGGCATTTTACTACAGTATTAATTACTAAGATGCTAACCAAGTGAAGAATTCACTTGGACGAGGAGATTTCTTTGACAGGAACATATATTGTTGCCTGATATTTCCATACCCATTAGGAAATACTGACGACCCTGTACACTATGGACACCTTAAAGTGAACCAAACAAACTTAGCATATGGAATATACCGTCGAACGCTTGACTCTTCCGTCTCAAAAAGCATCCGAAAGCGCATCCCAACAGAAACTCGGGTGTGATAGACAGCTTTGGCAAACCTGGTTAGAGGTATGACAAATTCTGAAGGACTGGCCCTGAAAGCAAAATAAAAAAACTCATTTCAAAATTAGGATGCAATAGTAGTAATACAAGAAAACTATAATCTGCTGAGTTCATTATTTACAGAAAGCCACCTTGGGTTATAAAAAATAGTGAATCGGCTATTTGTAGCAGCTGCATGAGCTGCTGCAGCTAGGAGCCCTATGTGCATGCTATCACTTGATAAAACCGAAGATGGCATCACAGTCTGTGGCCTGTGAGCACGCCGGATCCCCAGGAATAACTGATTCTTTTCGTTCCTGGTGAGAACAGAATGCTTGAAGATCTACGGATGTGTATTATACAGTCCAGGAAATGATATAAAGAAGTAAATGAATGATGAAGAGAGGACGATGCATAAGAAAGCTAGAATAGATGTACTCTGAATGCTCCTACCAAATAAAGAGAACTGAGTCACCCGCAACAAGTCTTTTCGCACTTACAAAAACACTCCACCCTGTAGTAAGGAGATGCCTTTTGGGCTGACCTGCAGAGCAAACAAATCGAATATAAAACCTAATAAGCTCAAAAGTTCAACCTTCTAAGGTATAGAGACTTGAACTAATCTAAACAAGCACATCAGAAACATGAACAGATCAGTAAGCACTCACAAAGTTGTATCCTTCAATACATGTAGCCCAACACAAACATCATCCATAACACAGATTACACAACCAGTCAGCAATTTTTTACTATCTTTAGATGTCACTACCTAGAATAGTACTAATCTTGCGTACTTAATGTTAAAGAGTAAAGAAAGAATTCTTCCTCTACCAGATGCAGACATTTCTTCTTGCTGGATCAACAAATTTCCGTTTTCCCATCTTATTGGTAACTATGTTTGAGTTTTATATAAAAGTCTAAATGTTTAAAGCTTCTGATGGTAGTGGCATCTCAAAAAGCTAGCCTACTGGTACAACAAGAGTATGCCTAATGAGAAGCACAAAGCTTAGACCTAAACCACATTAAAAGTGGTATCCACATAACACATATAGCGTGTTTTCAGGACACACTGGGGAATGTGCCTGAGGTTCAATGCAAGACAAGCCACCAATGCAGAGCATGCATCAACTTTCATGTACAACAATCATGGTGCTACCTTAGAAATCTGGCCACTGTTTCCGTTTACAACACGGGCACAGGCGCCTGGTAACTCATCATTTTGCAACCTCTGATTAAAATGGCATGTACTGACCAGCAACCAACTGCTTTGCAACTGAACGGGCTAAGATTTTATCGATAGATATTTCCTTTTCATATTCTGAATTTTTAGTTATCTAGAGATACTAACAGGATTACGTACTGTTTTTCCACACACGTAAAATCCTATCCCTTCATAGGATTACTGGCGACGTATGGAACCTTGCAATTTGACAATATTCGACACTCATACATGGTTTTCTGCAGTTGTGCATTAATAGCACTGGAGTTTGTGATTCTTAATATTAGCTATTTTATGTTTACTACACTGAATCGTACCGCGAAAAATATGCCTGAACTTCCACTCATTATCGTGAAGATCCCTAGCAATCAACTCTTGAGCAGGAGGTTGCTGGGAGAAGTCCTGAAGCACAAAAAATAAAAGCAATAAATGATTTAATGCAATATTACAAAGTGTATATAGATTAAATATGTGAAGAGTCCCACATGAATGAAATTACAGATTAGAAATAGTGCCATACCAGTGGAGGAAAGACTTTTTCGGCTGCCCGTCGAGGAACAGAGAAACCACCATGAGTACTAGTATCACTTGCAGTCAATGTTTTACAGAAATAATTTGTTGGCTGTTTGTTTGCAGTACCCATGTCTGCAGGTAAATAAGCATCTTTTTGCTCTTGCTACAACAATAAACAAAAAATATTACACAAATCGAAAAATGAAACTGACATGCAAACAACCATCAAAACTGCAAGCATGGAAAAATGGACTACCGGACTCAAAGGTTGCAAGGTCATTTGTGCATATACTTCATCCGTCTCCACATCTGCCTGGAATTCAACAAATTGTGAGACCAAAAACTGCAGCTTATAATACTGAGACAAAATGACAGAGCGGGATCCGTACATGCATAGTCACATTATGTAGCAGACAAATCAGTTGTGGAGACAAATTCGGGTAATTTGGGATATGAGCATCAACTTCCTTGTTTGTTGATGCCGCGACCTGCACAAACAATGTGGCTGATTATGATTATGGTTTTTAAAACGATGATGATAGCATACCCCGAGTCATATGTTTAGTAAGTGGGAAAAAACCAATCCTAAAGGGCCTAACAAGAAAATATTAAATTTCATAAGAAACCAGTTTTTGAAATTTAATATTTCTGTAAGTGCTATAAATTCCTGATAAAGAACACAACAAGGAAGGAAAGACCAGTCGATTCATAAACTGTTGAGCGCTAGAACAGTTGAGGAAACAAAGATGCGAGAAGGAGAATCTTTTAGAAGTATGAAAAGAACACTTATGAAGCATCTACGAGAAGAAATTCCAGGGGTATCATGTCGGCTAAAACTTGAAAGGACCTAGTGAGCTTCCAAGTTTCTCGCAAAATAAAATGAGAAATAACTCTACCAAGTGTTCCCCAATTATAATGACAAGAACAACTAAGATAATGATTACTCTATCAATTTTATCTTACTAACAAAAATTGAAACTTCAATCTGCAAAACACATAACTCCACCACAATATGGTGTAATGTTATGGTTTCAGAATCTGACTGCAGGAACAATAAACAGCAGAATGTACAAGCATCGTATTATATCTAGAATTTGTCCGAAGGATATCACACACTGACCTGTTCACTGTGACCCTGAGGAAAGTAGACCACGCGACTTCCGAGAGCAGGTAGAGAAACAAGTGGGCCCGCACATGCATGCCACAGTTCGGAATTTAAACATCTCTTTTCTGCTATACAAAATGATCCAAACCTCAGAAACTGGCACAATATAAATGCTACATAATACAATTAGAACAGTTAAGGATATCCTTATTTTTTACATTAGACACCTGCAGATATTGGTTAGTAATATGTTTTGCAACCTTAAAGAATAACATACTTGACCAGGTAAATGATTAGTGCATGTGTTCAACAAGTTAAATGATAATAGCCACTAAATGTCACCCTTCACGGAAAGACTACCAAAACTAAAATCAGAGCCTTCAGAGCAAGCCGATAACATAGGCTCCATGGTGGAACATTATGATCTTATTTAACCAAAGCTACCTCCTAAGGAAGGGATACCACCATAAAAGTAAAGGTTTTCAGATATTCGTTTCAAACCATTGAGAACAAGGGTTTAAACTTCTAAAGCCCCAAACAACAAAGCTGAGTTTCTGTTTGTCTTATTAGGAGTCAAAACTTCAGAGGTTTCCTAAATCTCAAAAACTGAGCAACAACCATAAGTATTTAAACCAAATCGTTCGCAATTAAAAATGGTGGAGGACCAATCCATTCAAACAATATGAATCATACAACTAAGTTCAAAAACAGGGATCTCATACTTAACTCAATTTGCTGCAAGAGAGTGAGAATGTCAGAGAAATCTTACTGAAATAGCCAAAAAAAAAAAAAATGGTTTTCAGCATTTGTGGGGCTTACCTTCCTGAGTCTGCTGATTTAATCCAGAAGAAGACAGCCTCATTATTGAAAACTCAGTCTTTACCAAAATCTGCTTACTAATATTTTAGAACAAGTTGATGCCCAAATCCAAAAGTCCTCTTCAACGTCACCAAATTCCCCACCATGACTTCACTTTTCTCTTTATAACAATGTTAAATCCCCCAAAAAAAAGAAATCTTCAATTATATCTAGTACTCATCCGAATCCCATTTCTCTAAAAGATATCCTTCTTTTTAGCCTCATCCGTAACTGTTTGTTCTTCCACCCCCAAACCCTAAAATCCAAATACTTCAACCCAAAATCAAACACATTTCTCCTCTTGTACAGTAAAGTTAGGGTTTCAAACTCAGAATCTTAGAGCAACCAAATCCAAGTTAGTTAAAAAGAATGTAAACCCTGTGGGAACTTCCAAGAAATCTGTAGATCTCAACCTAAAGAAGATAACTTAGAGCAGGAAGATGAAGCATTGAAGTGCAAACCACGTATAAGACTTTAAAAATGAAGATTTGGAAAGAGATAAGGAAAGATTTGAATCTTAAACCCTCGAAGACACTACAGATCTCTACTTCCAAGACAAGGAAAAATAAGTGAGTCAAGATTCGTTTGTATTTGTCATGAATCGAGCATTTAGAAGAAGCACAAATTCCAAATCAAACAAAGTCTGGTTTAGAGGAGGAGGAGGAGGAGGAGGAGAGTGGAGTAAACAGTTTGTATTTCACTGAAAAAGTTGCCCCCTTTTTCAGGTTTTTTCTTCTAACTTTTGGGTAGCAACAGTAAGACAACTGTTTACTGCTACTGTTTCTGCTGCTCTGCTGTTTCTTCTCTTCTTCTTCTTCTTAGTCTAATAACCAATAAATACAACCGCCATTATTTTTAGCTTCCTATTTTTATATATATAGAGAGAGAATAGAATAGAATAGGAATGAGAGAAAGAGGAAATATATTAATTTTATACTACTGGTTGAGTTGTGAAGTAGTGATCAATTCTTCAAGTGATGTAATTTTCAGATGGTGATTGCGAGAGTGCGACTGTTGGAGATATATTATCAGGTTTTACTGAAATGGACTCGTTTGAATTTATGTGGTAATAAATGCCGTGGGAATAGCTTGTTTTTCCAAATGTATACGAGACTTAGGAAGCACGGAGGCACCTTAGATAGAGTCATAGAGTAACAGTGACTGACTGACACATTTTACATGTCTATTTGGAAATTTTTGCACTTTTTAGTGATACACAAATTTAAAGGACAAGAGTAGTAGTCGACTTAGATGCGTGTTGCCGTGTAATAAGCCACCTATCTCGCAAGAGGTAGGAAGGAACTAAGATAATGCGATTTAACTGTAGGTCGCTTGGATTAAATCAAGGGAAAGCGGCAGTTAGTTACCTATTTAACTGGCATAAATTAGTTAGATATTTTGCAGTTTCAGACGGCCCAATATGAAGTATGCCGCCAAAACGTAGGTGCTGTCTCTTGTGGTTTTTGTTCATTTAGGTTGGTAAACTGAAGTTCGGAGATTAGATTTGCCAGTTGGTTAGTTTGCCTAATTAGAAATTAGAAATAGTCCAATGAAAAGGGACATTAAACAGAAGTCATTACAGACAGTAATGCTAGTTGTATACTCATTTAAGGATGATTTGGGCCAAAAGACTAATGTGCCCACTGCCTAATTTGTCGGAGTCATGGACCATAAACAAGCTCAAACTTACAATGAAAGAAACAGTGTTTAGTTAGGCTTAGTCTAATGGAGACCGAAGAACGTCACCCAAGTTGAAATACAAACTAGGAATCCAAGATTAATCTAAAACAACGCCAAACCATAGACCATCAACGCCAAACCATTAGGCGTCTCTTGAAATATTATTTGCACCCATTCAACATTATACACAAACCCATGGCTCCTAAATCCTTCAGAACTCAAATCTCTCTTTTAATCTCTTCGTTCATCATTTATTTCAATGGCAGCAAGCATCTTTTTTGGATGTTCTTGCGGCTGGAGATTCAGTCCAAATTCGATTCCAAATCAAACCCGTGTAATCCTCTTTGTCTCAGCTTCAATCTCTGTCTTGATCTCCTCCATTCATCTTTGAAGTTGACGGAAACAACTTGCTTTAATGACAACAAACTCTCTTTTTTTCCCTATTTTATCTCGATTTCAGAACTTATTCAAATCTTCATAAACTCGTACCTGATGTCGTGTTCTTCCTTGTCCCGAGCTTTCAACCCCTTTGTAGACGACCATCGATCTATGGCTAGCCACAGTGACGAAACTCGACATTGAACTGGAGAACGAGACCTGATGATTTTAATAGTTGTCTGGACGCCAAACCATTAGGCGTCCCAGTGTTGATTCCATATCACACTCAACACAACTGATGAACGCTTGGTGGAATCAGAGGAATATACAACGCTTTTTGCGTTGAAAGTTGAATCTTGGGTCTCCATTAGTGTAAACCTTAGAGCTCCATGGAGTTTTTTCTTTTACTTTTTTTTGAAGCATAGCGGAATTACACGAGGGTACTTTAGTATCCATGGAGTCGGCTAATATAATTTGGTTTAGGAAAAATGGGATGGTAAGATCTCGTAGTCAATGATTTGTCAAGGAGGAGATATGCCAAGGCGGTTGAGGAACTGTTTTGATAAAATGAACCAAGGTTTATAAGTACATTTTGGTACATTGTTTATCTTTCGTCGTTCTTAGCGCCATCAGCATGACCCAGGTTTCCTCCATCAATGCGGTGGTGATACCCAGAGGTTGTGTTGTAGCTTTCAGAACCGTTGTCATGGAATCTCTGCAGATGAACCCGTCCCCAGCATGACTAGGGTGTCCTCTAGCTTCCCCATCTAAATTTACCTTCACCCAGTCTAGTATCAGGGAACACAACTTGCTAAAATTATCATTCTAGTTCATCGAGTGTTGTAGTTCTAGTGCTATTTACACAATATTTATCGGTTGTTGTTGTTTTTGACGATAGATGAGCCCATTTCTAGCTAGCCATAATGACCAGAAGAGGAAGCAAAAGGAGGTGGTGATGTAGGTAAGGCCCTTTACCTATAAAATTTGGGAAATTGGGGGTGGGGGGTGGGGGAGGGGGTTTAAAAATATATTGGGAATGATTTTGGGTGGGTAGAAAATTGGGCGAGAATGATAAGCCAAGCTGATGCGGAAACATGGCATTAGGTAAAAAGATGCACCGCTATTTATGGTGCAATATTGCAGTTTGGGCAAAGGTTGGTAGTAGTGAGGTGGATTCTATTGAGGATGTTGAAGGTGGTTAATCCTTCGTTCATTCTTTTCCACATGACAAACTGAATTTTTGGCGGACATGGTAATACTCACAAGAAAGTTATTGTGTGGAGATTATTTTTTGGTGTATAGTACTAGGGTTAGTCATTTATATATATCCCGAGGTTGGTGTGTATCTGCCAGATTTTGCGTGCATGTGGCCAGATGATCTTATTAGGTGGCCCATCCTGAGAAAGGTAGATGCTTATAATTCTTACTTCTACCGATTGACGGCGGTGGTATATTTTTTCATGAACCCAATTATTAGAAAGAGGGCCAATGATATTGGTTATTGTCTTAAAAGGTTGACTTTGGATGTGGAATCCAAATTTACCATAATAAGGGTTGAGAAGTTGTTCCCAATATAGGAAGATATGTTGCTTGATAGTAGGTATGAGGGAGGCTAATAATTTCCATTGTGTGCTAGTCGTTGAAGAGGTGGGTAGAGTATCTATAAAAAATACATTCTTGTTTGAGGTATTTCTCTTTGCAAATGATTGTCCAAATGGAGTCCGAGTGTTTATGTAAGATCCAAACTCTCTTCATTATGGGGCTTCACGTGGTTCGGTTTGGCTTGGTTATGCGCTAAAACCAAGAACCAAACCAATATCTTTTATGAGAAACTAAAAACCAAACCAAGCCATGCTTGGTTTATAATATTATAATCCAAAACCGTCACATCAATTTTTTCTGGTTTCTATTATAACTTTGATTTTTAACCAAAATCAAAAATTTAATTATGAAATTCAATTTATTATAAGTAAACAAAATTATCATATTAAAAAAAAAAAAAAAAAACTAAAGAAAATCATATCCTAATGAAAAAAGGGAACGGATCTCCTAACTTAAATTTTTTGACTTAAATTTTAACTTACTTTTTAACCATTGATCTAATCCCATCAAACCATTCAATATATAATTCTTAATTTACCAAAATTGTTGATATCATTCAGCTCAAGCCGAGCCGAGACCCGAATCTTATCATGCATCTCCGAAAGTCTATTTTCCTGTACATAGAAATATTTCAAGTTCTGGGAATTTCAGTTTCTGCTGCTGAGTTAAATACTGAATCATATACCTATCTAACAAATAACTAGAGAAAAGAAGATAGTTTATCTTTTTGACGAGAAAAAAAAGAAGAATAAATCATATATATTCTTCCAAAGATAAGATTGGATTTGTGAAGGCGGACTAAACGATCATGATCATGGTGTTCCGACAAAAATTGGGTGCTAATAATCAATCACAAGATACTATAGAAAATTATCGAGACAATAAAACTCATTCTTCCGCTTGTATTGGTCACTGAAACAACGTCAAACCAGAAGAGGAACTTCGCCCCAATGAACAAGATGCATAAAGCGTGTTTCGTTCTCGACATTTCTTTCTCTACTGCATCTTTGAGCGAAACATCTTGGGTGTGAAGATTGTTTATGGAGTTTTTCAATTATTCATGAAAGCTTGGAAAAAGCAATACGGGATAATCATGTTTTCTAAAATCCCTTTCCACTTTTATTCGATCATGGCTTGTATTAAGACTTTATTTACAGAATCCATACTTGTACGAAGGCATTTCCAAAGAGAGTTTGCAGTTACTGATTTAAACATTTCATCCATGGAAATCCAACTCTATGTCTCTGTCTTGAACTCTGCCATTTTTACGGGAATGAAAAGATTTGGAGAGGTAAGTATAAATATGGCAAATAATTAATTGTCGGCTGGGCTTGAGCCGGGTATTATAACCAGATTAATTAGTAAAATATGAATTATATATTGAACGCTTTTATGGGATTAAATCAATGGTTAAAAAGTGAAGTTAAAATTGAAGTCAAAAAAGTGAAGTTGGGGATCCGATCCCATGAAAAAATATATATTTATGTGATTCAATATTAGCTTTGATTTTCTTTGTTTATGGGTATAATCATTGAAGTTCATGTATATTATATTATGATGAAGCGTTGGCTACATATTATTCTGGTTTTGATTTGTTTGTTTTTTTAGGTATTCATTCTGTTTGTTTGGTTTTTTCGGGTTTTTGGTTCTTTTGTAACGTCAAACCAAAACCAACCATCTAGAATGGATTTTTCGGTTTTGAGTTTCTCGACTTTTGGACTTTTTGGTCTCTGGTTTTATGGGTTTTTTTGTCGGTCTAGACCAGGTTTGGTCTGGGTTGAAAACCGAACCATGGACACCCTACTTTATTAATAGTGTTTTATTACAGATTACTAAAAAACATGAAGCTCTGCGAATCGGTAGACTGAGTCAGTCAAAAATATAGCAACTTCGGTTACTTTCCAGTTTAGTATTTTGCACGCAGAGTTCTTTATCATCTTTACAAACAAGTTATCGGTTTGATTTCTCAATCTTTTATACTCAGTTTTACGCATTGATTTCTCAATCTATGTTAGTTCGTTTGGTTTTGTTATCAAACCACAGTTGTTGTTTTTTTGTTCTATCTTTGTTCCGTAAATCTTTTTTGGGGATTTCATCTGATTTCTCGCATATCTCTCAATCTCTGTCAGTTATTTGTCACGCTTGCATCTTCCATATGGTTTATGATCTTCAAATCTCTGTTAGGTCTGAATCTTTTCCTCTGGCGCAGTTCTCTTTTTCTGTTTTTCTCCGTTTTTCTACAGTGGTTTGTTTCTGGTTGATTTAAATTTTCCTCTCTTTTCTTCATTTGAGCAATTGGGCGCCTTTTGTCCCAACTTGGATTTTGGTGTTTACTAATTAATTTGTCGCTTGCCTGGATGTCTTAAAAAAACCTTGAGTCTACAGTGGTACGGTATAGTTTGGCCATTTCCATTTACTACTTTCTGCCTGAGTTTTTTTTTCTTCTGCAGGTACGCCTTCTCCATTGACTCTTTTCCTGGCTATTAAATCCCCCCAACCCTTCAGTCCTTGTCTCCCCTGCCTTTCCTGCGTATTTATGAATTACACTATTCCATCCAACCTCACCTTCCCCATTCAACCCTTGTTGCAGTCTATGATTCAACTTTTCTGTCTTGATGTAGAAAATTCAGACTGCCTTAATGATCTCATCTACTTCTTGAATTTCACTCAGCCACAAGTTCCCTATTTGGTGTCAGTAATACCATTTGAAATGAAGAATTTTCAGGGAATATTACTGCTTCTTATCTCTGCCTCATGCTCACCGTGTTAAGTGGGAGAAGTTCTCAAGAATTGGTTCAGAAAAAAGACTTCACTTTGAAGTAGTCATGGTTTGGTCCACCCGCTTTATAGAAGACAAAATCAAAACAATAATGCATAACTTATATAAATCTAGTCTATTCCAACCAAAAACATAAAATACCACAGTGAGTCTTGATAAAGTAATAACAGACCAAATGAAAACAAAGCTTTCTCTGAAAGATACTCTCGTCATCTCAGCTGAAGATCGAGCAAAGGAAGCAGCAAGGTTATGATCATTGGAAAGATCTACTCAAGAAAATTATTCGGTGTGGAACACATAAGAAAAGAGCTCAAAGTTTACTGCCGACTAAACTATGAACCGGAAACTCTTCTCATTGGCCGACCCACATAAGCTAACATAATTGTCTTAACTTTTAGATCTCAAAATGACGCTCGAAAAGCCAAGGAATCATCTCCTACAAGATTTCGCAAGTTTATGCTTCTTCTCAAACTCTACCACCCTTGTATCCATACAAGTTTAGTGGATATGGATAATGAAGTTTGGTGGGTGGTAATATTAAACCTACCACCAGACAAATGGTATGACCGAATCCTCTAGCAGGTAGCAAGTAGATTGAATGGTGATGTTATTGATATTGAACATCCAAGAGATACAAACTTCTCCAAGAAAAATCCAAGAGTGAACATTTTCCTAAACGTACACCAAGAATTCCTAGCTGGTCTCATACTGGATCTGCAAGAAGATGGAGCTTACAACATCATCGTCTTCTACATTAGTCTACCCAAATTCTGCGAAGTCTGCGGGATTGTAAATCATCCAGAAATCCCATGCTACATAGATGATATAAAAAGTGCATCAAATGCTTCAACCTCATTATCCTCAGCCTCGGGGTCAAGCAGATTGAACATCAACTAGACCCCATCTCCCCCCACTATCTTATCACACTGCTAAAAGAAAACTATGTACCCACCAGTCAAAAACCCTATCTTCTTCAATCATCATCACCCATCGTAGTGTATCGATCATCTTCTGATCTTAAGGACCTAATGATGCTGAAAATAATATCATCATATATTCTCAGTAAACCAACAAAAGATCAGTCAGTCCTACCTACAACCTTGGTCTTGACCCAAAACACAACAAGTTTTGGTCAGAGGAATGATGGTTTCAACCACCCTTTGATCATGTTACATCTTCCACCTTCAAGTCTGCATCAACTGCTCGGAACCGATCCTACCCAACATCTGGTTTCACCTTCTCCAATTTTGTCCTAGAAGATACACCTCAAACAGTTCAAAGAATGTTCCCCTCTCAATCCCAAACTTTCACCTCCATTCCAACCCCATCCAGAGCAAGGTTTTTCGATGATATAAACAAACCCCTAAAACAAAAACAAAAAAACATCATTCCTACCAGCTAAACCACCTACCACCCCATCGACATCCATTCAACAACCAAGTGTTTTAACTGGAAAAGCCATTCAAACATTGAATAACCTCATCACCCCTATAGGACAATATAACCCACCAATCGCTAGAATGAAACTAAATACCAGCAACCCGTTTGTTGGTACCAGAGATATCAAGGCAGGAAGTCATATTAAAACCAAAAAGAACAAAGCCATATTCCCATCAAGCTTAACTATTCCTATGGGTATGTTGTTAAAAATATGCTAATATGATTGGTAGGATAGGTTCAGCTAAGTTAGCTGACCTAAATCAGGTTGAAAAAGAAGACCAAAAGCAGATGAGCTGCAAACCACTGCATAAAAAGTAGATGATCAATCTCCTTCGCACCCGATAAATCTCAACAAAGCTATCCAAGAGTCTGAGATCCTAGTGACTCAAAGAGCAAGATACATTGTTCTCAAAAACTCTGTCGAGGACAAAGGCAAGGCAAAGGCAGTAAAGGAACTGGAAACCTGCATTAAGAGGCAGGTGAAAGGAAATACAGACATACAAATTGATGACTCCAATAACCCTATTCGTAAGCCAATAAAAGTCATCCCTTAATAAGAGAAAAACAAAGATGATGACCATCCTTTCAGTATGCCACATCAGATGTTCATAACCCCTGTTGTACCCCAGAATTTACCAACACCACCGGTCGGAACCTTGCACAGAGTCATAGAGAAAGGTGTACCAATGACGAGAAAAAGCTTATCAATTGATAATATGATTAGTAAATTGAAAGATGAAGCCAAAGGCCGTACCAGCAGCATGACTCAAGGGGACCTGCAACAGGACAACCAGGTAAGCTCTTCCATATCTCACACTCAGTATAAATTTATAGATTTCAAAGTTTTTATGTTACGATTTACTTCTGCTATACCAAATGGTTGATACTAGTGAACTTTGATTTCCTTCGTCGATTAAATAGAGCTTGTGTTAGAGCATTATTCGGCTGAACCCACTAGCATTGGTATGTCAAGATAGTTGTCAAATTTAGTCGCCAAATCGCATTCTTGATTTAATATACTAAAGTTAGTTTCAGACTAGATTAGGTCTAAGAAGAGATATTCTTGAAGGATGAAGATTTAAGACTACAAGAAGACATCAATGAGGACTTCATCAACAAAGGTATGTGGTAATTGATTTCATTTGGATTCTTGTTCAATTCTACCTTTCTAATCTACCGAAACAAATGCTCACTCTATGGAACAGTTCCTATGACGGTAAATGTACATTTATGTATATATACTCGAGGTTATTTGATCCACAACTTTTATGACAATAACCTTTATCCCTGGAAAGGTTCTCATGTTATAGTGAATGATCTTACGAATTCAACGAGCCAAGAATCACTCAATTCCGAGTTATAACGATTAAGTTATGAGTGATTTATTAAAGCAACAATTATAAGTATTACTGTTACTGTTGCAGTTGTTAGTAGGAAACAATCCATGAACTGTTTGTAACGGTTCACGGATTTGAACCCAATTACGTGACTAGAAGCCTTTTTTAGTCAAGTTTTTTATGTTTCCTTATCTAGGCAAGATAGCTATTACTCCAAACATATTTGATTACCATATTAAAGTGTTTGTGATATCTTTTAATTCTTTCCCAAGATAAATTGTGATTTATTCACATGAATACAATATTTGTTAAATTAATTATTTATTTAATTATTTTGGCAAGAGTTGTAACTTAGGAAAGACTTCCGAAATTAGGAGAGTCTTAAAAAAGGAAAATAGCTTTCCTTAACTTTCAAGCTACCTTGTTCACTATAAATAAATGGTTCGTGAGTGCTACACTTTTTTATCCCCTTTGGAAAATTGGTGTAAGCTTCATAAGGTTGTTTTCCATGTCTTATGTTCTTCGTGAACAAGAGTGAGATAAAAGTTTTTGTATTGGGGATCACAAAGCCGAGTTAGTAATAATCTTCATGATAGTTACATAACTTGTAATCTAGATTTTTCACCTCTTGTCTATTCTAAGGTCTTCTCTTCTGATATACTCCCTCTGTTTCTAAAAAATAGGCAGGTTTGTGTAAAAAATAGTTACAAAACCTGCCTATTTTTTAGAAACGGAGGGAGTAAGACCATTCAAGAGTTGTTGATCATAAACCCTAGATTTTGATAGATTTCAGTTCTCGATCGTATACCAACACTTGTTAGTCGAAATCGAAACTAGAAAGAAAACTTCGATTAAGGTATCTCGTAAAAATCCTTAAGAGTTTTAAACAAGATATCTCTAGATTTATTCTATTTGTTCTTGTTGTAGAATAATTAGGTTTCTCTTCCATTTTTTGAAGAGTATAATAAACCCTAATCTACAAGTTTGTTTTGATATTACTTTTACCTAGTAATTTTTTTTCTCAAAAACAAACACAAGATTTCCAAAACCTTGATTCACATCTAAAGGGAAATCGAATCGTTGTTTTGAGAGTACTTCTGTTAGAACCTTGTTCGGCCAGAAGATTTTCGAGAATAACTTCTAAAGAGAATTTGTGTTCAGCTAGAAGTATTACGAGCCCTCTCATTATACAGTCTACTACCAGTTATTTCGAATACATGTAGAAAAATTAAAGAAGATTGAGCTCTGAAAATCGGGTGAAAATTGAGTTGAATCGCTTGACTAAATCGGTGAAAAAATTCTGATCTTTCCTATGATTTCTTTTGAATCTTCATGATCTAAACGAGATTCTTTAGTATATTTTAAACTGATTATGAACGTTTTGATTATAAATTTAATGGGTTTTTTTTGCTAATCGTGTATATTCTCCTCTTTATATTTTTCAGGTTTTTAACAATCTCTTCTCTTTGCTTTTTTATCTTTATGGAAAACTAATCCGTGTGATTTGCAGTGCTTTGTTGATCTCAGTAGTGTCCCAGTTGTGGCTTTTAAGGGAGCAGTGGTGCGGTTTGGTTTCTCTATTACTCATTAAAAACAGTAGTGTTTTCCATATCGAAGATACGACCATGTTCAACTCCATTAAGGGCATTATATCATTTCTTATAGTGGTAATCTCATCTCTGATCTCTCATGGTATGTTCCATGAAACGGTGTGTTTCACTACCATTGATTTTTTCAACCAATACATCCTCCATTCTCATCACCAATATCAAGATTCTTCATTGTTCTTCCCCCATAGATTAAAGGGCATTTCTGGCAAAGATAGTGTTTCAAAGGCGCAACTTTTGGAAATTCAAAATTTAGGTTTTCACTTTCCTAATAAAAGGCTCATTTTCCTCCGGATTCTAATAAACAGAATTATGTGAATATCTTAACAAATAATCCTTATCTTGGAAAGTATCTTCATAGTTTAGGAAACTACGAGTCAAACCCTAAATTTATGAGAGTATTTATACTTGGTTGTTTAGAGGTTTAGATTATATCCTCAAAACAAACGTTCCATTCTCCAGAAGAGCATTGTGTGTCTATCCTCTCAACAATGTCTCAAAGATCAAGACTACAAATGGCTGCCATCACTAAGCGTTTTCAAGAATCAACTCTGAGCCAAGGCCAAGTTAACCGTGCAAGAGGTTGTTTTATCTCAGAAAAAGATATTGAAGCTGCATCCAACAAGTGGTTAAACAGTTTAATCGGCAAGATCATCTCTAAAGATGACATTGACTTTGACAAGGTGCAAAGGGATGTTAATATTATCTGGAGGCGACATAAAAGGGTTGAAATCAGTACTATGTGTAGGAACCTTTTTGTCTTCAAGTTTAAATCAGCTGATGATGTTAAGGATGTCTTAGATAAGGTGCCATGGATTATTCATGAACACCTTGTTATACTGAAGACTTATGATAACTCGATCCCGCTTGAGGATTATAAATTCACTCATAAGGTATTCTCAGTTATGTTTAAAGGCCTTGCTCTTGAGTATGTATACGATGGCATTCTGGATAAACTATGCCAAGATATTGGAAGGAAAATAGCTAAAGAATGAAGTACGGGCTTTACAAAAAGAGGACGAGTAGTCTCCGCAAAAATTGAAGTTGATCTTAGCCTTTCACTGAAGAGAGGTAACTGGTTACTTAATGCAGCTAAACAAAAGGTTTGGATCCGATATCATTTTGAGAAGCAACCTAGGAAAATTTGTCCTGATTGCTTTACCATCGACCACAATGATGAGATGTGTGAAGAACGTGCATGGAATATCTTTATCTTTGGTATGACTAAATATGCTTTTGCTGAATATTATGCCAAGCACGCCCACTTAGTGGAAGCAATGCAAAACAGTTCATCTGGTATTGATAGTATGAATGGGCCTGGTAGTGTTGATCAAAATGGGCTGGACGGGTCAGACTAGAGCTGGCAAACAAGCCGAAACCCGCGGATTAACCCGTGGCCGGCCCATGAAAACCCGTACCCGGCTCGGCTAGGTTATAAACAAGCCGGGTTAGGGTTATAGAAATGGTGGCTTGTGAGAAAACGGGTTAACCCGCGCCCGGCCCGTAAACCCGCGGGTAATCCTGTTAACCCGTGTACAATAATAATTAATAAACTACATTTAATTTTCACCGTTGGATTATCTAGGGTTAATCCTATCCCTACGTTTAAGGTAAAAAAACATCAAAAACCCTAGCAGACAGATATCTTTTCATTTCTTCTTCCTCTTTCTTTTCTTTTTTCACCCCACCGTCTTCTCCTGCGGCTGCGCCTCCTCACCACCTCCATCATTTCTCCGGCTGTTGATTAAGTTTCAGCTGTTGCTGCTAAGTTTCTTTTCTTGTTGCTCTAGTTAATTGATGAGAAGAGAATATTTATTTTTTTCTTTCTCGTCTTTTGCTGAAGAAGAGCTGCGATTGATTCAATGATTCATTGGATATAGATCTAGTGACTGTAATTGAAGTTGAGATGGGTTTGTTGCTGGTATTTGGTTCAATTTAGTGGTGGTTTTATTCAATTCTTGGTTGTAATCAAAAGAAATTAAGCTTTAATTTCGCTTTAATTTTATTCGAAAGGATAATGGGGAATTTATCTGATTTGATTTCATATTAATCTAAATTTGGGTTTACAGATGGAGAAACGAATGGGTCTTTTCATTCCTGTGCATATGTCACGCAGAACCAAGTGCATGTTTAGCAAGTGTATTTAACCAAGTTAAAGAGAATATAAATCAGGTGATTGTTTGATAGAAGGTAGAGAAGTTTCTGAGAGAAGACAAGAAGAAGAAAAAGAAGACCAAATTAATAATAAATTTCTAATGGTTCCAGTGATTCAGCTATATGAGTTTGTCTGTTTTGTAAGTTCAGTTTCCTTTTCTTTCAACATAAAATTGAATCTGTAATCTAAATTGAATCTGTAATCTAAAATTTCTAATTGTGGTGATGTGTTTTTCTTTTTGGTGATTAAGCTATGGGCGGTGATGTTTTTGAGAACTTTTATTCGTTAAAATAGAGCTTTAATTTTGTTTTTATTAATTAAAATTAAGCTTTAATTTTGTTTTAATCTGTACTCATTTTATTTTTAATAAAAATTAATATTTAATTTTGTTTTTAATTAAACAAGCCGGGTAACCCGTGAACCCGTTACGGGCGCGGGTTGAAGAAATGAGCACCCGTGAAGAATATCGACCCGCAGGTTTTGGCCCGTGTTAGCCCGAACCCGTGTAACTCGTAGCAAGCCAGCCCCGACTCTCTCGTTTGCCAGCTCTAGGTCAGGCCAAGATGAGCTTGACCTGAGAAAGCATAAAAGAAGTAGGGACTCAGGAATTGAAGACAATTACGTTCTTCTTGACATGAACACTCAGAACCCTAACCCCAATCTCACAGAGATGTCTCAACTGATTATCAATGGTAGAGGTGTTCAGCCAGAGATCGAGATTTCTATCCATGGAGGATATGATTTGAACATGGAAGATGTTGAGAATGAAGTCAGAGAACCAAACCCTGCGGTGTTCCATCTCCCTGCTACTGAATTAATCATAAGTACTTCAAATCAGGTTCTTTTGATGACCCTTTTTTATTATAAATCTTCTGTTTGTCTTGATCTGTTTATTTCCCTAAATTTGCCTTTCCGAATTCCAATTATTTTGTGTAGGATAACAATTCTAGGGTTTTTGTTTCTTGTGGATTGAATTCCCATAGTATTAATTACAATTTTTATCAACTCAATTTGATCTGATTTCTTGCTGCTCCTCAATTGCATTGTTACCAGTTTGTTTCATACCCTGAACTTTCTCATTATATTGGATTTCATAACTTTAATTATTGTATTGAAGTAGTCAATTCAATTATCTATTGTGTGTCCCGAAGTATTAATTGTATGATCCAAAGTTTTTATTGGACTAATTCTGGTGCTAAAACTAAGCTCTATTTAGCTTTTTCTCCTTCTCAATCTATGAGACTATTGTCGTGGAGTTGTCAGGGTTTTGGCAACCGTAACACCAGAACCAGTCTGTGGAATCTCATTAGATCCCAAAATCCTGATGTAATTTTTCTTTGTGAAACTAAAAATCAGGAGTCTAAAATGCATCAATTTCTTAGGAGATTTAACTATCCAACTACTTGGTGCCATTCTTCTGCTGGTCTCTCTGGAGGTATAGTACTCTTATGGAAGAGTGGTTTCCAATGTGACTTGGTACAAAACACTGATAAAATGGTGAATGTTTTAATTTCCTGCGATGCTAGTAAACTAGAATTTCTCGTCACCTTTCTCTATGGTTCCACATACTATAATGAGAGAGTTGAACAATGGGAGTACATTAAACAAATTGGCAATAGGGTAAATCAACCCTGGATTCTCATGGGTGACTTAAATATCACTTTGCTTGCCCATGAGAGATCAACCAACACTAGGCCTAGCACCTCTAAATTTCCTTTCATTCAAGAGTCCATAGCTAGCTCCGATTTACATGATTTGGGTTTTTCTGGTACACTTTACACATGGTCTAACAGGCAATCTAATGATAATATCATTAGAGCTAGACTTGATAGGGTTATGGGGAATGGTCTGTGGTTTGATCATTATGGTAATGCGAAAGTATTCCATATTGACTCCACAGGATCAGATCACATCCCAATCCTTTTGGTGACTAATCCACAATCCCAAAATAGTTTCAAACCCTATAGATACTTTAAATGTTGGAGTAGTGACCCAACTTGTAAAGATCTTATTAAGAAAGCTTATACTACTAATGTTAGGGGATTTTCTGCTTTTAAAATGACTAATTGTTTATGAAATGTGAAACATGAACTTAAGCTGTGGAATATTTCACATTTTGGCAACATAGATCACAAGGTTCGACAACTAAATGATCAGCTTCATACTCTGAATAATCAACCACATATTACTCATAATATGGATGCCATCTAACAAGTTGAACATGATATTGATCACTGCAGAAAGTTCAGTAGGATTTTTATGCTCAAAATTCCAGAACTGAGTATATAAAAATCTATGATAGAAACACTAGTTTTATCATACTTATATGAACAGGAAAAGAAACTTCAACCACATAGAATCCTTGCAAATGGGTGATGGCCAATGGTCTAATAACAGACAACAACTCGAAGACTTATTGGTGAACCACTTCAGTAATATATGTACCACTACCAATCCTCTTAGAAATAGAGAGTTTCTAAATCGTATTACTCCCTGTATTTCAGATGAAAATAAGTTAGAACCAATTTCTCTAGATGAAATTAGAGCAACTACCAAAAGTATGAAATCCTGGAATGCCCCAAGACCGGATGGTTTTCCTCCGGGCTTCTACAAAGAAAATTTAGAGATTCTTGAACATGATGTTTGGAATACCACTAAAGCTTTCTTTGAAAGTAAGCATATTTTAAAGGAAATGAATCATAATTTTTATCTTTAATTCCTAAGAAAAATAACCCTTCATCTCCTGTTGACTTCAGGCCCATATCTCTGTGCAACACAAACTACAAAATCATATCTAAGTTATTAGTGAATAGGATGAAGCCATTCGACGAGAAAAGTTAGCGATACTGGTAACTTAGGAAATGTCTGCTGACATCTTTTCTTTTCTATCGTTCGGTTCCTCACTTGCTCCGACAGTGAGACGAGTAGCAACTGTGCCAAGCTTTAGATAGCATTGGGTAAAAAAAAAGGGTTCCCCTTATACCGCTTATAGACCATCTAGGGGTCTGAGATAAGGAGATCCCTTGTCTCCATACCTATTTATTTTGTGCATGGAATCTTTCTCAAGATACTTATTGTATTATGAGAGTAGACACTGGATTCATGGGGTTAAAGTCACTAATGATTCTCCTAGTGTGTCTCACCTCTTATTTGTTGATGATTGTCTGTTGTTTTCTAAAGCAACACACTACGAAGCTCAAAATCTGGTTGAAGCAACCAATGTGTTTAGCTCCGTCTCTGGACAGATGATAAACTTTGAAAAATCTGGATGCTTTTTTAGTAAAAAAGTTCATCCCGATAAATGTGTCTCTCTGATTAGAACCATTAATTTTAAGAAGATAAACCTAAATGACAAATATTTAGGTATCCCTCTTTTCATTAACAAAATCAAAACTGAATCTTTTGCTTATCTTGCTGAACATCATAACAACATAGTAGCAAAATGGAAAGGCAAACATTTTACCCAAGCAGGTAGGTCAGTAATGGTTCGAAATGTGCTAAGTTCTTCATTTATTTACCATATGAACTCCTTCTTGATTCCTGATAGCATTATCTATCAAATGGAAAAGTCCCAAAGGGACTTTTGGTGGGGTAAAAAGAATCAAGAAGGTATTTAGGAGGTCTAGGTTTCCGTGATTAAAAAAAAATTAATCTTGCATTATTATCTAAAATTGCTTGGAGGTTAATTCATGGCTCTGATGAACTTTGGTTTCAAATCTTAAAATGCAAGTACTTTAGCAATAATCATCCCTTACATTGTAAGAAAAAAGATGACTCTTCTTGGGTGTGGAAAGGCATTCATAGGGGGTTAGAAATAGTGAAACAAAATAGTCATTGGGAGGTGAAAGATGGTATTAGTATAAAAGATTTTGAGGATAAATGGATCCCTAATGCTTCTTATCCTATTTGTAAACAGTACCCTAATCCAGATCTAGTTGTTGCAGATTTCATTGACCATCATACTAAACAATGGAATATACCTATGCTTCATGATTTTTTTTACTAGGGAGAATATTGATAAGATTTCTCAGATCAGAATACCATTATCTGGTATAGATAAATTAATATGGTATACTTCTCATAATGGAACTTTCTCAGTTAAATCGTCTTATAGGACACTGACTAGTGGCGTCTCTAATGGCTCTGCAAATCCTGGTCCTGTTCTTATCTTTAAAGCTTTATGGAAAACTAATATCCTACCTAAAGTACAACTTTTCATTTGGAAATGCATTAGTGACATTCTACCAACTAAATCTAGGCTTTCTCGTTATGTGTCTAATAGTGATGGTTTGTATAGTATGTGCAATGATAATGTTGTTGAATCGACTGAGCATCTTCTTTTTCACTGTGAATTTGCCAAATCTGTCTGGTATGCGACACCAAATGGATTCATTACTTTGCAGGATGTAGGTTCTAATCCTACCATTAAAGAATGCTTAGAAAAATTGCTTCTCAATAGTCAGGATGTAAACACTCAAGTAGAGATTCTTACCACAGCATGGAGCATCTGGAGAGACAGATGCTTTAAAGTTTTCCAGCAAAAAGCTACCCAGCCTACTACTACTGCCAGATTAGCCACTAGGCTTACAAATGATACTATATCTTTGTTGGCCTTGGATAATACTCAGTCACTAAACAACTCTGCTAGTTCTGTGAACAGCCAGATGACTAGCATACTCAACACAGTGCATTCCCGCCATCTTCCAAGTGATAGTTTTATCATATATTGTGACGCATCTTTTGATAAAGATACTAACAATATAGGAATTGGTATTTATATGACTACAGGTTCAGGACACTACAAGGGGTGCAAAATAGTTGGAGGCTTAGCAAGAAATGCAGAAGAGGCATAGAGCTTAGATGTGCTTGAAGCCATTAAATGAGAGAGAAGCAAGAACCTGAACTCCATCAGCTTCTACAGTGATGCAAAGAAGATTATGGATTACTTAGAAAATAAAAATAACAATCTATGTTGGTATAGTAGTACCATTTTAGATGATTGTTTTGTGTTGTTAAACTCTTTCTTATTTTCAAAAACTAGTCATTTGAGTAGAGATTTTAATTCAGTTGCCGATAAAGTGGCTAAGTATTGCAGAAGAACCAATACTTGTAATGAGTGGTGGGAAATTGTCCCTGACTTCCTACCACAATATTTGTAAGTTTCATTTCTTAATACAATGCCTTTTTTCCTAGCAAAAAAAAAAAAGAAGTTTTACGAGAAGAATTCCTAAAGAGAATCGGTGTTCTGCTAGGAGTTCTACAAGTGATTGAATACAGCTGAAGCAAGTATTACATCTAGTCCGAATAGGTAGTAGGAAATTGGTGTGACAACTTATAATCAGTGTGTGTTTATTCTGGACTAGGTCCCGGGGTTTTTCTGCATTTGCGGTTTCCTCGTTAACAAAATTTCTGGTGCGTGTGTTATTTCTTTTCCGCATTATATTATTTATCTTTATAATTGAAATATCACAGGTTGTCCGTTAATCAATCATCGTTGATAAATCCGACCTTGTTTGTTGGATATGACTTTGATTGATCTTTGATATTGGTCTTTGATACCGTCCAAGCTTCTCTTCATATAATCAGACTTACGGATTTAATTTCTATATCTGTTTAAGTTTGTGATTGTTAAGGTCTTGTTTGGTAAAATTTACGATTATCTATTTATGATTATAGATAATCATAAATTGATAAATGATTTTGATATAATCATTTTAAAAGTAAATTTTTCAAACACTTTTTTCCAGATAATTGATTATCTTAGAATGATGATCTCAAAAAACAGAGGAAAGAACAATGATCTAGGATATTTTTTTAGTCCTATGTTGTTTTTTTGTCTCTCTCTTGATAGTTTAGAGAAAATAAGAAGAAAAAATTCAATTTGAGTTCCTTAGAAAAAATAATTGATTATAATAAATTTTCAAAACAACTTTTTTCCGTTTATGGAAATAATGGATTTTTTCAATTATGATTAAAATAAGCAATTATTATAATGGTTACCAAACGCATATAGAATCCATTATAATTTGCATAATGGATTATAAGCTGATAATCCATTAAAATAATGGTTACCAAACATCACCTAAAAGAGAAAAAGATAAACTCTTTAATATTATTCTTTGATTGAGTTTTTACTCTCGGAATATTATTAAGGTTTAGTCCATACAGATTGCCGAACGAAAAAGTTGGGTGTGGTGTAGGACCCCCGCGTTTTTAGCTTGCATACTAGTTGGGAATAACATAAAGCTTCTTATATTTATTGGCTGGATATAAAAGGATTGCTTAAGGCATAACACTCTATCTACATATAAAAATTTCACCCATTATACTGGATACTTTGTTGTTCTTAAGTTTTGTGAACACACATCAACTGCTTACTCTACAGCTCTGAAACTCTCTATAATTTTTTCTTTGAATTCCTTAATGATCTAGACAATTCCAAATTAATGGCAAACCCCTCTAAGTTAGAAATCAAGCTAACTGCTTTTGACATGCACCAAAACAAGTCCCCGGGTCCGGATGGCTTCCGGCCATCTTTTTTCCAAAAAAACTGGTTATTACTAAAGGATGAAGTAACTAGGATGATTGAAAATTTTTTCGAAACAAAACACATCCTAAAGGAATTCAACTCTACTTTTATCACTCTGATCCGAAAAATTGATTCTTCATTTACTCAAAAAGATTTAAGAATTATCTCTTTGTGCAATACCATTTACAAAATCATCTTGAAACTTCTGACGGGCAGAATCAAACCCTTTTTAGACAAACTCATCTCTCCCTTCCAGTCAGCTTTTGTCCCAAGAAGACAAATAACCGACAACATGGTTGTGACCCATGAAATTGTTCACACAATGAGAGCTGAGAGGAAAGAGAGAAGAAAAAAAGGATACACGGGGTTAAAGATTGAGATTTCTTAAGCAAAATAATGGAAAGAATGGGATTTTGCGAAAATTGGACTGATCTGATTCACCAATGCATAGGAACCTCTTCAAGTGTTGTCCTAATCAGCAGTTCTCCAACTGGGTTCTTTAAATCGACTAGAGGTTTTAGACAAGGGGACTTCCTCTCTCCGTACATGGAAGCCTTTTCTAGAGCTTTGCTGGATGCGGAAAATAAAAAACTAATCAGTGGAGTCAAATTCACCTCAGCCTCTCTCTCCATATCCCACCTTCTATGCGGATGATTGCCTTATTTTCACCAAAGCTGGGGAAAGAGTGTCGAAACCTTGTCAACAAATAAGTTATGATAAATCGGGAACTTTTTTTAGTAACTCGGCCTTCAATACAAAAATTAGAAAAATCTTAGACATCCTAAAAGTAGGTTGAATTAGACTAGAAGACAAGTACTTGGGGATACCACTATTCGCGCATAGGTCAAAAGTAAAATGTTTTGAACCGATAATCGACAAGTTAAAAGCCAGGTTAAAAGGTTGCAAAAGTAAACTGCTATCCCCGGCAGGAAGAGGGGTGATGATTAGACACGTGGCAGACACTCTAGCTACTTATCAAATGTCGTGCTCTGTTATACCAAAGAAATAACCAATAAAACAGATTCTTTAAATAGAGCTTTTTGGTGGGGTCACTCTCAGAATAGTGCTAGGGGTTGGTTTCCTAAGGCATGGGACATTATCTGCAAACCTCTCACCTATGGAGAATTAGGATTCAAACAATTCGCAAAATTTAACATTGCTATGACCAAAACATCCTGGAGAATGATACAAAATCCCAATTCTATTGTGGCTAGAGTCCTGAAATCTAAATACCTTAAAGATACCTCCCCGCTATGTTTAAACAAACCAAAAGGAAATTGCTCTTGGTTCTGGAAGGGTTTGTGGAACGGTCTAAAAATCATACAGGATGAGGATGTATGGAGGATAGAATGAAGAAGATACCAACTCTGGACCCATAATTGGATCCCCTTGAATACCCCTAACACCATTCATCGTAATGAAATAAAGCCAACTATTGTCAACACCTTGAGCAAAGTCAGTGATGTCATGCAGCATAAAATAGAGTGGAATGTTGGTTTTTTTACACCAGGTTCTTCCAACACAAATTGTCCAAAACATTCTTAGTATCGACCTCAATCAAAATATCAGAAACCATGATACCTTAGTATGGCCATTAACCAAATAAGATAATTTAATGGTTAAATCGGTCTATGAATACCTAATCAAATAATCTCCGATCGGCAATTCTCAACCACCTCTGTTGAATCCAATATGGAAGAAAATCTGGTCTCTAGATGTTCTGCCTTGTATACGGGTCTTTGCGTGGAAATGTTATAACAGTATTCTTCCTGTGAATAGTGTTGTGGGGAGATGGGTACCAACTATAAGCACCACTTGCACCATGTGTTATAATTCTGTAGAAACTGATACCCATACTCTTCTTCAAATATGCCCTTTTAGCAAAGCGGGTTGGTTCGATATGAGTTGCATAATACACATCTCCATAATTAGATATACAAATTGGATAGAAATTCGGATCAACAACACCCAAACTAGTCCAATAGCTGATATTGTTAAAGCATTGCTCGGTCGAACACAGAAACGTTTTTATCTCAAGGTTGTTGTCAAATTTAGTTATCAAAACTATATCTTGATTTCTAGTCTACATTTAGTCAGGTCTCGGATTAGGATAGAAGTGTGTAGTTGAGAATCGGATATCACTGCGTTCTACCGTTTGAAGGAGAAGATCAACAAGAGCTTTGGAAAACTTCAACATCAAAAAATAAGTGAAGACTGAACCACCTATTTCTCAAAGTTTTCACATATCTATCTATGAGACATTGTCGGATGACTAAATTAGACAACATATGCATAACATAAATTTCGAGTCAACTTTATCTTATATATTTGTTGATGGTGGATTTTCGTTCAAGGTTAAATTTGTAAAAAACCAGAAAAATCATGCGCTGACATCTTGTAAAAGATAAAGCCATTTATAAGTGTTGGATACTCCCTCACTTAATTCACCAAGAATGGAGCATGTAGCAACAATCTCATTCTGTGAATACATGAAATTCCTCCAAGTTGGAGCATGTGGCAACAATCCCTTCCTGTGAATTTCATATCAGCCTTGTATTTCCAGTACTCATTATCAGTGTGGCATAACGACTGAGTGTTACTCTTACAGAGTAACACGAACCTCCAAGCACTATAATGAAACCATGTACGAAATACCCGTATAGGTGATTCTCGGTGTGTTATACTAGCCCGAGCCCCTCTCGGTGTGTTATACTAGCCCGATTGAGCCCCTCTCGGTGTGTTATACTAGCCGATTGAGCATCCGGACTGACCGTATCGGTCCGGATATGATCCCGATCGCAGTCATCCAACTCCATAAGCATGATTGGATGACCCCAGATCAATTCCATCACCCCCAAGCAGGTATGGAATACCCACGGCCGACCCCGCATGGTCGGTCATTGGCCTTTGCTTGCCAAAAGACGTTCATACCAAGCATTATGGACGGAAAACCCTAAATAAGGGTTTGCGGCATATTACATGTGTCGCAAAACAATCTCAACCATCCATCTTCGCAGGTATAGATGGAGGGTGTAGATGTAGATTCAAAGGGCCCAGAGCATGTCAACACGATCACCGTGGGCCGCCTACACACTTGACCAATCGGTCAAGACCAACAATGTTTGGCCGTGACAGAATCGTCACCCAAACAAGAGATGACGCACGGCTTGAAACCCAAAATTAGGGTTTTGAGCATCACGAGCGTCCATCTTCTCCCAAGCACGAATGGAGGGTCCCAGATTAGATTAAGCGAGTCCGGTCATACCAGCATGACCACCGTGGGCCCATCTACCTCCTCATGTGATCGGCCAAGGCATACCATGCCCGGCTAATCCAAAATGCCCTCCCAAACATGCGTGGTTACACTTCCCAAATTGCAACCGATCTCGACCGCTCAACTTCATAGGATGATTTGAATGGCTTAGATCACGTTTTCATGGGATAGTCGGTATAGGTGTGAACACCCGACCTACCACCTACACGCTGGTATGATCGACCAAGACCGACCAAGATGGGTCGTCTTGGAACGCGCGCCCAAACCAGGGATGTCATGCGGTTTCCAACTCCTTTGCGGCAAGGATTTCTGCCGCAAACCGATCTCAACCACTCCTCTTTGCCGGTCAAATTGAGTGGCCTAGATCGCACCTTCATGGGACGGTGAGACATGGACGTGTACACCAGCATGCCATCTACATACACGTCCGGTCGGTCCTCTCCAAAATCCTTCCTATGCTTGGTTTCGACCAAGCTGAAGAGTCATGCTTGCGCTCCTCTTCAATATTCATTAACGGTCGCAGATGAGTGTCTCAAAGATCATCTCATCCGTCCAACTTCACCGACTTGGTTATACAACCACGGTCGGGAGTTATTTGGTTAGTGAGGCGTCATTACCCATCACTTTACCACACCATAATGCAGATCGCATAAAATACACACGATACTTCACAAGTATCGACTTCTTGAATAACACAATTATTCAATTCAAAGATTACATGCTATCTCTCGTGGATCCACGATCCACACATTCTAGACATCAATCATGTCACAAACCGGGGATACATACTGGGGTATTGGTCCGGCGGTTTTACGGCGTGCAGCGTGCAACGCGCCATCACAAGAACGTGTTAGGAAGTCATGGACGGTTAGATATGAACAGGAGAAGTGGGCAAGACTGGTCGTGTATCACCAACGCACAACTCCACTACTCCATCACTCCACTTCCTTCACTTCCCACGAGAGACGTGAATAAGGCTCAAATGACTTGTATAAATAGGTTCTCCGCCCTATTTCCAACAAAAAAAACAACGGAGAAAAAAACAACACAAGTTCAGACGAGACAGAAAACCAAGTGTTAATACAAAAAAACGTATTCAAACACCCAGAACTTGCTTGCACCAATCACAAGCCCTGTTCACCTTTCTCATTACAAGTCATAAGCAAGCCAACACCTTCACAATCTCAACACCTTCTTCGCTTCCCTCCCTAAGATCAACCCCATCTCCTTCACTTTGTGACCGAAACAAGTCTGGAACGGCCATTTCTTGGTTTAGGCTGGACTTGCACCTGATTGATCTCTCGAATCTACAAGCACTCACCGCGTGAGTGCATTTGTTTAAAGGTTTAAATTCATTCCTCATCCACACCCCAAATTACCAAATTCTGCAGGAGTAGTTTTCACCCATAAACAATTGGCGACCACAGTGGGAGATTGATCTCTCGGTTACAAGAATCGAATTCTCAATTCTTCGGTTTTCGTCTCACGATGTATCCTCACCCGGAATCCGAAGGTGGTTCAGATATCATGGGAAGCATAGCTGGAATGTTGGAGGATGTCTTGGCAAATCAAGCCGGTATCACCAGAAGGCAGAGCGAGACATTCCGCCTTTTGAATGATATAACAGCGCAATTATAAGAAGGGTCGGCAGGCGTCTACCCAAACAGTGCAAGAAACGCTGGATCCTTAGTCAGGAGTCACACCTTTACTAGTGGAGATGCAGAAATAGCACGTAATCACAAGGGACTCAGGAGAGACGAACAACATGGTCTAGCCGACAACGAAGACTCGAGGCAACTCCATAGAGGAAAAGACTTGTCCGGGGTACCACAACGTCTACCGGATAAAGAAATGGAGCCTGCATCTTACGGATCCCTATTTGGAAGATTTATATCTCAAGACCCTTGTCAAATCTCGGAAGACTGTTCAATCCGCATCGACCTTTCAACCAAGTGAAGAGATGCTTGAGGAAGGAGAGATCAATCAAGGCACACGTGAGTACAGAGGATGGGAACGTTCAATTCGATCACTTAGCAGTGATATTACAACACCTCCCATCACCAGAGCCAAAGCAGCTGCAAATCCTGGCATCTCATCAAGTGTAACGCCTCCGGTAATCACCGAGCAACAACTTCCACTCCTTCATCAGGACGAGGAGCCGGAGGGACGAGAGGAGGACCATTCCCCATTACCATTGCAGACTTGATGGAGAAGCAGGAAGTTCTTGCTAAGACTCAAACGGATATGGCCGCAACTCGAAAGAGGTACTCACTTTTCTTAAGATATTAACTGATCGATTTCCACAAGATTCGTGACAGCCCCTGGAGCAAAAAAGGAACACATTCAACGCACCGGAGAAGGTACTTCATCGGCACAGACCTCCATGTACCTGATCAAAGAAGCGACATCAGATATGAGCAGTCCTGTCATTGAGACTCCTACACTGGGGACTGATCCTGACAACGATCCTCCTCAAGTCAATAGTTTCACTATGAACCGAGGCGGTGGATCGGGAAGCGGTTTTTCTAGTGGAATGTTTATGCAAACTTTCACACCTCTCGAAGAATCAGCGCGCGGAGATGTTTTCTTGCAATCAACCGAGAGGAAGGTCACGACCGTGCCCTACATGTCCCCGCACGCATCAAGGTTTTCAGACTTCAAGATGACCCTTATCTACACAGGAGCGTCTTCGAGTGTGATTACTCTCAAGACTCTCAGAACATCCAAGGTTCTCCCAGGCAAGGTCGTACGGAAGCCTACCACAATGACGGACTTCGAGGGAAACCAAACCAGCACATACAAGAGAAGCTCCGTGGAAAGAATCAGACAAGTTCGATGCATCCCACTCCCCAGGGCGGCAATTCAGGAAGAAGACCGGCTTGCATCATTGAGGGCTAGTACTCACGATGCATCTTTGCTGACAAAGCATTCTTCTCCATCCTGTGAAGCCACGACCCACGTTCACACGAAGAGGGAACGAACTTTTATGGCGTTGTCAATTAGCAGAAAGGGAAAACGGTATACCGACACTGCCATTATCGATGGATAGATCAGGTGCTGCATAGACTTCAGAGACTTGAACAGGTGCCGCTCCAAACGATCCTCCTCTACCTAACATTGACATGTTAGTAGATGCAACCAGCGGACACGGCATGTTCTCCTCCATGGATGGATGTAGCGGCTACAACCAGATAAGGATGTACGAGCATGACACAAGTAAGATAGATTTTCGAACTCCTCTCGGAAATTTTTTATTATACCGTACTGCCATTTAGTTTAAAGAATGCCGGTGCAACGTATCAACGCTCTGGCAATCTTCCACTGGAGTCGATACCTCAAGGGAACAGCCTCAAGAAGATAACGATGTCCACGCGTCATATCGAACAAGATCCGGGCGAGTCACTTTATCAGACAGTGGTACCTGTCTATCATGCTATATTGGAGAATCTGCGCTTTTGATCATCCTCTCTGAGAGCTGTTGAACGCTCATCTACAACAACATATGCCCTGATAGAAAGAACCAGGCCTGCTGGTAATGAAGAGCCTCCTAATGTTCGTAGGGGCATATATCTCACCAACATGCGATACAACCTTCAGCCTTCTGTAAGCAGTTCCCTGAAGCAGCAAGAGGAAAACCACCGAGATATAACATCTTGCGCATCCGTCAACTCCAACTCCAGTACCACATGCACGACTCCCACAATGATGAAACAATGTCCAAGATATTCCATATCTAGCTCGATAACAACCACTACGAACAAACCATGTAAACCACACTTGGGGATCGAGGCTCAGCATGAAGTTCCTTCACCGTCAGTCAAGGAATTCTTCAACATAAGAGATGTGGTCAGTCAAGAAGCATGGAATTCGCAAGGGTAAGTCGAACCGAAGAGGGAAATACTTCAACACTCCCTCTAGCAGAAGCTGCTTCAATGGTCTATTCAAGAGCCGCCTCAATGCTCTCCGGGACCCCTTTTCGCTTCATAATCCTACTTCAACACTCTCCAGGATCCACCTCAACGTTCGCACTGAAGCCACTTTAACATCCTCTCAAGTCGTTTCAACACTCAAGCTACATCAACAATCTGCGCTCGGTCAAGTTATCTTTGATGTACTCATTGCTCAACATACGTCTCATCCATCCTTCATGAGGACCCAGCGGAGCATGAAAAACCCGATAGGAGGAGGGCTATCCTGTGGAACGGATATTTTCATATAGTTGGAAGGGCGCGGTGAACAACTCATCATCAATGTTCGGCATATCCTTGAAGCTGCCAACACTCCTGACTTGGTACCAAAGCATTATCTCCGAGAAGACATCTCAACAGGATTCTTTTTTTCCACAATGAAATAAAAGGCAGGAGTTAGAACTTGTATGAAAGCACATGAGAGATGTAGTCACACACGGCAAGACACAACTCACATCGGAGCACACAAAACCGGTCCGGCTCATATTCGGTACGGATTTCAAGACTGGTATTAGTTTTCAAGTCCGGTGCAAGTTTGATCTGGTATTGATTTCAAGTCAGTGCAAGTTTCGATCGGGTATTGATTTCAAGTCGGGTGCAAGTTTGGTCTGGTATTGATTTCAAGTCAGTGCAAGTTTGATCAGTATTGATTTCAAGTCGTGCAAGTTTACGGTACAAGTTTCAAGTCCGGTATAAGTTTCAAGTCCGGTACAAGTTTAAAGTCTGGTGTTGGTCAAGGACACAACGCTGGTATTGATCAAGTGACGAGTCCGGTATCACTCAAGTTACAAGTCCGGTATTGCTCAAGCTTCAAGTCCGGTATTGATCAAGTGACGAGTCCGGTATCACTCAAGTTTCAAGTCCGGTATTGCTCAAGTTTCAAGACCGGTGTTGATCAAGGGCATGAGGCTGGTATAAAGTTGACATTCAGTCAGGCATACACGATATGGGACCCACGTTCAATCAAGCATATATGGCGGGACCACATTTATTTGCACAACACGGTTATCTTATGTCATGGGAATCATGTTCACGAAATTCAAGCCCACGTTCGATCAAGCAGGCGCAGTAGCCCCACCAACGCGAGGCACATCAGTCCGTCGATTAGGCACAACCCCACGATCGAGCGGAGCAAGCACGGAGCGGGCCCTCGACCGAAGCAGGCATAGAAAGGTCGATCGAAGCAGGCAAGACCGACATCATACTAGGGGAACGCTCTTCTATATGCCTTTTAAACGTAACATACTCCAAGGACAGGATGACCCATCTCTCCTGGTAACATCTAACTTTGCCTCATAAGTTTTATCTTTAACTGTCACCATCTCATGCCTACCACACAATAGTGTAACCATTATGTGCTAGGCAGGGGACTTAATGTTGATGGTGGATTTTCGTTCAAGGTTAAATTTGTAAAAAACCGAGAAAAATCATGCGGCGACATCTTGTAAAAGATAAAGCCATTTATAAGTGTTGGATACTCCCTCACTTAATTCACCAAGAATGGAGCATGTAGCAACAATCCCATTACGTGAATACATGAAATTCCTCCAGGTTGGAGCATGTGGCAACAATCCCTTCTGTGAATTTCATATCGCCCTTGTATTTCCAGTACTCATTATCAGTGTGGCATGACGACTGAGTGTTACTCTTACAGAGTAACACGAACCTCCAAGCACTATAATGAAACCATGTACGAAATACCCGTACAGGCCGATTCTCGGTGTGTTATACTAGCCCTAGCCCCTCTCGGTGTGTTATACTAGCCCGATTGAGCCCCTCTCGGTGTGTTATACTAGCCCGATTGAGCATCCGGACCGACCAGTATCGGTCCAGGATATGATCGATCGCAGATCATCCAACTCCATAAGCATGATTGGATGACCCCAGATCAATTCCATCACCCCCAAGCAGGTATGGAATACCCACGGCCGACCCCGCATGGTCGGTCATTGGCCTTTGCTTGCCAAAAGACGTTCATACCAAGCATTATGGACGGAAAACCCTAAATAAGGGTTTGCGGCATATTACATGTGTCGCAAAACAATCTCAACCATCCATCTTCGCAGGTATAGATGGAGGGTGTAGATGTAGATTCAAAGGGCCCAGAGCATGTCAACACGATCACCGTGGGCCCGCCTACACACTTGACCAATCGGTCAAGACCAACAATGTTTGGCCGTGATAGAATCGTCACCCAAACAAGAGATGACGCACGGCTTGAAACCCAAAATTAGGGTTTTGAGCATCACGAGCGTCCATCTTCTCCGGCACGAATGGGGGGTCCCAGATTAGATTAGCAGGTCCCGGTCATACCAAAGATGACCACCGTGGGCCCATCTACCTCCTCATGTGATCGGCCAAGGCATACCATGCCCGGCTAATCCAAAACGCCCTCCCAAACATGCGTGGTTACACTTCCCAAATTGCAAACTGATCTCGACTGCTTAACTTCACCGGATGATTTGAATGGCT
Organism: Papaver armeniacum; assembly: GCA_023531295.1. Taxonomy (NCBI): domain Eukaryota; kingdom Viridiplantae; phylum Streptophyta; class Magnoliopsida; order Ranunculales; family Papaveraceae; genus Papaver; species Papaver armeniacum. The sequence goes on from JAJJWW010017398.1 coordinate 753,209, forward strand.
TAGATCACGTTTTCATGGGATAGTCAGGTATAGGTGTGAACACCAGCCTACCACCTACACGCTGGTATGATCGACCAAGACCGACCAAGATGGGTCGTCTTGGAACGCGCGCCCAAACCAGGGATGTCATGCGGTTTCCAACTCCTTTGCGGCAAGGATTTCGCACGCAAACCGATCTCAACCACTCCTCTTTGCTTGGTCAAATTGAGTGGCCTAGATCGCACCTTCATGTGACGGTGAGACATGGACGTGTACACCAGCATGCCATCTACATACACGTCCGGTCGGTCCTCTCCAAAATCCTTCCTATGCTTGGTTTCGACCAAAGTCGAAGAGTCATGCTTGCGCTCCTCTTCAATATTCATTAACGGTCGCGAGATGAGTGTCTCAAAGATCATCTCATCCGTCCAACTTCACCCGACTTGGTTATACAACCACGGTCGGGGAGTTATTTGGTTAGTGAGGCGTCATTATCCATCACTTTACTACACCATAATGCAGTACCTGCATAAAATACACACGATACTTCACAAGTATCGACTTCTTGAATAACACAATTATTCAATTCAGCATTACATGCTATCTCTCGTGGATCCACGATCCACACATTCTAGACATCAATCATGTCACAAACTGGGGGATACATACTGGGGTATTGGTCTGGCGGTTTACAGCGTGCAGCGTGCAACGCGCCATCACAAGAACGTGTTAGGAAGTCATGGACGGTTAGAGATGAACATGAGAAGTGGGCAAGACTGGTCGTGTATCACCAACGCACAACTCCACTACTCCATCACTCCACTTCCTCCACTTCCCACGAGAGACGTGAATAAGGCTCAAATGACTTGTATAAATAGGTTCTCCGCCCTATTTCCAACAAAAAAAAACAACGGAGAAAAAAACAACACAAGTTCAGACGAGACAGAAAACCAAGTGTTAATACAAAAAACGTATTCAAACACCCAGAACTTGCTTTCATCAATCACAAGCCTGTTCACCTTTCTGTTACAAGTCATAAGCAAGCCAACACCTTCACAATCTCAACACCTTCTTCGCTTCCCTCCCTAAGATCAACCCCATCTCCTTCACTTTGTGACCGAAACAAGTCTGGAACGGCCATTTCTTGGTTTAGGCCGGACTTGCACAGATTGATCTCTCGAATCTACAAGCACTCACCGCGCAGTGCATTTGTTTAAAGGTTTAAATTCATTCCTCATCCACACCCCAAATTACCAAATTCTGCAGGAGTAGTTTTCACCCATAAACAATATTGTTCTCGAAATATGACTACTTATACTTAAGAATATTTGTTCATACTTGATGAATTTGGTTAAGAACAATTTATTATTCATGACTTAAATTATGATTCAAGATTTAATCATTAGAAAATAGCTTGGAACAGTGATATGTGTCATTGATGTTATTTGGGAATATTTCGAATTGATTATTAGAGAGATATAGAACTACTGTTAATATGGATATAAGTCAGTATGCATACCAGTACACATACTGGGAGAACTGTTATAAGTCCGGAGTCGCAGTACATGTACTCAGTACACGTAGCTATAGTTCGGCAGCGACTTTGTTGTACGCATACCCGGTATCCATACCACAAAAAGTCTGTGACTTGTGAACCAGGAACGGTACGCAAACCAGAAAAGATTTGTTGGTTTTGATACCGAAAACGGTACGATACCCGGTATGAAAACCATAAAATATCTGTGAGTTCCTGAACTCGGTTTTTGTCTCAAGGATATCCATACCCGGTACAAGTACCATGACAAAGACATTCACGAACAGGTACATTACACGTACCAGGTACACGTACTTACCCTGTCGAATATTTTCAGATGCATCAAAATTATTTTTATGAGATAATCGGCATTTGAACAACTCTCTAAAAACACTATCTAGACATTTTTTTTTATCATATGTGTGATTCATGGAAAGTCTTAAAGTGTTATATGAAAATGGTTAAGTACATAGTTCAATTGGATAGTTTCGGCTAACCTACATGAACAGGTCATTATACACGGTTCGGTTACAGTCCATCCTAAACAGAGTGTATATTTTAATATGTTAATCTCAAGTCAAGTTTTTCATCTAACGATGATTATTGATTGCCTGGTTCCAAACCTATCTTAGCTTAAACCTAAAGCAACCTTGATCTTGAAAGTCTATAAAAGAAAAACCTCTAACAACTGGGATCTTTGAATCTCTGACATTATTCTCGTGTGTCCTAGTTGTAAACTTGATTCGTCCTCTCCTTCAAACCCTTTTAGGGTTTAGCGACTAAAAAGACTTCCCCTGGGGATTCTTGAAGCCAGGTCCGACTATCTTTATCTTCATAGTTCGAATATCCTGATCTTGTTTTGATTGTTGAGTTTCTCACTCAAACAAGATAAATAGAAATCACAAAGTATCTTCGTCTCAGAATTTATGATTCCACAAGTTTTGACTTGTGAGGTGAATACTAATCTAAGATGCTCTTCGGTAGTCATAAGACCGGATTTTGAGGTTTGCTAGACTATGTCTACTGCAATATGTTTCCTACCTCACCTTGATCAGAACGGAAATCGCAAATAGGATTATTTGTGGAGAAAGATTGGTTTAAAGTCTTCAATTGAGTTGAAACAACTCTTAGGCTATAAAGGACATTAGTTAAGGGAATCATTTGTGCGGAGTCCTGTTGGGATTCAAGAGGCGCAAGGAGCGCGACTGTAACTGAATCGTTGTGACGGTTTAATTCGTCTCAACTACATTCTAGTCCGAAGTTCTGATAGTAGGCTAGTGTCTGTAGCGGATTAATACAGTTTGGTGTTCAAGTGTTTCGGGGTTTTTCTGCATTCACGGTTTCCTCGTTAACAAAATTTTGGTATTTGTGTTATTTCTTTTTCCGCATTATATTTTTTATCTTTATAATTGAAATATCACAGGTTGTACGTTAATCAATCAAAGTAGATACATCCATCCTTGTTTGTTGGATACGACTTGATTGATCTTGGATATATTGATCTTTGGAATCGTCCAAGTACTCTAATGGAATAATAATGTTCATGGACTTGTCTCTCTTTACATTCTGATTGTGAGAGAAAGAGATATAAGCTCTTCATATAATTCCTTGATTGAGATTTATTAAGTTGAACTCTCGAAATTTTATTCGAGTTTAGTCCATGCAGGTTGCCTAAGAAAAAGTTGGTGGTGTATTTTGGTACCCCCACGTTTCATATATGAAATGGAACCAAGTGTACGTCATTATGGCGTGGTATATTTGGAAAGTTAGGTGCATTAGGTGTTTCCAAAACAGTTAACAGACTCCTACAGCTATTGTCCCTCTTATCAAAAGCTATCTTAAAACTTGCAACAACTACCCATCAGACCTACGCCCCAACATAAACCCAAACAGTGACCAACTAGTCCAAAACCAAGCCATGATTGCTCAAGAAAATTACAATGATATGTGATAGTGTCTGGCATGTAAAGTTAACTATTGCTATTGTGGTCATTACCATTATAGATGAAGGAGGAAACTACAAGAGACAAAGGGCCTTTCACTGCGAATTGATCTCTCTTGAAGAAAGCAACACTCTGTGAGTGACTGCAGATATGAAATGGCATCAACAACAAAAGATGAGGATTTGCAACATATAGATTGAAAATAGAAAGTTGATGAAGAAACTGAACACTCTACACGACCCTCCCCTAAATCTTCAGCTAAAACTCATATCAACCAGTGAAACCCTGATAGAATGGAGTAAGGTAAATTTAGGCCACTTACCCACCATAATCAAAAAATCAATAGCCAAGCTCAAGGAAGCACAACATCAATGTGCTACGAGAAGTGGCATTGAGCTAGCCCAGTGGATTTTTCAAGAAAAATAGCTCTGAATTAATCACCTCACCTTGCTAGAATGCCACGCTACCTACTGGCAATAAAGATCGAGAATACAATGGCTACAATTGGGAGATCGCAACACAACCTTCTTTCATACCAAAACAACAATCCACCGAAGCCGTAATAATATTCAACAATTGCAACATCAACAGAACACATGGATCACCGATAAGGACGCTATCATCAAACTTTTGCACTGATTGATGAAAAACTTTTTGAAGACATCACCCCAAGGCTGTTACCCCAGCAATGTTCTCTGCTCCCATCCGAGGTAACTCCAGAAGAGATCAAACAATCGTTTTTTTCCATCGGCTCATAGCGTTCCCCAGGACCTGACGGATACACCAGTAAGTTCTTCAAAGTGTTTTGGGAAACAACCCAACCGCAACTTACTGATATGGTACGTAGTTTTTTCAATTCCTTTAACATCCACCCACTCATGAACCACACCAACCTCACCCTGATACCGAAAGTAGAACATCCCTATAAACCATCGCAATATAGGGCAATTGGGCTTTGCAATGTCACATATAAAATCATCTCAAAAATTTTGGTCAATCATTTACGACATCTTCTTTCCTTCTTAATAAGCCTATTTCAAAGTGTTTTTGTGCCCCAAAGATCTATTCATGATAACATCGCAATCGCCGGAGAGCTTTTCCATTACATCAAATCTTTAAGACGAACCAAGAATCCAAAAGTGCCAGTTAAGTTAGACATACAGAAAGCTTATGATTTTTTGGATTAGGGTTTCATCAAACAAGCTTTCATCATGGTGGGATTCCCAACAATCTTTGTAGATCACATCATGTTATGCATTTCCACAGTAACCTACTTAGTCAACATCAACGGAACGCCGGACGGATACATCACCCCAACTAGAGGAATAAGACAAGGTGACCCCCTCTCTTCCTATAATTTCATTATTTGTGTGGAAATCCCCTCAACAAACTTGGGAAAACTAGAAGCCCCCAAAAAAGTGTAAGGTCTCCGTATTTCCCAAAAATCTCTACCAATCTTACATCACATGTACGCGGATGACTTACTGATAACATATAAAGCAACCACAGAAGGTATTAATCAACTCAAGTTGTTACTCCAAGATTATAGCACGTCAGCTGGTCAACATATCAACACCACAAAATCAACAATAATACACCACCCAAAAATCGACCAACACTAGGTGGACGATCTTCAACAAATTTTCGGCATGCCAAACAACATCAACCCCACCCATCTACATGGGAGTTCCTTTTAAACAAGGGAGAATATCTTACCATATCTTTGCTCCCCATCTCCAGCGCCTAGCGCGCAAAGTGCAAGGATGGATAACAAAATGCCTAAACCAGGCAGGAATATGGGCGCTCATAAAATCCTCCCTTACACCTACATCCAACCATCTTATGCAAACACAACTTCTACCAGTACAAACTCACCAAAGTATGGATCGCATCACTAGAAAATTCTTATGGGGACACGACTCAACCGTCAAGAAGATGCATCCACTAGGTTTCGAAAAACTCATCAAACCTAAATCTAAAGGAGGGTTGGGCATCCGAAACAGCAGAGAACATAACAAGACTCTCCTTATGAAGAGAATCTGGAACATCCATGAGAAACCAAACTCTGTGGTAGCACTATTATACGGGGAAAAATACCTTAAACACCACCCCATATTCGAAAACATTCCCCCTCCCCCCTCTTCCACAAGTCCCCAATGGAGACAACTATCTTCCCTAATACCCACCTTGAAACTACATCTCTTCCACCAGATAGGAAACGGTTTAAACACCCAAATCCAAGCAAACTGGATCCCAAAATTCAAAAATAACATTGACCCGACACTTTGCCACCCCATACAATCAGTCGCCGATATCATCGACCCTTCAACCCGATCTTGGAACCATGAAAAACTGACTCTTCTCCCACAACCCACAGTTCAAAGAATCATCAACCTTCACCTTCCCCGAGATAACCAATCGGATAAAATAATGTGGCATTTCACCATAACAGGAAAATGCACTACCACTTCAGGATATAATTGCCTTACCGACACCTTAGATCAATTGCAACACCACCCACTCCCACCTGAAAAGTGTGGGTACAACAACCTCACCCAATAATTTGCTTAGCAATTTGTATAGACTAACTCCAATATACTTTTAAGAGAATCAACTAGACAGTCAGACTCAATCTTAATAAAAACTATATCAAAGAGTTATATCTCAATTTGTCGATTCAATACTTACTTAAGCAAATAGAAATCTGCGAGTCTAATTGAATACAAGAGAAATTAACTTGAACGTTACCAAAGACCAATGTTCAAGTATCAATCAATTACAATCAATAACCAAAGGTTGGATTTACCAATTGATCGATTCAACGCACAACCTGTGATATTTCAATTATATAACAAAATATAATGCGGAAAAGAAATAACACAGACACTAGAAGTTTTGTTAACGAGGAAACCGCAAATGCAGAAAAACCCAGGGACCTAGTCTAGATTGAACACACACTGTATTAAGCCGCTACAGACACTAGCCTACTACAAACTAACCCGGTCCTGGATCGTATTTGAACCCCAATCAGTCTCACACCGATCCAAGGTACGATTGCGCTCCTTATGTCTCGGATCCAAGCAGGATACTACGCACTTGATTCCCTTAGTCGATCTCACCCACAACTAAGAGTTGCTACGACCCAAAGTCGAAGACTTTAATAAACAAATTGTATCACACGAGGAAAAGTCTGAGGAATAGATAAATCTGTCTCACACAGAAATACCTACGAGTTTTGTTCCGTCTTTTGATAAATCAAGGTGAACAGGAACCAATTGATATACCAGACTTATATTCCCGAAGAACAGCCTAGAAATATCAATCACCTCACAATATTATTAATCGAATAGCGAAACAAGATATTGTGGAATCACAAATGATGTGATGAAGATATTTGTGACTACTTTTCTATCTTGCCTATCGGAGAAATTAATCTCAAGCTAATTTTACAATTGTACTCAATACGATAGAAACAGCAAGATCAGATCACACAACTACAGAGAAAATAGTTGGGTCTGGCTTCACAATCCCAATGAAGTCTTCAAGTCGTTAACCTACAGGGTCTCGGTAGAAACCTAAGTTTAAAGGAGAATCGACTCTAGCTTATACAACTAGTATCATACAGGAGGTGTAACTAGTTAAAGGTAGAAATCTAGCTTACTCTAGATTTCCTAGTTGCTAGAGTTCTCCTTTATATAGTCTCCAAATCAGGGTTTGCAATCTAAGTTACCTTGGCAACAAAGAATTCAATATTCACCGTTAGATGAAAACCTGATTAGATTCAAGCTAATATCTTTCAACCGTTAGATCGAACTTAGCTTGTTATACACAAATGAAATACACGTTCATTTAGGTTTGTGTAACCGTACCTAAACGTGTACACCTAGTTGGTTAAACAGTAGTTAACCAAATGGTTAGCCATATGAGCACTTTCATATCAACCTTATTCATCTTCACCATAACTAGTTCAAATGACTCAAAATAACCAGTTAGAGAGTTGTTCAATTGCTTAGATCTCATAGAAGTATATAAGACACAATCGAAGCAAAAACGATTTGATTCACTCGAATCGATTCATGAACATTATGGCCACGGTTTGCAAATATGCATTCCTTAGTTTATATATGTCTTAGTTCACGAATAACCGTTTTTAGAAAATAACCCACTTAAGTATGCATACCGGTACACAGACTTAAGTTCCGGCAGTACGCGGACTTTAGTTCCGGTTATCCTGAGCAACAAAGTACGCATACTTTGGTTCAAAGATTATGGACTTACACACCTATGAGTTATCACACAATGTTTATATCCAACCATGGTTATATATTCCAAACTCTCATTTCAATCATTGAAACATTCTTAGAGGATGTTAAATAGGGGTTATTCACACACTATTTTTCATCAAAGCAATTTTCAAGATATTGAAATAATCAACATGACTTTCGTCACTTGTAAAGATGAATTTGGCTAAAGCGAAAGCTTACCAACAAATATTTCGAGAAATAGATAAGCGAGATAAACTCGGCTCGAAATAGCAAATGTGTATAATCGAAGTCTATATAGCAATACGACTTTTGTCTCAAGATAGGAGATTGAGTAGATAGACTTTTGAGTGATAGATAAGTTCAAGTATCCACATACCTTTTAGTCAATGAAGTTATACCAGTTCCTTGAGTAGTTCTTCGTCTTGTATGATGAACACCGTGGAGTCTAGAGCTCAACTACACTTTATATCCTAATATCACACTGATCAAGCTACAGTTGCGTTCCTTACGCCTCTTGAACCATGACGGATTCTGCGCATTTGATTCCCTTAGCTGATTTCACCCACAACTAAGAGTTGCTACGACCCAAAGTCGAAGACTTGATAAACAAATTTGTCTCACACAGAAAAGTCTATTGAATAGATAAATCTGTCTCCTACAGATATACCTACGAGTTTTGTTCCGTCTTTTGATAAATCAAGGTGAACAGGAACCAATTGATAAACCAGACTTATATTCCCGAAGAACATCCTAGTGTTATCAATCACCTCACAATAATCTTAATCGATTAACGAAACAAGATATTGTGGAATCACAAACGATGAGACGAAGATGTTTGTGACTACTTTTCAATCTTGCCTATCGGAGAATAAATCTCGAGCAAATCTTAAAGAAGATAGTACTCAATCACAATAGAAAACATCAAGATCAGAACACGCAACTACAAAGAAAATAGTTGGGTCTGGCTTCACAACCCCAATGTAGTCTTCAAGTCGTTAACCTACTGGTTTTAGAAAAACCTAAGGTTAAGAGAGAATCGACTCTAGTCGCAACTAGTATCACACATGAGGTGTGGGGATTAGGTTTCCTAGTTGCTAGAGTTCTCCTTTATATAGTCTCCAAATCAGTCTTTGTAATCAATGTTACCTTGGTAATATCTTTCAACCGTTAGATCGAACTTAGCTTGTTATACACAAATGAAATGTACCATCATTTAGATAAAGGTAACCGTACATAAATGTGTACACTTAGTTGGTTCGACAATAGTTAACCAATGGTTAGCCATATGAGCACTTTCATATCAACCTTATTCATCTTTATCATAACTAGTTCAAATGACTCAAATGAAACTAGTTAGAGAGTTGTTCAATTGTTTATATTCTCATAGAAGTATACAAGACACAATTGAAGCAAAATCGATTTTGATTCACTAGAATCATTTCATGAACATTATAGCCACGGTTTTCAAAAGATTGCATTCCTTATTATATAAATTGATTAGTTCATGAACAAACTGATATTAGAACATAACCTACTTAAGTATGCAAACGGGTACACATACCTAAGAAGCCGGACTGAGTTTGGTTACGCCAGTAATCGTACATGTACGCATACCATATTACACTTCCAAACTCCAGCAGAAATTCACAGAACTTGAACTTCCGCCAGTACACGTATGTGTACGCATACTTAGTTTCCGGACTTCCAACAACCAACCAGCACGCGTACGTGTACGCATACCATGGTTCCCGGTTTTGGACTTTACACAAATGTGAATACACACTATGTTTATATCCAATCATGGTTACATGTTCTAAACCCTCATTTCAATCATTGAAACATTCTTGGAAGACGACAATAACTGTCTCACACAAACTATTAGCATCAAAGCAATTTTCAAGTGATCGAATGATCAATACGAAATATTCCGAGTCTACATCAAATGACTGTCTCCCACAAATCATGTAAGATGTTACAAGGCGATTTTCACATGATCATATTTTGACTTTTGTCAAGAATAAAAGATGAACTTGGTTAAAGCGAAAGCTTACCAACACATATTTCGAGAAATAGATTGGCGAGATAAACTCGGCTCAAAATACCAAATGTGTATAATTGAAGTCTATATAGCAATACGACTTTTTGTCTCAAATAGGAGATAGAGTAGATAAACTTTGAGTGATAGATGAGTTCAAGTCTCCACATACCTTTTGTTGATGAAGTTCCACAAGTTCCCTTGAGTAGTTCTTCGTCTTCATTCGATGAACGCCTTGAAGTCTAAAACTCAACTACACTTACTATCCTAATCCGAGACTTAGCTATAAGTAGAATAGAAATCAAGACTTATAGTTTTGGAAACTAAACTTGACAAACAAGCTTGAGATAGCAAAACTTGCGAGTTCGACCGAGCAGTGCTCTAACAATTTCCCTCTTTGTCAATTTTAGTGACAAAACTATTAATACATATGGAATACAAAATAAATAAACTTTGCAGCTTCTCTTCCGCATGCATGATCTCCTTGGTTCTTCAACATTACTCGAAATCTTCATCACTTCCAAGTACTCCAATGATTCCAAAGATATTTAATGCAGCATCATCGTTGTTGAAGATCCGTAGCCATAACAATGAGAAAACAAAAGCTCTCAATCATTGTTACACAGTGTCATAGTATTATTACACAACATCAAAGTTCAATTGTATCACAACTTTGACAACAATACTTTGGTGATATGTATCACTACCCCTTAGTCAATACTTATCTCACATGAAAACCACTCCCCCTTACATAATGATCTGAAAACCATATGTATTTGTAGTGTGAACTACACATTAATTCTCCCCCTTTTTGTCAATAAAATTGGCAAAGGTACGAAAACTAGTGGGATCCTAATGAAATTTTCATAGAGACGCTTCATGACCAAAAGAAAGCACATATCAACTTTTTAGATGCAATCATATAGCCGAAACTAAATGCATTCATCAAGGAGTTTATAAAGATACAAGATAACCCCTATAATATTCCACAACCGCACTCCCCACAAAGATTTGGCAATTAATTAAGCACAAGTTCAATTAAGAACTCTCCCCCATAAAATGTCATTCCCGAAATAACAACAAGAGCGACCTTACTTTCACAAGAAAAGAAGAATTTCTTTGGACAACAACAAATCACATAAGAATATGAATTTGTATCCAAAAACTCAATTAAATTAACCACAAGAGATCCCATGATTAATTTAATCGGAAATGATCAACATAAGAGAACTTACGGAGCCGCACAATATATACATCAAAAATATGGATCAGGGAAGATCAATACTGCGGAATAAACAAAGATTCATTCTATATTTCATCACTATTTGCACAATGACATATAATAGACTTAATCTTTGTAAACAAAAGCTCATCCTTTCTTCCATCAATATTTTCATAATGATATATAAAAGGCTTAACTTTTGTTTGTCAAAAGTTCATTCAATCTTTTATCAATACTTGCATATCGACATATGAAAGACTTAACTTTTGACCACGTTTATTTTAACTTCTTATGGAACAAATATATGTAGCAATTTAATTGAAAGATAGAAAATCATTCAAGGCTAAACATAACAGTTATTACAACCATTAAAGCAACGGTTTTAAAAGTAGATTAACATAAGAAGTTTAACAGATAAAACAAGTAACATAATTAATAGAAGGAGAGTTAATCTCTTCTTCCATAAAAATCTCTAGCAATTTCATAAAATTTATTGATTAGGTCTGGATGTTATGCTTCAGCATACTCCATTTGCTCTTTCATGCAATCAACTTCATTTTGAAGGCGAGCAAGTTCAAAGTTTGTAGCTGCAGAGGTACTTGCTAGAGTACTGGTTGAAGATTGCATCATCTTTTTGATGCTAGCCTTACTCAGAACCTTTGGACCACCACTTTCAGTTCCAAAGGGAGTAATATTAAAGTGACTGCAAATCCTTGAGATGAGGCAAGGAAATCCTGGAGTTTTCTTTGAATTCTGTTTCACACTTGTCATCTGATTAACAATAAGTCCACAGAAATCAATGTCTATCTCTTCAACAATATAACAGATAAATTCAGCAAGGGACCTGGTCCAAAGATTATTGTCAATAATGCTTGGCATCATATTGGCTACAATAAGCTTTGCAGGAACTTTGAGGAACATTCCAGCACCTCCAACAAACATCTTGCCATCTCTCCGAGAGACATCTCTATTAAAAAGGCGATTTGACATCACTTGTGGAGTCAATCTTTCATTCTCAAGAGGAGGAAATCGAGCATTACCAATATGAGTTAAATCCAGCAAGTAAGCGATAACATAACGATCTGCACTGAAAGTAATACCACCTACCATAGTTTTGAACATGCAATTGGCTGGGTCTGGATCATGAATATTAACATAGAATTGTGCAGTCATCTAAACACGAGCAGTTCCTAATGGCTTGTGAATAATACCCCAGGAGTGTTTTTTGAAAAAATCAGATAAACCTTGTACCTCAATTTCTGACTCATCATAGTATCTTTCAAAAATTGGTTGTTTATTCTTAAACTCCAAATAGAGTACTCGAGCAGCAGGGTTAACGAACCTAACACAGATACTGGGATCGTAGAAAGAATCATCCCTTGCTTGAACACTTGAACTCCCAACAGGACTAGCTCTTCTATGTTCCATATTCGACAAGAAATTCTCAAAGAAGTGATGAGAAACGTACTTGGTTTTTTCCTTTCCTGTTCACGAACTGATGCTAATGGTAGACTACTTGTTCAACAACGGAACGAGCAACGACCGTCAACCCGTAGAGCACCTTTTTATTGTGAAGATAGTGAATCCAAAAACTCTCAAAAAGGTTAAGAATTGAGGGTAAGGGAGTCAATAGTTCACGAACAATTTTGGGTTTCTTTATTGTCGTTCTCAAACTGAAGAAGAAGAAGATGTGAGGAGAACGAAGTGATTTTCCACTTTTAATGTGTCGAGCGGTGGTACTCAAACCAATTAACCGTGTTCTGGAACAGGGTTCTAACAAGAACAAGTTTTTGGTTCTGGGTGTGTGATCCACACATGTGCCGACTAGGGCTTGTTTGTTTTGCCAAATTGGGCCATCATATTTGGAGCAAGGCTCAACAACAATTGCGAGCTGCCCATGAAAGAATCAAACATGTAGCAAAAGGATCTAGTACACCATGACACCAAGAGAGAGTCTCCTTCCAGCAGCTCTTACATCTTACAGTATTGGAGGAAACCCAAGGAATTGTCTCTATAGGTTTTTTAAAGAACATCCAGAGAGCACAATAGAGATTGTGTTTCTGATTTATTATTTTATACCTTATGAGAAACAATTTCTGCAGATAATTTTTAGTATTGCATAGTGAAACTCTTTTGGTAAAAGGAGACGTCCTTGCTTCTTTAATGAAGACAATACTATTATCTTGATAGGAAGTGTCAGGAATTGAGCACTGAATCAATTCATGCTTTGAGATGATATACTTAGATGACTGAGATTTAACCTCCTCTTGTAAGTTGTTTAGTTTATTACAACTAATTTGATTACACTGGGGAGTTGCATTGCTCTTACTGATTAACAAGTCAATATCAACCTCAACATAAATATTATTCATCATAACACAAGTTAGCCTGTCAAGAGACTCTTGTTCTTTCTGGAGAAATAAATCAACATCAGAAGATAAACTTTCAAGTTTCTTTTCAAGCCCAGAGAACACTTCAAGAGATTTTAAACCTGGAGGAGGTTTAGATAGAATTTCTTCCACAAATTTTATTAAATCAGTCATGGAAGAACATTCTGTAATCCCTGGATCTGGTGGTGCATTTATTGAGATAGCAGTTCTGTCCATAGAGTCAGATCGCTACAAACACAAACTTATAAGGTCTTTAAACGTGTTTGCCTGCTCTGATACCTATGGAAAAAGTGGGGGTACAACAACCTCACCCAATAATTCGCTTAGCAATATGTATATACTTACTCCAATATACTTTTAAGAGAATCAATTAGACAGTCAGACTCAATCTTAATAAAAAGTATATCTAAGAGTTATATCTCAATTTCTCGATCAATACTTACTCAAGCAAATAAAAAAATCTGCGAGTCTAATTGAATACAAGAGAAATTAACTTGAACGGTACCAAAAACAAATGTTCAAGTATTAATCAATTACAATCAACAACCAAAGGTTGGATTTACCAATTGATCGATTCAACGCACAACCTGTGATATTTCAATTATATAACAAAATATAATGCAGAAAAGAAATTATACAGACACCAGAAGTTTTGTTAACGAGGAAACCGCAAATGCAGAAAAACCCCGGGACCTAGTCCAGATTGAACACACATTGTATTAAGCCGCTACAGACACTAGCCTACTACAAACTAACTTGATGCTGACTGTAGTTGAACCCCAATCAATCTCACACTGATCCAAGGTACGGTTGCGCTCCTTACGTCTCGATCCCAGCAGGATACTACACACTTGATTCCCTTAGCTAATCTCACCCACAACTAAGAGTTGCTATGACCCAAAGTCGAAGACTTTAATAAACAAATACCTACGAGTTTTGTTCCGTCTTTTGATAAATCAAGGTGAACATGAACCAATTGATATACCGGACTTATATTCTCGAAGAAAAACTTAGAAATATCAATCACCTCGCAATAATATTAATCGACTAGCGAAACAAGATATTGTGGAATCACAAACGATGAGACGAAGATGTTTGTGACTACTTTTCTATCTTGCCTATCGGAGAAATTAATCTCTAGTCAACTCAATACGATAGAAACATCAAGATCAGATCACGCAACTACAGAGAAAATAGTTGGGCCTGGCTTCACAATCCCAATGAAGTCTTCAAGTCGTTAACCTACAGGGTCTCGGTAGAAACCTAAGGTTAAAGGAGAATCGACTCTAGCTTATACAACTAGTATCACACAGAAGGTGTGGGGATTAGATTTCCCAGTTGCTATAGTTCTCCTTTATATAGTCTCCAAATCAGGTTTTGCAATCTAAGTTACCTTGGTAACAAAGCATTCAATATTCACCGTTAGATGAAAACCTGATTAGATTCAAGCTAATATCTTTCAACTGTTAGATCGAACTTAGCTTGTTATACACAAATGAAATTATTTATGGGTGAAAACTATTCCTGCCGATTTTGGTAATTTGGGGTGTGTGGATGAGGAATGAATCTAAACCCTAAACAAATGCACTGCGCGGTGAGTGCTTGTAGATTCGGAAATCAATCTGTGCAAGTCCGGCCTAAACCAAGAAATGGCTGTTCCAGACTTGTTTCGGTCACAAAGTGATGGAGATGGGTTTGATCTTAGGGAGGGAAGCGAAGAAGGTGTTGAGAATGTGAAGGTGTTGGATATGAATGACTTGTATCGGAAAGATGAACTGGCTTGCATGGTGTAAGCTATCAGTTCCGGTGTTTGAATACGATTGTATCAACACTTGCCTCTGTTGTCTGGACTTGTCTTGTTTCTCCTGTCTCCTCTTTTTCTCTTGTCTTGGAAAATAGGTAGGAGAATCTATTTATACAAGTCATTTGAGCCTTATTCACGTCTCTCGTGGGAAGTGGAGGAAGTGGAGTGATGGAGTAGTGGAGGTGTGTGTTGGTGTTACACGACCAGTCTTTCCCACTTCTCCTGTCATCTCTAACCGTCCATGACTTCCTGACACGTTCTTGTGATGGCAAGTTGCACGCTGCACGCTGTAAACCGCCAGACCAATACCCCAGTATGTATCCCCCAGTTTGTGACATGATTGATGTCTGGAATGTGTGGATCATGGGACCCACGAAAGGTAGCATGTAATGCTAAGTTGAATAACTGCGTTATTCAGGAAGTTGATACTTGTGAAGTATCATGTGTATTTTATACAGGTACTGCATCATGGTGTGGTAGAGTGACGGGTGGTGATCACCATGATGTCTCACCGACCAATTAACTCGACCGGGGTTGTATAACCAAGCCGGTGAAGTTGGATGGACGAGATGATCTTTGAGACACTCATCTGCGGCCGTTGATGGAATCGGGGTTTTGAAGAGGTGCGCGGGCATCACTCTTGACTTGGTCGAAACTAAGCATGGGAAGGGTTTTGGGAAGGATCGGCCAGGGCATGCGTGTAAACGACATGATCGGTGTACACATCCATCCGTCTCTGTCCCATAAAGGCGCGATCTAGGCCACTCGATTTGACCAAGCAAAGAGGGTGGTTGAGATCGGTTTGCGGCAATCCATTGCGCAAAGGAATTGGAAACCGCGTGACATGCCTAGTTTGGACGCGCGTTCCAAGACGACCAATCTTGGTCGGTCTTGGCCGATCGATGCAGTGTGAAGGTGGTAGGCTGGTGTTCACGCCTATACCGAATATCCCATGAAAACGTGATCTCGAGCCATCCAAATCGTCCGCGAAGTTGAGCGGTCGAGATCGGTTGCGATTTGGGAGGTGTGACCACGTTAGTTTGGGCGCGCGTCTTGGAATAACCAGGCATGATATGCCTTGGACGATCGGGTGAGGGGATAGATGGGTCCACGGTGGTCATGCTGGTATGACCGGACCTGTTTAATCTAATCTGGACCCTCCATTCATGCCGGAGAAGATGGACGCTCGTAATGCTCAAAACCCTAATTTTTGGGCTTTACGGCCGTGCGTCATGCTATGTTCGGGCGTACGAATTGGGATGACCAACCATGGTTGGTCTTGGCCGAGGTGGTCGGAGTATGTAGGCGGGCCCACGGTGATTGTGTTGACATGCTCTGGGCCCTTTGAATCTACATCTACGCCCTCCATCTATACCTGCGAAGATGGATGGTTGAGGCTGTTTTGCGACACATGTAATATGCCGCAAACCCTAATTTAGGGTTTTCCACCCATATTGCTATGGTTTGGACGTTTTGGCAAGCTAGGCCCATTCTGGAGGGAGGCCGACCATGCGGGGTCCGCGTTGGTTCGGCAGTAAATGTTCCATACCTGCTTGGGGGTGATGGAATTGATCTGGGTCATCCAACCGTATCAGTCCGGATGCTCAATCGGGCTAGTATAACACACCGAGAGTGGCTCAATCGGGCTAGTATAACACACCGAGAGTCAGCCTGTACGGGTATTTCGTACATGGTTTCATTATAATGCTTGGAGGTTCGTGTTGCTCTGCTAAGAGTAACACTCGATCATCATGCCGCACCGATAATGAGTACGAAATACAAGGCTGATTGCGCATTAATTAATAATGTTAGAAATTCACAGGGTATATGGGATTGTTGCTACATGCTCCAACCTGGATGAATTTCGTGTATTCACAGAATGGGATTGTTGCCACATGCTCCGTTCTAGGTGAATTAGTAAAGTGAAGGAGTATCCAACACTTATTAATGGCTTTATCTTTTACAAGATGTCAGCGCATGATTTTCTGGTTTTTTACAATTTTAACCTTAAATGAAAATCCACCATCAACATTAAGTCCCCTGCCTAGCACGTAATGGTTATACCATTGTGGGGTAGGCATGAGATGGTGACAGTTAAGGACAAAGCTTATGAGACAAAGTTAGATGTTACCAGGAGAGACGGGTCATACTGTCCTTGGAGCATGTCACGTTCAAGAGGCGTCCAGGCGAGTGTTCCCATAGCATGATGTCGGTCTTGCCTGCTTCGATGGACTGTTACGCATGTTTCGTTCGTGGGGCTACTGCACCTTCTTGATCGAACGTGGGACCCGATGTGAGCAAGCTTGCTTTAAAAAAAAAAAACCTTGTGTGCTCAAATGTAAATGTGGGTCCTGTAGAAAGCGTTGAAGCAGCTTCAGGAGCAGGCCCGGGAGAGCGTTGAAGTGTTGGAGCTAAAACGCCTTCTTCTGGAGAGAGAGCTTTGATTGGGGACGGTTGTGTCTGCTTCGACCAATCTGGGGCTAGGATCAAGTGGGACCCGCCGCGTGCCTGACTGAACGTCGACCCTGTGTTTCGACTGAAAACCGGCCCTGCTGCGTGCGCATGTTTTATTCGAATACCAGCCTTGTGACTTTGATCAATACCAGACTTGAAACTTGAGCAATACGGGACTTGTGACTTGATCAATACCGGACTTGAGACTTGATCAACACCGGACTTGAAACTTGAGAAATACCGGACTTGTGACTTGATCAACACCGGACTTGAGACTTGAGCAATACCGGTGTTTGGACCCAATACCAGCCTTGTGTACTCCAACGTGAATGTGTGTTCTGTCGTGTGTGACTACACATCTCACGCGTTTTTATACAAGTACTGACTCATGTATTTTATTGTAGAATGAAGAAAAGAACTCCTGTTGAGATGTCTTTTGGGTATAATGCCGGTGTCAAGTCATGAGGTGTTGACAGCTTCAAAGATATGCCGAACATTGATGATGAGTTGTTCACCGCGCCCTTTCAACTATATGAAAATATCCGTTCCACAAGATAACCCTTCTCCTATCGACTTCAAGGTTTTTCATGCTCCACTGGGCCCTCATGAAGGATGGATGAGACGTATGTTGAGCAATGAGTACATCAAAGATAACTTGACTAGAGCGCAGATTATTGATGCAGCTTGAGTGTTGAAATGGCTCGAGAGGATGTTAAAGTGGTTTCTGGTGCGAACGTTGAGGTCGATCTGGAGAGAGTGTTGAAGAAGGATTACGAGGCGAACGTGGGTCCGGAGAGAGCGTTGATGCGACTCTTGAATAGACCATTGAAGCGACTTACGCTAGAGGGAGCGTTGAAGTGTTTCCCTCTTGATTCGATTTACCCTTGCGAATTCCATGCTTCTTGGTGACCATCTCTCTCATGTTGAAGAATTCCTTGACTGACGGTGAAGGAACTTCATGCTGAGCCTCGGTCCCCAAGCGTGGTTTACATGGTTTGTTCGTAGTGGTTGTTGTCGAGCCAGATATGGAATATCTTGGACATTATTTCATTATTGTGGGAGTCGTGCATGTGGTACTGGAGTTGGAGTTGACGGACGCGCAAGATGTTGTATCTCGGTGGGTTTTCCTCTTCTTCGCTTGAGGAACTTCTTACGAAGGTGAAGGTTGTATCGCTTTGTTGGTGAGATATATGCCCTTACAAACATTATGAGTCTCTTCATTACAGAGGCCCGGTTCTTTCTATCGGGGCATATGTTGTTGTAGATGAGCGTTCAACGACTCGAGAGGATGATCAAAAGCGCGGATTCTCCAACATAGCATGATAGATATGTACCTCTGTACGATAAAGTGACTCGCCGGATCTTGTTCGACCACATCGATAGAGTGACTCGCCGGATCTTGCTCGATATGACGCGTGGACATCGTTATCTTCTTGAGGCTGCTCCCTTGAGGTATCGGCTCCAGTGGAAGATTGCCGTCATAGAGCGTTGATACGTTGCACTGGCCTTCTTTAAACCAAATAGCAGTATGGTATAATAAAAATTTCCGAGAGAAGTTCGAAAAGCTATCTTACTTGCATCATGCTCGTACATCCTTATCTGGTTGTAGCCGCTACATCCATCCATGGAGGAGAACATGCCGTGTCCATCGGTTGCATCTACTAACATGTCGATGTTAGGTAGAGGAGGATCTTTTTGGAGCGGCGCACTGTTCAAGTCTCGAAGTCTATGCGGCACCCGATCTATCCATTTTCTTGGTCTGAACTACAAGCTGTTTAACCGACTTGGATCCGGGTATGACATGTAGATGATGGGTGACCAATTTTCATCTAAATCCGGCATTTCTTCATATCTCCAAGCGAATACGTCCCGGTACTCTTTGAGAAGTTCCACGAGCTTCGTGCGTTTATCCGTACACGAGGTTGGTGATGGAGATAGGCCTAGGAGATTCCTCAACGATTTCAATCTCATCGGTAGTGGAGTTGGTGCCATCTTTGGTGTTGTGGAGCATCTAGCACTTGTTCTTGTGGTTCGTTCTTTGTTGTAGCATTCCATTGGGTGGAGAGACTGGGTAATAGTCTCCCCTGCTAATTGATAATGGCAGTGTCGGTATACTGTTTTCCCTTTCTGGTCACGACTCTCCATAAAAGTTCGTTCCCTCTTCGTGTGAACGTGGGTCATGGCTTCACAGGATGGAGAAGAATGCTTCGTCAGCAAAGATGCATCGTGGGTTTTAGCCCTCAATGATGCAAGTCGGTCTTCTTCCTGAATTGACGCCCACGTGGGGAGTGGGACGCAACGAACTTGTCTAATACTTTCCGCGGAGCTTCTCCCGTATGTGCTGGTTTGGTTTCCCTCTAAGTCCGTCATTGTGGTAGGCTTCAGTACGACCTTGCCTGGGAGAACCTTGGATGTCCTGAGAGTTTTGAGAGTAATCACATTCGAAGACGCTCCCGTGTCGATAAGGGCCGTCTTGAACTACGAATCCTTAATGCGTGCGGTGACATGTAGGGCACGGTTGTGAACTTCCTCTCGGGCGATTGCGGCAAAATGTCTCCGTGCGGCGATTCTTCGAGAGGTGTGAAAGTTCGCATAAACTTTCCACTAGAGAAAACGCTCCCGATCCACCGGCCTCCGGTTCATAGTGAAACTTATTGACTTAGGATCGTTGTGAGGATCAGTCCCAGTGTAGGAGTCTCCATGACAGGACCGCTCATATCTGATGTCGCTTCTTTGATCAGGTTCATGGAGGTCCGCGCCGCTGAAGTACCTTCTCCGGTGCGTTGAATGCGTTCCTTTTTTGCTTCAGGGGTTATCACGGCTCTTGTGGAAATCGATCAGTTAATGTCTTAAGAAAAGTGAGTACCTCTTTCTGAGTTGCGGCCATATCCATTTGAGTCTTATTAAGAACTTCCTGCTTCTCCATCAAGTCTGCAATGGTAATGGGGGATGGTCCTCCTCTCGTCCCTCCGGCTCCTCGTCCCGATGAAGGAGTGGAAGTTGTTGCTCGGTGACTACCGGAGGTGTTACACTTGATGAGATGCCGGGATTTGCGGCCGTTTCTCGGCTCGGTGATGGGAGGTGTTGTAATATCACTGCGAGTGATCGAATTGAACGTTCCCATCCTCTCGTACTCACGTGTTACTTGATTGATCTCTCCTTCCTCAAGCATTTCTTCACTTAGTTGAAAGGTCGATGCGGATTGAACAGTCTTAGGGCTTCGACAAGGGTCTTGATATATAAATCTTCCAGCAGGGATCCGTAAGCTGCAGGCTCCATTTCTTTATCCGGTAGACGTTGTGGTACCCCGGACAAGTCTTTTCCTCTGTGGAGTTGCCTCGAGTCTTCGTTGTCGGCTGGACCATGTTGTTCGTCTCTCCTGAGTCCCCTGTGATTACGCGCTCTTTCGCATCTCCCTTTGGTAAAGGTGTGACTCCTGACCAAGGATCCATCGTTTCTTGCACTGTTTGAGTAGATGCCTGCCGACCCTTCTTGTAATTGCGCTGTTATGTCATTCAAAAGGCGGAATGTCTCGCTCTGTCTTCTAGCGATACCGGCTTGATTTGCCAAGACAACCTCCAGCATTCTACCTACACTTCTCATGATATCTGAACCACCTGTGGTCTCAGAGTGAGGATACATCGTGAGATGAAAACCGAAAAATTGAGAATTCAATTTTTTGCAACTGAGAGATCAACCTCCCACTGTGGTCGCCAATTGTTTATGGGTGAAAACTATTCGCCGATTTTGGTAATTTGGGGTGTGTGGATGAGGAATGAATCTAAACCCTAAACAAATGCACTTTGCGCGGTGAGTGCTTGTAGATTCGGAAATCAATCTGTACAAGTCCGGCCTAAACCAAGAAATGGCCGTTCCAGACTTGTTTCGGTCACAAAGTGAAGGAGATGGGGTTGATCTTAGGGAGGGAAGCGAAGAAGGTGTTGAGAATGTGAAGGTGTTGGCTATGAATGACTTGTATCGAGAAAAGCTGGGCGGCTTGCAGGGTGTAAGCTATCAGTTCCGGTGTTTGAATACGATTGTATCAACACTTGCCTCTGTTGTCTGGACTTGTCTTGTTTCTCCTGTCTCCTCTTTTTCTCTTGTCTTGGAAAATAGGTAGGAGAATCTATTTATACAAGTCATTTGAGCCTTATTCACGTCTCTCGTGGGAAGTGGAGTGATGGAGTAGTGGAGGTGTGTGTTGGTATTACACGACCAGTCTTGCCCACTTCTCCTGTCATCTCTAACCGTCCATGACTTCCTGACACGTTCTTGTGATGGCAAGTTGCACGCTGTACGCCGTAAACCGCTGAGACCAATACCCCGTATGTATCCCCGGTTTTGTGACATGATTGATGTCTGGAATGTGTGGATCGTGGGACCCACGAAAGGTAGCATGTAATGCTAAGTTGAATAACTGCGTTATTCAGGAAGTTGATACTTGTGAAGTATCATGTGTATTTTATGCAGGTACTGCATCATGGTGTGGTAGAGTAACCGTCCATGACTTCCTGACACGTTCTTGTGATGGCAAGTTGCACGCTGCACGCTGTAAACCGCCAGACCAATACCCCTGTATGTATCTCCCAGTTTGTGACATGATTGATGTCTGGAATGTGTGGATCATGGGACCCACGAAAGGTAGCATGTAATGCTAAGTTGAATAACTGCGTTATTCAGGAAGTTGATACTTGTGAAGTATCATGTGTATTTTATGCAGGTACTGCATCATGGTGTGGTAGAGTGACGGGTGGTGATCACCATGACGTCTCACTGACCAATTAACTCCCGACGGGGGTTGTATAACCAAGCGGTGGTGAAGTTGGATGGACGAGATGATCTTTGAGACACTCATCTGCGACCGTTGATGGAATCGGGGTTTTGAAGAGGTGCGCAGACATCACTCTTGACTTGGTCGAAACTAAGCATGGGAAGGGTTTTGGGAAGGACCGACCGGGCATGCGTGTAAACAGCATGCCGGTGTACACGTCCGTACCTCTCTATCCCATAAAGGCGCTATCTAGGCCACTCGATTTGACCGGCAAAGAGGGGTGGTTGAGATCGGTTTGCGGCAGAAATCCATTGCCGCAAAGGAATTGGAAACCGCGTGACATGCTTAGTTTGGACGCGCGTTCCAAGACGACCAATCTTGGTCGGTCTTGGCCGATTGGTCTGGTGTGAAGGTGGTAGGCTTGTGTTCACGCCTATACCTGAATATCCCATGAAAACGTGATCTGAGCCATCCAAATCGTCCGGCGAAGTTGAGCGGTCGAGATCAGTTTGCGATTTGGGAGGTGTGACCACGCTAGTTTGGGCGCGCGTCTTGGAATAACCAGGCATGATATGCCTTGGCCGATCGGGTGAGGGGATAGATGGGTCCACGGTGGTCATCTTTGGTATGACCGGACTGTTTAATCTAATCTTGGACCCTCCATTCATGCCTAGGAGAAGATGGACGCTCGTGATGCTCAAAACCCTAATTTTTGGGCTTTCTGGCAAGTGCGTCATGCTATGTTCGGCGCACGAGTGGGATGACCAACCATGGTTGGTCTTGACCGATTGGTCAGGTATGTAGGCGGGCCCACGGTGATTGTGTTGACATGCTCTGGGCCCTTTGAATCTACATCTACGCCCTCCATCTATACCTACGAAGATGGATGGTTGAGGCTGTTTTGCGACACATGTAATATGCCGCAAACCCTAATTTAGGGTTTTCCACCCATACTGCTATGGTTTGGACGTTTTGGCAAGCTAGGCCAATTCTGGGGGGAGGCCGACCATGCGGGGTCCGCGTTAGTTCGGCAGTAAATGTTCCATACCTGCTTGGGGGTGATGGAATTGATCCGGGTCATCCAATCATGCTTGTGGAGTTGGGTGACTGTGATCATATCCGGACTGATACGGTCAGTCCGGATGCTCAATCGGGCTAGTATAACACACCGAGAGTGGCTCAATCGGGCTAGTATAACACACCGAGAGTCGGCACATGCGGGTATTTCGTACATGGTTTCATTATAATGCTTGGAGGTTCGTGTTGCTCTGCTAAGAGTAACACTCAGTCGTCATGCCGCACCGATAATGAGTACAGGAAATACAAGGCTGATTGCGCATTAATTAATAATGCTAGAAATTCACAGGGTATATGGGATTGTTGCTACATGCTCCAACCTGGATGAATTTCGTGTATTCACAAAATGGGATTGTTGTCACATGCTCCATTCTAGGTGAATTAGTAAAGTGAAGGAGTATCCAACACTTATTAATGGCTTTATCTTTTACAAGATGTCAACGCATGATTTTCTGGTTTTTTACAATTTTAACCTTAAATGAAAATCCACCATCAACAGAAATGCACGTTCATTTAGGTTTGTGTAACCGTACCTAAACGTGTACACCTAGTTGGTTCAACATTAGTTAACCAAATGGTTAGCCATATGAGCACTTTCATATCAACCTTATCCATCTTCACCATAACTAGTTCAAATGACTCAAAAGAACTAGTTAGAGAGTTGTTCAATTGCTTAGATCTCATAGAAGTATATAAGACACAATCGAAGCAAAAACGATTTGATTCACTCGAATCGATTCATGAACATTATAGCCACGGTTTGCAAATATGCATTCCTTAGTTTATATATGTCTTAGTTCACGAATAACCGTTTTTAGAAAATAACCCACTTAAGTACGCATACCGGTACGCGTACTTAAGTACCCGGATTGAGTTTGTTTTCAGTTCACAAAATCCAGCAGAAATTCACGGGACGTGAACTTCCGGCAGTACGCGTACAGGTACGCAGACTTTAGTTCCGGTTATCCTGAGCAGCAAAGTACGCATACTTTTGTTCAAAGATTATGGACTTACACACGTATGAGTTATCACACAATGTTTATATCCAACCATGGTTATATATTCTAAACTCTCATTCCAATCATTGAAACATTCTTAAAGGATGTTATAGAGGTTATTCACACACTATTTTTCATCAAAGCAATTTTCAAGATATCGAAATAATCAACATGACTTTCGTCACTTGTAAAGATGAATTTGGCCAAAGCGAAAGCTTACCAACACATATTTCGAGAAATAGATAAGCGAGATAAACTCGGCTCGAAATAGCAAATGTGTATAATTGAAGTCTATATAGCAATACGAATTTTGTCTCAAGATATGAGATAGAGTAGATAGACTTTTGAGTGATAGATAAATTCAAGTCTCCACATACCTTTTAGTCGATGAAGTTCCACCAGTTCCTTGAGTAGTTCTTCGTCTTGTATGATGAAAACCGTGGAGTCTAGAGCTCAACTACACTTTTTATCCTAGTCCGAGACTTAGCTATAAGTAGACTAGAAATCAAGACTTATAGTTATGGCAACTAAACTTGACAAACAAGCTTGAGATAGCAACGCTTGCGATTTCGACCGAGCAGTGCTCTAACACCATCCACCAACTTCCTCTGGACACTACCATGTCCGCCAAAAGTACAACTTTTCTTGTGGAAAGCATTAAATGAGGGGCTACCAACCCTTCACATAATACACCGCATCCACCTTACCAACTCAAACCTATGTCTCCAATGCAATTCTGATCCTGAAACTGCTGTGCACATCCTTCTACATTGCCCGGTAGCCACAAATTCTTATATCTCCGCTTATACCCACTCCCCAAAACGCCTACCAAAGACTACCCACCTCTTTAAATCCTCATACAACTATAACCAAACTCCTTCACACAAAAACCCATGATGAAGTCATTATGGCTTTCTGCTTTCTTTTCCGGTCCCTATGGTTAGCCAGAAACGATTGTCATATATAACCGCAAGCAACCAAATCCGACAGGCATAATGCAAATGGCTCCAAACTCCAGCAAGAATATGCATGGGCTCAACATAACCTCCCATCGGTCCTACCAGGAATGCAACCGTCTACAAACCCTGCACGCAGGTCCCCAAATTCAACTACAATTTTAGTGGGATGAATCAAACCCCATTTGGAATGGATAGAAATCAACACAGATAGCGCAACAAGAAGACACCCAGGATTAGCAGGAGCATGAAGTATATGCAGGAATGCTGAAGCTACCACAATTGTAGCGATTTCCCAACCTCTAGATATCACTACCGCTCTCATAGCAAAAACTTGGGCCATGCTTATTGCATCAAAGCCGACAACAGTGCGAGGATGGCCAAAAGTGCAATTCGAAACGGACTCGGAAAATCTTCTGGGATTTCTAACCTCAAACATCGAACCACCTTGGTATTTAATCAATATGATCGTCGAAATCAAGCATAGGTTAACCCAAATTCCACATTGCACCATAAACCGCGGATACATGGAAGGAAATCAAGCAGCAGACAGCTTAGCAAACCGAGCAGCGGACGACAGCTCAAGAGGAGATCTATCAACAACAATCTGGAATCATAAAATATCCCCATGTATAAATCCTATTGTAATGACAGACTCTTTGGGTACTACATACCCCGTGTAATTCCGTCTTAACCTTAATAAATATGACATGCTTCAAAAGAAAGAATTTTTTTTTTGTCATCTCATTCATTCAAAGCACCCAACGCACGTCTTTGCACCACACACATAAGAGACATTACATGTCTTACGTCATACACAATTCTAGTATAAATGTATAAATGATACTGAATTCTTAACATATAAACTCGACTGGTATACGTATATATATATTTTTGATTCACGAGGAAAAGAACCAAAAAATAGACTAAATAGCTATTATATGTGGGTATTTTTTACCTTGCACTTTTAGGGGCGACCCCGAAAGAATTAGGGGCGACACTAAAAGACAAAAAAGGTCACCCAAACGTAAATCTAAGCTACCCCTTATCTTCGATTTTTCGAAATGGCCAATATGCCCTTATATAATCGGTAGCCAACACCATAATCGGTAGGTAAACATTCAATCGGTAGGTTAAATTGAAACTATACCTACCGATTATTGTGTAGATACTTCGGCTAATAATCCCTTTTATAATCGGTAGCTTATCCAACTTGTAAGACTACCGATTATAAGGAGCCCCATATTCAACATTGGCCAAATTCCATAGGTTTTGAGGGGCGCAGAGCCAACCATGACCACTTGGCTTGAGCTGTGGATGTAGCCATAATAGGAAGCCTAATAGGTTACATAACCGATTATAAGTTGCCCCAAAATGAGTTTTTTCTAAAATCCTTCACGTAATGAATTTTGAAATCTACCATAATCGGTAGGGTATATAATTATATAAGCCACCGATTATAACGAGCCCCAGATCCAACCTTTGCCATATTTCATAGGTTTTGAGTGTACACGACCAGCCATAACCACTTGGTTCGTGTTTTGGATGCAGCGTTAATCGGGAGTTAAATATATTACCAAACCATCCGATTATGGGTTGCCCCAAAATGAGTTTTTTCTAAAATCCTTCATGTAAGGGAATTTGAAATATACCATAATCGGTAGAGTTAACAACTTACATGAAGGATTTTAGAAAAAACTCATTTTGGGGCAACTTACCGATGTAGCCATAATCGTACGGAAGATAGGTTCCAAAACCTACCGATTATAGGTTGCCCCAAATTTAGTTTTTTCTAAAATCCTTCAGGTGATGAATTTTGAAATCTACTATAATCGGTAGTCTACTCAACTTAATAAACTACCGATTGTAAGGAGACCCAGATCGAACCCTTGCCAAAATCCATAGGTTAAGAGGGTACAAAGCCATGCCTAACCATGTGGTTCGTGATTTGGATGTAGCCATAATCGTAAGGAATATAGGTTCAAAAACATACCGATTATAGGTTGCCCCTAAATGAGTTTTTTCTAAAATCCTTATTTGCTTTAATTTGCAATCTGACATAATCGGTAGATGATAAAACTTATACACTACCGATTATAAGTGGTCAGGGATTCAACCTTTGACAAAAACTATAATATTCGGTAGCCAAAAAAATAATCGGTAGTTTCACTCAATAATCGGTAGCAAATTCTGTAATCGGTAGTTACATCAAGGTCTATATATTAGTGTTTGGAAAAAAAAATTGACTCATCGCGAGGTAACTCCCGATTGAGTGAGAGAAGAAGAAGAAAAAAAAGAAGAAGAAGTGGGTATATGTTGCCAACTTCCGATTTTTGCCAACTTCCATAAATATGGATGGGTACGAAGAAGGAGGACGTGAAGTTGTTGAATTTCAAGGTTCACTACCGTTTAGAGATGACGATTTGGGGTATATGTTGAATGATCCAAACTTTGATGGAGATGAAACCCTAGACGACGTTTTCATGGAAGAAAATGGAGAATCACCCGAGATCGAAGCTAACGATGCATCAAACATACGGGTATGTTGTTAACAAACTCTAATACCCATGTTATCCATGTTACGTGCGTTTGTGTGTGTTTTCGAACGTGAAAATTCGATTTCGCATGCATTGAATGACATGAACGACATATATTCGGTAGTTAATTTAGTAACATATCTACCGATTATCAATAATCGGGTATATTTTGATGTATTAATATGCCGAATATGAAAAAATCCCCAAATTGAAAGCTTCAATTTCTCATAATCGGAATTTCTCTACATGAATAAACGTCCGATTATTGGTATATAATAATCGGTTGGTTCATGAATTAATAGTCCCTCCGATTATTGAAGTTTTTTTACGTAAGAATTGTTCATTTACGTATGTCGTTAATCGGTAGACTATATGCGTACATGACTACCGATTTATTATAATCGGTTACGTTTTATAGTATTAAATCACCGATTGTGTTACAATCGTTTACTTATTATCTAAACTTCCTTCCGATTGCTAATGCATAACTTGTTGTTGTTGTGCGTAGGTCTGTTGTAGCGGTTGATGACGATTATTATTTGAGGCCCGATACTTCCCTACACTATGCAAACGATTTGGTATGGTCATGAATTATCTTTTCTTTTTCCAATCGTGTATGTTAGATGGTTATGCTTATTATTTTTGTTTTGTAATATGCCCATTTAGATATTTGGAAGTAAGAAGGAGGCCAAGGAATGGCTTATGAACAAGGCAAAAGAGAAGATGTGCGTGGTAGTTGAGAACCGTTGCGTTAAGAATATTCGGTTTGAAATGGTATGTGAGCGAGGTGGGGAGAAGAAGAGTCACGAGGGAAAGAATAATAAGTATGTAAGGAAGACGGAGAGGAAGAAGTACCGAACTCATACGAAGAAGATTGGATGCCCATTTAAGATTGTCTTCTATAAGCCCGATGGTAAGGAAAGTAAAGATTGGAAAATGTCTAAAGTTGCTAATGGTTGTCACAACCACGATGATCCGGATACTCTTATTGGACATGTAATGGTTGCGAAGTTAAAACCACATGAAATGGAGACGGTGAGGTCTATGCGTATCCAAAAGGCGAGTGCGATCTTAAGTAAAATAAAGGCGGACGACCCCGACAACTTGTCTTCTTTATCTACAATTAAGTCGGCCCTAGCTACGATCAAAAGGACGGAATGGGATGGTAGAACGGTCATGCAACAATCGCGGTGGTTAGCTGAGTTACACGACTACACGTTGAGAACGGAAGAAAAGGATGGTAAAGTGGTACGTATTTTCTTGGCACATCCCGAAATGATAAAATTGGCTCAGTGTTTTCATCAAATTGTGTTGATAGATGCCACTTACAAGACAAACAAATATAACATGCCGTTGTTGAACATTGCTTGTCACACTTCGGACAAAAACACGTTTACGATTGCATGGGGTTTAATGGATCATGAGAACAACGTGAGTTTCATTTGGATCTTGGAGACGCCGAGGTCCATTTACAATGGGGATGATTTTCCAAGGGTTATTGTAACGGATAACGATCAAGCCTTAATGCATGCAATAGCGGTAGTGTTTCTGAAGCCCGAAACTTGCAAAGTGTACGTGGCACATTCAATGCAACCTCGGACACAATTGCCATCGCCATTTCCAAGCTAAAAAACCAAGGAAGGGTACCAAGAGGTCGAAGGAAGAGGATGAGCGCATTAGTAAATTAACCGAGGAAGAACGAGAGGAAGAGAAGAGGTTATTTGATGAAAAATGGAAGGAGGATGGGATAATTTGGAGATCGTTCATGAAAGCATGGGACAAGATCGTTTGGTCAATGACCGAGGAAATTTACGAAAGGAACTTGAAGAAATTTGAGGAAGAATATTACAAGGACTACCCAAAACCCGTTGAGTATTGTAAAACACAATGGTTACCGATTAAGGAGAGGTTTGTGTATGCATGGACATATGAATATCATAACTTCAAGAACGAGGCGACAAGCATTGCGGAGGGGTCTCATGGCCGATTAAAGAAAATACTTCTAGGTAGTCAAAATGGAGTTGTGTCGATCCAAGAAGCAATCCATGAATTCACCAATCGTGATCTCATAAAGATTAAGGCTTCTATGCAATTTAGTGTACATAAATTCCCTACGGAACACGAAGGGGAAAGATTGCTTCTAAGGGGCATTGTTCATAAAGTTTCACGTTGGGAAATAAATCACATGATAGAACAATTGAAGTTGTATAAAGCTAACGATGACGAGAATACGGTTTGTGTTTGCAAGGATATGATAGGTATTGGTCTCCCATGTCGTCATAAAATGGGTAGGTACGTCGATGTGATTGACATCAATGATATTCATCCATTTTGGAAGCAATTAAATTTCACTCCAAGCACACCCGTAGTCAATGGTCCGTCGTTCATGGAGTCGGAATTGTGTGCAAGAATAGCCGAGCGTTATGCTACAACAAATGGCGCCAAGAAGCAAATATTGATGCATGATTTGGAACAAGCTCTTCACCCTCGTTTAAAAGAGGTTGATGAACCTATTAAGCATAAGGGGGCGGGTAGGCCAAACACCGAAGTGTCGAGGACCATTGAAAGAAACGAATTAAAGGATCATTTGTCTAATAAAAGAATATTGTGTCGGCATGAGCGTTCGGAAGCCGAATTTGAAGATGGGCCGCAACCAAAGAAAAGAGGTCGTCCAAGAAAAGATCAAAATGGAAGTCCAAAACTCTCTAAGAAGCCTTTTCAAGTAAGTCAAGTCGATCTTTGTGGAACAAGTTGTGTTAGTGGAGACCCAAACTAGCTCCGTAGTTATTGATCAAATGAGCGACTCGCCACAAACACATTCAACGGAAATGGTGACTATAAGAGAGAAGTATGGTACTCTTCGTTGTCCTAGGGATTTTCATGGAAGACCAACACGATCAAGGTATACGATTATAGAAGAGTATATGAAACAACTCCCTCCACTCATTGTTCCATTTGTTTTGTCCACCGACGAGGTTGATGGGGATGGCAATTGCGGGTTTCACGTCGCCTCGGAACAAATTGGTTACTTTGGAGAGGCGGTGAACGAAGATGTCACCCAATGGCAAAATTTAAGAACTAAGATGGCGGTACAACTAATAAAGGACAAGGATTTCTATATGGAGATGATGAAGGAAGGAGATAGGCACGACAAAGAACTAGAGTTCAAAGACTTTGTTGCGCGTGTAAAGTGCCGAAAGGGATTGAAGACAATCGGTTCCAAGTATTGGATGACAATGCCTAAATGTGGATATCTCTTAGCGGACGCTTTGAATTGCGTGGTACATTTCTTTGTTCCTCCTAGGTATGGACATTCTAATACGTTTACACCTACAAGGACGGTTTGCGATCAATCGGTTAAAGATAGAAGAATTGTTATGGCATTTGTGAATGAGATGCATTTTATCGGTTTAAGAGTAAAGAGGGATTGCCCATTACCTCCGTTGGCTAGTTGGAGCGATTACTTCCCAACGAATCATTGTAACGATTGGTTGAAACAATATGAGACCAACATGTTGGATTGGGATCGCGTCATGAAGGTGGATTTCCGGAAGGCCTCTGGAATTGGTTCCCTACGATGATGAAGATCAATGATTGTTATGTTTGAAAGATGTATTTTGGAAAGCCCTATTTGTACATATTTTTTTTTGGAATTTTGTGGGAAATACTGTGAAGTCTAAAGCTATAATCGGTAGTTATATTTTTAATATATCAACCGATTATACAAGCTTTTGTAAACAGACTCAATCAATATTATAATCGGTTATTAACTTTTTGAACTTATCTTCCGATTAAAAGGTGATAAAACAACTGAAATTTTTTCCCGAATCGGTAGATTACATATTATATAAACATCCGATTGTCACCATACTCGACAAAAAATAAACGTAAATTTTTCCCCAGAATCGGTAGACAACATATTGAATAAACTTCCGATTGTCACCATAGTCGACAAAAAGTGAAAATCTTCCCAGAATCGGTAGACAACATACCGCATAAACTTCCGATTGTCACCAAATTCGAAAAAATAGGTGAAAATCTTCCCGAATCGGTAGACAATATAAAATAATAACTTCCGATTGTAACCATCGAGAAAAACATTTATATCTTTTGTTACTACGGACTTCGAGAATTCATAACTTCCATCATAAGTGAATTCTTCACCCTTTTCCACTAAGTACTGTCTTTTTGCGAGTGTCTCCTATATAAACAAACATAAATTAATGTCAACTTCGTTTTAGTAAGAAAGATTAAACACCCGAGCGTTATACTTACAAATTGTTGGATCGACAAGCTTAAGTGGCTAGTGTTAAACATCCTCTTTTGTATCGTTATGTAATCATTTACCCCTTTTTGGACAAGTCGGAAACGATCATGAACTTGTTGGAGTGATCTTTGCTTTGGATTTCCATACTCTCGCACAAATTGGCTATATACCCTCGCCCAAAAGACTTGGTGTTAACCTTCCTGCTATGACATCTTCACGTCTTGTTTCACGATACCATGTTTTCACAATGACCAAATCTTCATCTGCGTCAAACGTTGCCATGCTTGTAAGTTGAGATATACAATGAATTCACAAGAGTAGACGATGGAAAATCTATTTGTAGAATACACAATGCTATATATGTGTTGTTTGGTGCATAAATAAGAAGAGTTTACCCTCCTTATATAGATGAGAGTCCCAACGTCTTTTTTTTGAAAATATGGCCGTTGATGCGTACTTTACAAGACTGTAATGAAATTGCGTACAATTATTACACACAATCGGTAGGACATGTTTTAACAAAGCACCGATTATGAGTAATCGGTAAACATGTATTGTTATATACTTCCGATTATAGGTTGTTTTGTCAAAGAGTTCTCAGTTTCATTAGAGTAGTATAATCGGAGGTTTATCAATATGTATTATCAACCGATTGTACGTGGTTTTCGAGGCACGGCTAGTTTCTTTTGAACGAACTAGCCAGTTGGCGTATAATCGGCGATTAGATCATCAATTAAAACTTCCGATTTTCATAAATATTTTGAAATTCATAACAATATCACCTACACATCATCATAATTTTACATTGAACTCCCTCAATTCTATTACAAGGTATCGTGATTAGCGTCGTGGACGTGTTGGACGATTCCTAAACGGATTAAATCTTTCCATCGCCCTAAGGATTCTAAAATGAGCTTCATAACGGAAGCTTGATCTTTTCCATCTCCGCCATTCCCGAGAGATCGTTCTATAACCTCATCATTGGTTTCACCCCTCAATCGATATTGATTCACAAGATAAGTTAAATGGACGAATTCTTGGACGTGTCCATTTATTGAACCAACTCGGCGAGAAAAGATCGCGGAGTGACGGTTGTTTGGGTTACGGTGTCGTCTAAAATTTTTCGTGAATTTTCCCCAAATAACTCATACTCATTATGCCTCCTTGCCTGCGTTCTTCTCCTCGTCTCGGATAGAATTGAACATAGCGCCTACATAAAGATAAATCTTCTTCGATCGTGAACTCGTAGGATTAATGAATGGTTGGGCCATTATGTTGAAGATGATGTTGGAGCGAGTTTAAAGGTATTTGTGTTCCATAGAATAGTAAAAGGATACAATCCTTATATAGAGTTTAGAGTTCCAACGGCTTTATTTTGTTGGGGCATATGTATAATCGGAAGTCAAATGAAGTATTATTACTTAGATTATACGATTGCCCCAAATTTTGTTTTTACGAGAAATGTCATTTTTTTCGAATTTGGGAACTAGAATAATCGGTAGCTAATAACCTAACGATTATACAGTTGCCCCAAATTTAGTTTTGCAGAAATGTCATTTTTTTCGAATTTGGGAACTAGAATAATCGGTAGTTAATAAGACTTCCGATTATACGATTGCCCCAAATTTCTTTCTTGGCGAAATCACCAATTTTGGGAATTTAGGAGCTACTATAATCGGTAGGATAGTGAGGTTATTTTTCCTTTCGATTGTTATAGAAGCCAGATGCGATTTTGGCACAAAATCAATATAATCGGTAGTATAATATAGCTACTAAACTTAGATTAATGTATAATAATCGGGCACAGAATAGCTTCCGATTGTGTAAGGGCATTAACGTATTCTCCGCGTTTTTGGACATCCCTTAACGGTGTATATGGGTTGGGAATAAAAAAGTCGCCCCTAATTCTTTCGGGGTCGCCCCTAAAAGTGCAAGGATTTTTTACCCACAAAATCATTAAATAGAATTTGGCTAATAAAATGTGGAATAGCCTAGTCCTTACGGAAGTTGATAAATTTTCTGCCTGACTTTTGTCTGCCGCATAACTCGACTGGTATATATGTATGCTTATTCATTTCACAAATTTTCTGAAGGGGTACACATACCAAAATTTAAAAACTGTCGAGCCGTCGTGTCTACATTGCCTCCCATCCGAATCTAGTATCTGGTCAGTTCTTCCCGGCCCCAATTAACTAATGAGCAGCTCTTCTAGTGATGCTCCTGTATCGATAAGGTCAAGGTCAGGTAGACTTTTACTGGTTCCAAACTTTCAATTCAGCCTCATAATTTTTCCAAAAAACAATAAAAGCCAGCTAGGAGTAGACCCGGACGGGTCCAGTAAGATATGGCCAGGTATAAAATAAAATATCAATATTGATTTTCCTGTTTAAAAAGAGATAAAGACTTATCAAAATAGATTTGTGGGTTCCACCTCACCTCTTAACCTCCACCAAATTTTGTGAATTAAAAATTTAAAATAGAAAGCCTTGCACCACGTATTGTTGATAACAGGGCCTGCATATTGAGCGACAGCGAGCCTCTAGACGAAATTACTTGCACTATTTTCATTAATATCCTCAACAAACCAATCCAAATTCTTTCTGAAAGGCTTCTGGTTCTTGAAATCCAAATTCCAATTATAGGAAGAAAGTTTAGTTATTCTATTTTTTTTATTTTTTTTTCCCTTTTCATTTTTATACTGGTTCTAGTTCTTGCATGCTAATTGCAGTAGATTGAGAATTATACAAGGCCCTTTCCTCAAAGTTCAAGTTCAAGGATCAGACTGTGGAGTAAATGAGATAGATAAACATGAATTGAAAGTGAGTGGCATGGGCCACTGGGATTGAATGCGACAATGAGTGTGGCATCACTGGCATGGATGAAAGGTGTATAAAAAATTTTCTAAGTTTTTAAGAATTGACATTCAAACCCACACTAAGGCTGGGTTTGGTAATGTTTTTATTTTTCCAAAAGCACTTTCAAAACCTATATATGTCAATAATTTTTGAAATTGGTGTTTGGTAAAAAAAAATCAAAGTGCTTATTATCTAAAGCACTTCCCAGATTTCTCAATTTTTAAAAGCTGGGGAGGAGGAGCTTTTAAAAGCTACAAAAACATAAGTTGTGGTCCCACCAAAATTTAATGCTTGATTTATCTTTTTTGTCCCTATTTTATTTTGTAAATGACAAAAATTACCCTTAAATATATGTACAATCAATTTTTAAATCTTATATTTTATTCTTTAAATATTATTATATTTTATTTTCAAACTATTGTATGATACCATTTCATTTAATTTGTCAAAAATAAAAATAAAAACAAATTTTAAATAATTACTTAATTTTAGTTTATTTTTTGTTTGAAAATTATATATCTTTAAAATATATAATTTTAGTTTATTTTAGTGTGTTTCCCATGGTTATGGTATGGGTGTCTTAGCTTTTTCTATTCTAGGAGAGTTGGGTGAGGATACTTTATGTTTTTTCAAGCGTCTGAAGAACTGCTTAGTTAGTAACTTATTTGGTAGTGGTTATGGTAGTTTTATTTTTCATAGATTAGGCATTCTTTGTTCGGAAAGGTGTTAGAGTTTGACTTGTTTGCTAGGTTGCCAACTAAAAGCTTTGTTTAATTAAAAATAATAATAATATGATAATCTTTAAAATTGGTTAAGTAAAAATAACTATTCAATATTAATTTAAAGTAAAAATAATTTTTCTTAACAATCATAATAATAATAATAATTAGTAAAATTTAAAATTTAATCTATTTATATTTAATAGTAAAAAAAAATAATTATTTAACCCCAATAAAATTGAATAAAACTATTTTTAGAGATATGTCTGTTTTTGTCATTTGCCACAACAGCAATGGTTGAATCTAGTAATTTACCAAACACACTTTGATTGTGTTTTTAATCAGCTTTAACTTTAATCAATATTTTACCAAACGTCTAACTGTTTTTTTCTCACAACACAGCACAACAACGCACAGCATAAAAGTGCTTTTACAACAGCTGCAGCAATACCAAACTAAGCCTAAGGCTGCTCGTACAGAAGTACTAAAGTGGGATGGGGGCCTCGTGTTGATGCGTGCGTGTTAGTCCCAACGCCCTTCATCTGGAACTCTCGTTTGCCCTACAGTCTACACATCTTGTTACCGCAACCATATCTCAACAATGGCTATCGCGTGTCTAAGGTTTTTTTTTTTTTTTTTTTTTTTTTTGATACCAAAAGAAATTTTATTACTAAGTAGAACGGATTACAGAGATTCTATCCTTTTCCAGTGCAGACGCAATGAAATTGGGAGGATTCGAAATCCATGAGTTCGAAGTTTTAAAAACTCTCGCATGCCTAACCATTTTATCGGCCGGTTTATTACAATCTCTACTAATAAACTTGCAGATCCATAATGGGTTTCTGCTAAACATAAACTTTATGTCTAGAATGAGTGTTTGGTTCTCCCATGCTACCTTGTGGTGATCTCCATTGACTGCTTCAACTACTGTTTGTGCATCAAGTTCAAAGTACGCATGTTGTATCCCTGCCTCGTATGCCCACTCCATAGCTTGCAACAGACCTCCACACTCAGCATGTTCTGAATTCACATATTCATATGCATAGGTGCATCTCCCATATTCGAAAGAACCTGCAAAATTGCGCACTATTAGTCCAATGCCTGAATTATGAGTGTTGTG
This sequence comes from Papaver armeniacum, assembly GCA_023531295.1. Taxonomy (NCBI): domain Eukaryota; kingdom Viridiplantae; phylum Streptophyta; class Magnoliopsida; order Ranunculales; family Papaveraceae; genus Papaver; species Papaver armeniacum. The sequence continues at coordinate 790,135 of JAJJWW010017398.1, forward strand.
CAGTTTTTTATATGAAGCATCACAGCAAATCGAAAGATATGGGGCATTAGGAAAATTCCAGTGAGAAGTAAGTTGTCTGCTCTGTTGTGTGATTGCTGCACTCTTATGTATTAATCTCATAGCTTTTCATGTCCCCATATTTAAAAGTTGTGTACATTTAACAATTCTAACTGGATTGGGTGCTATATTCTGGAAGGTATGATCGCAGCGAGCTTTCCATATTTCCCAGGCCGTGTTAGCCATTCGAACCATCCAATCTTCCACTAGATCATTCATTCCATCTTGAAACCATCTCCTAATCCAAGTTGCCACATTGCTGACATTATTTTGTATGCTACGAAGAGCTCCTGGAACTGTAAACCAAACATCTCTTGAGTAGTTGCATTCCATAAGAATATGACATGTTGTTTCAGTCCCTTGATTACAAATATTGCAGTCTCCACCTGTGTAATTCATCACTTTGGCCATGCGTTCATTCGAAGGGACTATATTAGTAAGACACTTCCACAGGAAGTGCTTCACTTTAGGTAGCGTATCAATGTTCCATAGTTGCCTCCAGAATTTTTCCTCTTATGCATCATAGGGGTTAGCGCCATTCTGTTTAATTTCCAAAAGCTTACGATATGCTGATTTAACTGAGAAGCGACCATCTCTTGTTAAGGTCCAAACTAGTCTGTCCTGACAATGCAGTGGGATACGTATCTTGAGGATTAGAGCTGCATCTTCTTGACTGAAGATTTGTTGCACTAATTGTATTTTCCAAGCCCTTATATCTTGATATATTAAGTCTGACACATGTTTGTAGATTGCTGCCTCTTCCAATGATACAGCTGGAGTGGGTAGTGTGCTCTTGCCTGGTAGCCAAATATCCTCCCATATGCAGATTTTCCTTCCGTCCCCGATGCTCCACAAACTGAATTGCTTAATAAAATCCAGCATGTTGTAAACACTCTGCCAGGCCCAAGAAGAATTCCGCCTCTTTTTCGCATGCATTGCATTAGTGTTTGGGAAATAACACTTTTCATTGCAATTGATCAAAGTTGGTTATGTTCATTACACAATCTCCAGGCAGTTTTGGCCAGGAGAGCTTTGTTGAAGATAGACAAGTCGCGGAAACCACTAGTGGAAAATGGGATTTTTAAGTCTGCTTAGATTTTATAAAACGACTTCCGGTGGGCTTTCTTAATGGTTTGGGCTTCCGACGGGAGACGATTTTATAAGGAAAAGTGAATCGAGCACCGGTGGAAGTCGTAATGTTTAGTGGCAATTTAGTAAATACAAAAGCTTCTAGAAGGAATAGAGTTAAGTCTGCAGGTGGAAATAGTTTCTATGGTCCCAACTCCCAAGATTTCCAAATCTCGTTCCTCCATTATCACTTCTCTCTCGTATCTCTCATAGCATCTCAGGTTCTGTTCCTAAGAAAACCCAAACAGAAACCTAAATGTTATTCTCGGCATTAATCTCAGTCTCTCATCGTCTTCTCTCGTTTCTCTTATACCTAGATTCATCATTGAAACCCTGAGTTTCTATGATGTGATTTTGAAAGTCGTTGTAAAGTGGTAGTAAAAGTTCGTTCAACTCGGGCTTGTAAAGGTTTGATTCAAGAAAATACTAAAAACAAAGAAAATATATTCACAAGTTTGTCACAAATATCGAGAGGTACTAGGACTCAGGATTCCACCATAAAATTCATTCATGCGATTCATATATTTATTCTAGACAATTATAACTCAAATAATAATAAAATATTGACTCTATCTTTTGCCAAGGTAGATTTTTGAAAAGCAACGACTGTATATCTAAAGCATGGGATATCAAAAGACTTAACCTAAGTATAACCCATCAATTAAAATCACAACCATTCAATAAAAACCATAAAACAATTAACTATCCATGCAAAAAGTCATGAAAGAATTAAATATAATTACCACACGCATGAAATATGGCTTCCTCCGTCATCCCAGTGTTGGGGTTTAGCTCCTCATGTTATTCACGCGCTTAAAATAGGTGTTCATAGCTCAAAAGTGTGAAAAACAAGAGAAAGATAATAACTCAGGCAGTTTGCAACGCTGAAAAGGCGTTACAAACTGACTGTTACAGAAGAATAAGTCTGCCTCTTAAACGATACTAAGGTTCTGCTGTTGAACAACGATACTTCTGTTGTGCTGTTTAAATAAGACTGCCATTGTTAGTCCGTTCTTCGTGTTCTTGAGAACGACAGTTCTTCGTCTTCTTCACCTGCTGCTGCGTATTCTTCCTGCAACTTTTCTGCTCTGATTCTGCAGCCTCCAATCGACCCCAAAACTCCCCCAAAGTCTCGACACTCCCCCTGGAACTCAAACAACTTCTTTTATATACCCACATCACCAAAATTCACGAGAGAATATCCTTCCAAGTATGTTTTTATTCCCCCACAATCCACGGGATTTATTTCCTCTTCTGTTCTTCTTTACGTGTCCTTGACTCGATCCAAACTCTTCCTAGGATAGAAACGAATCTCACGAAGATATCCTAGCCTTATCTCCACACGTAACTTCCATATTTGGAATCAACACAAACCCATAATAGCTCACTGCCCTGTTTTATCGAGGAATCATTGAACTCGTGTTTTTTTCTTCGAACTAAACCACCTACCATCCATGGTTCAACATAATAGGCCCATATATATCATAATCCATGAGAAAGTCCATGTAAAACTCGTCCGAATTCTTCACAGCGAAGTCCGCAGGCGAGAAAATAATTTCCCGCCAATATGCTTTTGAACCGGGGAAGATGAAGATGCCCCCTAACCTCTGATGGGGTGCAAATAGCATGTACCCTGAGGTGCACCTTATCAATGGGGTACCCCTTATCCAAAGTCAAAGGTCCGAATAGCAATTTTCTCCCACGAGCGCAAATACCACTTTTCGGGCCAATTTTCCCGCAAAAGCTTATTTCTCCAAAAACACCTATAAAGACATAAAAAGCCAAAATCAGTATAAAATGAGCACTAACAAAATAGATAAATGAGATCAAAATAGACACATAAATGCGTCTATCAAATACCCCCAAACTTATCATTTGCTCGTCCTCGAGAAAATCAAATCTAGAAAATAAAATCCTAACTCACTGTCGCAGGCATCGTCAATTGCATTTAGCATATGCAACAAGCCTTTAAACCCCTAGGTGGCCCTAGTGGCCGAGTTATAGTCTCGGGAGGGCTTACAAGAGATATACCCACAAAACCTTTACAATGCAGACCCTAGCTATCTATGCAGAACCTTGGAAGGCACTAAAGAATCTCCTTGGTTGGCATACTTATTGACTACATGAGGAAGTACCCTGATGCGAAATTCCAATTGTTGTACACGAGTTTGCACTCAAGCATACTAAAAATTCATATATAAGTCACAAAGCTCTACTCAGATAGTTTCGGGACATCATAACCGGAGTCAACCAATCACATGGATAGAATAAGAAGATGGATATAGAAAAACGTAGATGGTTTTGATGTTGACTAAGGTGAACAGTGTTTCTCATATCTGTCTGAAGGCCACTGCCAAAATAAACCTATCCTAATGGGTGAGATATTGGTCTAGACTAATATCAACACACTTTGGCATATACAAGGGAACCAGTGGTCGATATTCCTAACTCTAGGTCAACTCAGCTGGCATATACAAGGGTTCCAGTGGTCGACTTTATTGAATTTATTCCGGTTGGTCTAATGGTGTGGTCTCAATTTCTTTCTCTCTTTTTTTTTTTTTTTTTTTTTTTATATCTCAATCACTCTATTTCACCCTAGCAATGGTAACAACTTGAATCATGAGCCCCACCTAATCACTTAGACAAACATATTTTAAAGAAAACAAAATAAAAATAGAAGTGAAAAGGATTCAACGAGATATGGCGAAACTACCATGTTTTTCTTTAATTCTAACACACGAGCTCGTGCTTTTATGAATAGACTCTTTAGATGTTTCCATCTAATCAGATTGGTTCCTCAACTCCTACAACCAAAATGCTTCCATCCACTTAGATTGGTTAGTGCCATCCTTAATAAGCATAAATTTCTAGGCTCGGAGTTTAACAATGCAACTAAAATGTTTTTCCCATACCCCAAACTTAAATCTAACATTGTCCTCAATGTTCTAAAGATAAAATTAAAAACATGAACAAGGAGAAACTGTTACCATTTGAAGTAAAAGAGTTAAGGAAAGATATTACCGTGTCGCATGAATATTGGGTTACCTCCCAAGAATTGCTAAGTTTAACGTCTTCAGACAGACAAAGAAAGGATTAGTCACCTCATAAAATCATAAAGTAATAGCCGGAATTTCTGTGGGTCATCAAAACCAAATAGAGCTATCACAAGTAAAAGGAATCTGCAACATTCCAAGAAAATTAACAAATAAAGCACACCCTTGTCTAGTTTCCTATTTAAGACAACTACATCTAGATGTGGTTCAGGTTCAGGCTCTATAACTGGGTCCAAATAAAATATTTTCATGGGTTGCATTTCCTCGTAGCTAAGATCCGGTTCAGGTTGTAAAGTCTGTAAAAACTCAAATAAGAACTTAGAAGCACATAATAATAACCTAAATAATTGCGGATCCTTAAAGTCAATCAGTTTTGACTCACACAATTGACCACGATGAAAGTGGTGGTCAATTTTAGGAAAATGTGTCGATACTAATTTCCTAAAGTACTTAGGTTTAGTCTCAAAACTAAATAATTGACACATCTTGAACTTATATGTTCCCACAATTGGTTGAAAAATATTTGGTGGGAAAACAAAATCAATCTTGGTATCATAGCCTGGGTAAACCACATCAACCAGAGGATGGGTTTCTAACAACTGAACTTCTTCCTGGACATTATTAGGTTCTAGAGAACTAGTATGAAGGCAATCTGGCTCAATGGTTGAGGCACATATATCAAGTCCCAAGTGAGGGATCTCTACAAGAGCTAAAGGTAAAACACGGGGAGAATGATGATCACCCCCAAACTTAGAGTTTTGGGTGTCTCTAGATAGACTATCTACAATTTCCCTAATTTCTAGATCATCGGAATCCTGAAAATGGTCAATTGCTTCTTCTAAGTTATAATCGGAAGGTGCATCCCCACTCATCATATTTAAAAGCTCTACGAGTTCATCTTCTTTTTCTAAGACTAATGTTTCTAAATCGTTAGAATCTAAAACAATGTTCTCAGAATAAACTCGTTCCTCAAAACTATCATCGGCTTCGTAATCATAAGGAAATACTACATCGTCTAAAACGGTGGTATCTCTAGTCAAATCCTCGTCCTTTTGAATAGGTGAATAATTATTAAAATTATTTGAATTTGAACAAGAAATATTATCATTGTAAAGCTCAATTGGAGTAACAAATTTCTGATCACTATGCCTACTTATTTCAAATTCTTCATCAACACTATCCTCATCATAATCATCATTATAATAACATGAAAATGGTTGAACCTCATCTAAACAAATAGCGTTACCAATTCTAACCTCGTCATCTCGATTATGCAAATAACTATCCTCATTTTCAAAGGTACTATTGGAAACACTATATTGGAAATTAAGACTATCTTGAGCAGTTCTTTCCTGGGCCTCTAACAACATTTTCTGAGTCGACTCACATGACTTCCTGATTTTATCTAGGAAAGAAGGTTCACACGTTTCATTGCTTTCGTCCATAACTAAGTTATTCATCTCAGCTGAACTATGTGTCGACTTAAGTATCTTTTGTGCTGACTCAGCTAACTTACGTGCGGACTCTAGTAGAGAGGAATTTTGCTCGTATGACCGGTGGGAGTATGGATAGTAATTGGGCTTACCATGGTATGGACCATAACCTTCAAAAGGCTGATGTTCCCAACCACTATTCACATTATGGTCAAAGTAGTAACGTCCATTTTGAAACTCAGTCGGATATTCGTTGTATTGGCTATTGTAATACCAGTTCGACATTCTATTGCAGGGGTGTGAGTTGTCACACAAAATAAAACCCACTGACAGGGGATTCGTGGGTGGATAGAGTCTTACCTCCGTGCAGGACGGGCGATGAACCGTTGAAGTCGACTCAGGCCACCGACTCCGATGTCAGTGTACGAACCCGAGGGGCCGAGACAGTATCGTAACTGTCGTCCTTCCCTGCAAACAGTTTATATTTAATCTTAACCCTTCCTTAGGGTTTTAAAAATAATGTCCAAAAAGTCCAAAAATAAAAGAAAAATTACAAAAATACAACCCTATTTACATGTTCTAAAAATAAAACAAAATAACTATATACAAAATCTTCTTCTTCACTCCTTTCAGATTCCTCTTTTCTTTCCTTCTTTGGCGATGCTTTCCTTTTATAGCACTTTTTCTTTCCTTGTAGCTTCGCTCCAAATCTGAAAAGAATCGAAAAATACCAAAGGCGTAAAAGAGAACAAAAAATAAAAATAAAAATAAACCTAAAACAAATCTAAATACAAGTCCGCGTCGGCGGCGCCAAAAATTGATGTGATTTTGAAAGTCGTTGTAAAGTGGTAGTAAAAGTTCGTTCAACTCGGGCTTGTAAAGGTTTGATTCAAGAAAATACTAAAAACAAAGAAAATATATTCACAAGTTTGTCACAAATATCGAGAGGTACTAGGACTCGGGATTCCACCATAAAATTCATTCATGCGATTCATATATTTATTCTAGACAATTATAGCTCAAATAATAATAAAATATTGACTCTATCTTTTGCCAAGGTAGATTTTTGAAAAGCAACGACTGTATATCTAAAGCATGGGATATCAAAAGACTTAACCTAAGCATAACCCATCAATTGAAATCACAACCATTCAATAAAAACCATAAAACAATTAACAATCCATGCAAAAAGTCATGAAAGAATTAAATATAATTACCACACGCATGAAATATGGCTTCCTCCGTCATCCCGGTGTTGGGGTTTAGCTCATGTTATTCATGTGCTCAAAATAGGTGTTCATAGCTCAAAAGTGTGAAAAACAAGAGAAAGATAATAACTCGGGCAGTTTGCAACGCTGAAAAGGCGTTACAAACAGATTTATTCTGAGAAGAATAAGTCTGCCTCTTAAACGATACTAAGGTTCTGCTGTTGAACAAGCGATACTTCATTATGCTATTTAAATAAGACTCGCCTTTGTTAGTCCGTTCTTCGTATATCATAATCCATGAGAAAGTCCATCGGTTTCCGCAAGAATACCTTGACGGCAACAGCAGCAGTCGACGGCAGCAGCAAGGTTGCGGACGAGAACAAAAGAAGAAAAAGAAAATTCGTGAGAAAAAAGAAAAGGGGTAGAAGAATTAACAAGGATTGATGATTCGAATACCTAGAAACCGGCCCCACCAGGGGACCAAGTTCTTGAGAACGGCAGCCTACCACACAATTACAAGCGTCGCTGACATCTTGTTCTTCGTCTTCTTCACTCCTATGAAATTTGCTGCGTATTCTTCCTGCAACTTTTCTCGCTCCGATTCTGCAGCCTCCAATCGACCCCAAAACTCCCCCAAAGTCTCGACACTCCCACGGAACTCAAACAACTTCTTTTATATACCCACATCACCAAAATTCACGAGAGAATATCCTTCCAAGTATGTTTTTCTTCCCCCACAATCCACGGGATTTATTTCCTCTTATGTTCTTCTTTACGTGTCCCTGACTCGATCCAAACTCTTCCTAGGATAGAAACGAATCTCACGAAGATATCCTAGCCTTATCTCCACACGTAACTTCCATATTTGGAATCAACACAAACCCGTAATAGCTCACCGATCAACCATCTCCTTCACCTGTTTATCGAGGAATCATTGAACTCGTGTTTTTTTCTTGAACTAAACCACCTACCATCCATGGTTCAACATAACAGGCCCATATATATCATAATCCATGAGAAAGTCCATGTAAAACTCGTCAATTCTTCAATGAAGTCCATGAGGCGAGAAAATAATTTCCCGCCAATATGCTTTTGAACCGGGGAAAATGAAGATGCCCCTAACCTCTGATGGGGTGCAAATAGCATGTACCCTGAGGTGCCCCTTATCAATGGGGTACCCCTTATCCAAAGTCAAAGGTCCGAATAGCAATTTTCTCCCACGAGCGCAAATACCACTTTTCGGGCCAATTTTCCCGCAAAAGCTTATTTCTCCAAAAACACCTATAAAGACATAAAAAGCCAAAATCAGTATAAAATGAGCACTAACAAAATAGATAAATGAGATCAAAATAGACACATAAATGCGTCTATCATTCTACATCATAACTAATTCGAAATCATTTTTTTCTCCATGAAAACTCTGCACTTGTTTACATCGATGAAGATTTGAATCGACAACTCCGGTTGCAATCTAAAATTACCGCTGGTAAAGAAATAACAGGATCAATTGATTTTAAATCAGGTGTTTTATGACCTTGTAGATTTAAATCAAGGCTTTTAATATGAGTTGATGCATCTTTTAGATCTAATGATTAAACTACTGAACAAGATGGTGAAGGAGGAGAAATTAGTATTCTTACTGTTTAAAATCTAAGAACTGGGTTTTTTTCCTCTTTAATTTTGTTATGCAAATCCTAATTCTTCCGTTTAGATTTTTTGCAGATTGTAACTGAAGTAATTTTTTGGGTTTATCATTCGTAGGTTAAGGATATCTATCTGCAAAGAGAATCCTAAAAAAGTCCAATTTGGATGGTGGTGGAAAGGATTTTGGATAAACAACTCCAACAACTTCCTATGGTATTCAAGAATTATTACTTCATCTGGTTTCAATTTCTTAAATTAGGGTTTCTTTAATCTTAACTGTTATTGCTTATTTTGGGTTCAAATACATGGATTTGGATCTTTTTAATTGGTTTTAATTGTTAATATGGTTACTAGTAATTCAATTTTGGTATGGGTTTTCTATTTTTCTCATCTTTTCAGTTATGGAATTTCTTGAATGGATGAAAGTTGTGCTTGTAAGGGCTTATCCTGCCATTTATGTGTACTTTATGTTGTTGCTGTTGCGGATGTCTGGTTATCCAATGGTGCAAACTATTCTGACTTATGTGATCTGTTTGATGATTGTTCTCATTTTTCTCAAGTTGGTCTTTCATTTATGACTGCATCAGTTTGTGTCGCAGGACTTTGGTCAGCCATCTGACTTGGATGAAAATGAAGATCGTATATGGTTAGTACCAAATAACCTAATCAGGCTAACAAAGGACCATGAAAGCGCAAAAATCACCAATGTGAGCTTTCAGTTACGAGATTTATTTTCATTTATATCTTGTGCGCTTGAAAAAGTTAACCAACTATAATAATGGAAGATTCCTAGTAGACTTTGATTTCTCATTTGGTTTCATTTCCTCAGATTCGAACTGGACATGCTATTGGAGTCTGTTAATGCTACACCAATGTGTGTCGAGGGATTTCTAGGCTCAATGATGATGTTACTGAACTGGATAGTCTAATATGTATCAGTTTACAGGTTTGCATATGAACTGGATAGTCTAGTATGTATCAGTTTACAGGTTTGCATATGAACTGTGCTTTCATGTAATGTTTGATAGTTGAGCTCATTGTTTTTTTTTTTTTTTCCTGTCAGCTTATTTATGCGCATGTCTTTTTTGGTAGTTTGTTTTGTCACAACCTAGAACTGAGGTGCATTGAACATTTATATGGTGACCATGGCATGGATGTGATGGACGTATTTCTTTGATGTGTTTCATCTTTAATAGTGACTGGAGTCAATGGTTAATTAGTCTCACATGCACATGGATAACCTATTTATATTATCTTGTACAAAACTACTCAAGGACGTGCATTACCTCCGGCCAGTTGAATTTTCAATGGATGGATCCTAATGGCATGTTACTAATTTGAATGAACTTGTTCAAAGTTCATTCAATTGAATACAACAGGTCAATTTGGATTAGTGGAACACCCTAGTCTTGGAGTTCTTTCATGCACATAATGTTTGTTTGAAGTATCTCTGTCAACTTGTGTTTGTCATCTTCAGTGAATCTGGGCTTATAGTTATGTTTTGTTTCTTGTATGTATTATTTTTTGAATGCTCTAGATCCAAACTATAACTACCGTTGTTTATTTGTAGGAAGTTACAAGGAAGGATGAAGCTGCTGGTAATGATGATTGTCCAGTGCAAATCAAATTGGCCATACTTCGTCTCAGCTTGAGTGTGTTAAAGTTCAAAGTTTGAATGTGAATGTAGATTGTTAGTAAGGTCTGCAATCCTGTCCATTTAATTTCTATCTGAAAACTTAGTTCTCTCTACTACATGCATCATCTCTCTGGATTGTGGGTGATGTTAGTGACAATGATAGTGAGTCCACTTTGAAATAAATTTCATATGCATTGTCGTTTGAGTCATGTAGATAATCTTGCAGGATTATGTAACTTTTATTTATATCGATGCATATAGATATTCGGGTAGGTTGGTTTTGATCCTGTGGAAGATAATCAATGGGAGGAGTAGACATTGGTAATTTCTTATTTTCTTTGTTCATTGTAGGTTGTTTGAATCCAGTCGGAACTTTATCCTGACATTTATATATGATACTATAGTATTGATGTGGAGTTCATATTTAGATACGGGGATTTAAACTTTAAGATTCATGCAGGAAGATTGTCATATGTATCTGTACATGCCTGCATATATATGAGCATTTACGTTGGCTTAAACTCCCGCTGACTGTTAACGTGATTGTTTAATCGTTATTGTTATCCCTATCTTGACATATGATAGAAATTTTGGTAAAATCATTACATATGATAACATTAGAAGCTAATCTTCAGTTGTCCTAATCACTGATTCAGAGGATTGAGAGACGATGCTTTTCCTTGTCTCAACAGATTCCTAAGTGCCAAATTAAATTATGTTGGGTAATGCTCTTTCTTTTCTCTTCATTTGCTTTTGTTATTTCATTAAGGTACTTTGCTCAATCTAACATATGTAATTCGGCAGCCTTGTTATTTCATTAAGGTACTGTGCTCAATCTAACATCTGTAATTCGGCAGCCAACTGAAAGATGATTTCTCAACTGCTGCCACAACTACTGCATGCCCTTTTATCCAGACAATAATTTGGTTGTCCTGCCGAACTATTGGTCATGATGGCCTCTCCTATGTGTTGGCTACCATATTTGACGTTCCTTGGTTTGTATTATACTATCTCGTTGAACTTGTAACCTATTTTCGGTACCTGCTTGCAATTGATGGTAGCATTCAACGTTGATCCCTTCTACTGTCTTTATTAAACGAAGGAATAGATGGTGAAGTCTTGCCTTTAACTTTGTGTTGAAGCTTGTTGGTAGCTAAACTTGTAATTGAAATATAATAACATTGGAGGTTGTCAGATTTGGAACTTTAGTACTTTAGATGGATAAAATTGTAAACTGTTGGCACTTTTTAATACAAATTCAGTTATAGTTTAATTTTTGATCAATACAGTTTTGAGGTAAATATAAATTTGATTGTCATTCAGCTTTTATTTTTAAATTCAGCCGAGTCAAAATCTGATTCAGCTGAATCAATTTCATTTTTTTTAATAAAATATGTTCAATATAAATGGCTGATTCCATCAGTCATACATGTATGACTGTTCAAGGAAGTCTTTTCTGAAAGGATTTATGGGCTACCAAGCACAATCGTTTTGAGAAATAAGACTACAGATTTAGGGCTCCCAGCCACAGTCGTTTTTAGTGATTTTAAGGCTTTTTCAGGCAGACTTTTTTTATTTTTATTTTCCACTAGTGAACCCATACCTCCTTGTGATTTATCTTTACTAACAGCTGGACAAGATATGAAATACAACCCTCTGCCATCCTTTTCCCCCACCAGAAGGTACGCTGAGTTTGATCCAGTTCTTTAATTGTAGCTTCTGGCACCTTGAAAACACTCATGTGATGAGAAGGCATAGTGCTGAGAACACTTTTCACCATTACAGATCTTCTCACTTGGTTCATAAATTTACCATTCCATTTAGAAAGTTTTATCTTCATATTATCAACAAGCCCTGAGAAGGAACTGGTTTTCTTCCTATTTAAGAAAAGTGGAATTCCTAAGTACTTTTCATCAAGAGGCATTTTCTTCATCTTTAGTCTTCTCATCAATATTCTGCAGTGCCTAGGATGAATATGCTTGGAAAAGAATACCGAAGATTTCTGAAAATTCACTTGTTGCCCTGACACTTCACTGAACTTATTTATAACTTCCAACAATGTATTAACATTCTGGATATCAGCTTTTGCAAATAATAAACAATCGTCGGAAAAAAGAAGATGTGTTAATTTTGGTGCATTTCTTGAGATCTTAATACCTTGCAGCTTTTTTGAGTTTTCTGCTTGAGACAGCGACCTTGTAAGAACTTCCATTGTAAGTAGAAATAAATAAGGTGATAATGGATCACCTTAGCGAATGCCTCTGGACGGTTTGAATGGTCTGCAGGGTGAACCATTGAGAATAATTTGTATTTCTGTTGTGCTTATGCACTCATGAACCAGCTGGCACCATTTGCTATCAAGACCCAACTTCAACATGACATTGTTAAGAAAATTCCATTCAACACGATCGAAAGCTTTGCTCATATCCAGTTTGAGAGCCATATAACCTTTTTTAGTCTTCTTTCTCTTCATACAATGAATGAGTTCTTGAGCAAGAAGTATATTGTCACTTATCTGTCGACCTGGAACGTATGCTGCATGCATATGAGAAATAATCTTCTCAAGATGTTGTTTTAATCTGTTCTCCATGATCTTAGTGATTAGTTTATAAGTTGAGTTGCATAGAGCAATATGTCGATAGTCACCAGTAGTATGTGGAAGTTGAGACTTTGGTATCAAGTTAATATTAGTTTTATTCATCTTCTTTAACAGCTTTCCTGAGACAAAGAAGCCTTGCACCATGTCAACAACATCCTGTTTAATAACTTCCCATTGAGTTTGAAAAAACCCTGGAGGGAATCCGTCCGACCCTGGAGCTTTCCAAGGTTGCATGCTTTTGAGTGCTGATTCTATTTCTGCTACATCTGGGATTTTGACGAGCGCCATATTATCTTCACTGGTGATGCAAACTGGGAGAACATTAAGAAAATATTCATCACTGCTTGGATTAGAAGTACTCATTATGTTCTAGAAATGATTAATGAGTAAGTTTTCAAGATTGCTTCTTCCACTACACCAAGTTCCATTAGATCTTTGTAAAGATTCAATTCTGTTTCGAGCTCTTCTTTTATTGGCTTGTAGATGAAAGTGTTTTGTGTTTTGATCTGCTTCAGTAAACATAGTGTCTCTTGATTTCTGCTTGTAAAACTATTTTTCTCTGCTGTGCCATTCATTAATTTCTTTCTCAAGTTCTAATATCTTTGTGGTGTTGTCGATGGTGCTCCCTGGCTGTTGAGGTATCATAAGTTGTTGTTGTAAGATATTTAACTGTTGCTGAATATTGCCAAAAGTAGTCATGTTCCATAATGATAATACTCTTCTTGTTTCCCCAAGTTTCTGATCCAAAGAGTAAGCTGCAGAACCTCTAAACTGCTTGGCCCAAGCATTATTAATCTGAGTTTTACAAGAAATATCACGCAGCCAACATTCAAAAAATTTCCAGTTCCTGACATTATGTTTCTCATTTGGTGACATGTCGAGAAAAATGGGACAGTGGTCTGATCCAAGGAAAGGAAGGCGTTTAAGACAGGTGTTAAGGAAATTTATTAACCACTCAGTAGTTATGAGGCCTCTGTCTAGTCTAGATTTAATTTTCCCGGTTCCATGTTTGTTGCTAGTCCATGTATAAGGATTGCCATGAAACCCTAAGTCAATTAAGCATATATCTTGAATTATTTGAGCAATGGGGGAAACTTGAGAAGTAGATCCATTACTATTTATCCTTTCCTCACTATGCAAAGTTATATTCAGATCACCTATCATAACCCAAGGTGCTGATATATTATAAAGCTCACAAAAATTCTCAATAAAATTCCACTGAGTAACTTTCTCTTGTGGGTATGGTGACCCATAAACACATGATAAAAGCCACTTGGGTTTTGCTGGGTCACTACAGACTAAGCAATGAAACATGTTTTTATCCTTATATAAGATATCAAGTTCAAAACCATCTATCCACAAGAGACAAATGCCCCTTGCTCTACCAACAGAAGGTACATAACAGTTATTGGGAAAGTTCAAAGGTCTTATATAGTTTAGGATTTTATCATAGCTAACTTTGGTTTCTTAGAGAAAAACAATATCAGGGTTTAGCATTCTATTTAGGCCTGCTAAATAGTTCCTAGTTTCTTTGGCTCCATAGCCATTGCAGTTCTAGGAGATGATTTTCATAATGTAAAGAAAACCAAACAAAGGAAAACAATTTTGATGACTGACAAGAATATGAGAATTGATGAAAACAAGAAACCAGTTAATGAAAAAAAAAAGTTGAAAAAAGTTTTTGATGGTTACCTGGGCAGATGTTCCTCGGCTTTCAATTGTGGGGTTCAAGTCAGCTGCACTTGGAATATCAGCTTCCATCAACTCAACAGAATTTTTGTCCATAATATTATGATTATTGTTTTCCCTAGAGTTAGGTGGTAAGACATGCAAGTTATGAGGGTTCATTGACGGAGATTGATTTAGGGTTGAGTTCCTCATCCTTTTACTTTGCCTGGATTCATCAGCTTCAGCCCCTACCGCCATTTCTTCAACGAATGAGTTATCCATACTTCGTTCATCATCTTTGCCTTCATACACATCTGCTTCTTCCCTCATATAAGCTTTGTATTATTCAGAAGACAAGCTGTCTAGATGCAAAAGGTAATTTATTTGCATGCAGGTACTATCCACATGATCGATAACCCAACATTTATCACAAATGTTATTTGGCTGCAGACACCAATGATATCTGACCCATGCTTCTTTACCATCCACATTTTTCCATCCTCCTCCTCGATATAACGGCTTTTTGAGATCTATCTTTATTCTGGCAGAAACTGTACTCCCATATCTAGGTCTACAATTCTATGGCTTAGTTGATATCTTTCTCCCCATGTATTCTAAGGCTTCATCAACAATTGTGACATTCATGTGCTCAAGTTTCAGACACTTGAATTCAATGGTGTAGACTTGAGTTTTGAGTTCATAATCCTTAAGAGGAATATTGGAAAAATATTTTTGAACCGCAAACAGAGCTCAACCTATTATCCAGGGACCATTTTGAATGATTTCATATTGCTCCTCTTCATTATTAAGTTTTACCAGCATTAAGTTATGACCCATGACACGAATCTCATTTCATCTGTATTGTCTCCACAGAGAATTCACTCCAGCTCTTATGATTTTCATATCAATTTTGGTTTTTGATTTAAGCTGACAAAGTAAAGCATGCGTCCATTCCTCTGGTGCGTCATTGAAGTTTTGAGAAGTACCTACAATACGTCTCTGAGTTGCTTGGATTGCGATAGCTATATTTCTGAGCTGTCTTGAGAGGATGTTGATATGATTTTCATTGCTTGCAGCCATCTTACGGTTTTCTTCAGTATTTGTGATTCTAGATGTATGATGAGATTGCTTTGAGAAAACAAAGTGAGGTGATTCTAAGAGAGGAATTCTTGTTATATAGAAGAAGAACTTTCCGTGGTGGTTTGTTTTGCAGATCCGAATATCCAGATTCAAATCTTTGAAAAATATAGAATAATTAATGAGACGTTTTTCCGTATAGGAAGTCAAGCTGTAATCTTGCATGCAGTTGCCATTTTTGCTATCAACATGCATATGATATAGCAATAGACTGGGAGGCGCAAAATTTTGAATTCTTGCTTGATTGACACGGTGAGTAACATGCCTATAATGTCGGAGCTATTTAAGGGGCAAAGAATTTTGAATTCTGGTTTGACTGAATCGGTGAATATCATGATGAGGATCCTGGATTTGATTGTTGATGGAAAATCATGATGATTAACGATATTATTGTGTTTAGCTACCTGGGTAAAATCTATAGGATTTCTACTGCTATGGACCACCTTAGTTGAGAAGATGGTGAACACCACTGCCAATAACACCACTACATGTATTCCAAGTGCAGGAAGCATCTTGAAACTCCACCACTGGATTCCCCACAACATACTAGCCAAGATATCTGCACAAGAAGATTAAGCTTCCATTAAACATGATTAATTCTGAAAATAAATGATAAAAGAGAAAAGAGAAAGAAATTCTTTAAGCAAAGGAACAAAGAAGTCAAAAACAGAAACTATTTTGTCCTAGAGAACAATTCCACAATCGTTAGACAAAACTATAAAACATGTAAATCATAGGAAACCAGTGAGACAAATTAACCAAGGATTAAGGTAGAATCATAAAGAAGAAGAAAATGATCAAAAGAGATTGAAAAACAAAATTTTGGTGAGTCGACTCATTGGTCGCCCGATCCTCAGAGCTCTTTTTTCAAATTTGTTTCTATTTCGGGTTGTTGGTTCAAGGTAAAATGGCAGTTTTCATTTGCCAAATAGCAGTGAGTTGGATGCCTAAGCAATATAATCCTACATGGGATATCAGTTTTTTTTTTTTTAAAAAAAAAAAACTCAATTTAGCATAGTATCTTGGCTTAGCGGCAAAACAAGATAAGGGGGACATCTAAAGACTCTCGTCTAGTATCATTTGTTGGATTATATAGAAGGAAGGGTCTAGACTCTAGAATTATTTTTTGAAGAAAATCGAAGACTAAGAAGGATACCATTTATTTCATAAGCTTTCGTGTTCTAGTTTAGATATCTTTAACTTTAAGGGTGTTTCAACTGATTATGCTTTTTTTGGTTGGACAAATTCCATCAGACATTTTTTTCTTCGTGTAACACAATATTTTATTTGAGTTTTCACGATTTATAAAAGGGGATACTAATTTTGACGGGCTAATACCATTACATATAGGATAAGGAAATCTTAACATATCCCAAACGATCATTCAAACGATATTAGGCCCGCTAAAATCGATACGTCCTTATAAATCATGTGAGTTTGGGATATTACAATCATTGTTGAAGTTTTGTTGGTATACTAACTTTTTATCTTCAATAAACAAAAACAATATAAAACAATCGAAAAACAACAATAAAAAAAATCTATCATTTTTTCGCCAAGAATCCGAAGGATAATATAAGAACAAAACATTATTTTTAGAAAAAAAGTTTGGAGTATTAAAATTAGATAATAATAGTAGTATGAAGATTTCAGGCTTATTTATGGGAATGCACTTCGATTACATATTGTTGGGCTCGAATCATAAGCGACGGTTCAAACCTCTTTTTTTTTCATTAGATTTACTGACCTCTTCTTTTGTCATTTTTAGTCTTGTTGGTTCAGAGTCTTTACAATTTATATACCCTAGGTATGTTTTAGTTGAATATTTACATCAACTATCTTGAATTGCGCTTCAGGAAAAAAAATAATCTTGAATTGGTAGTTGGTTAATACTTGTCTAATCCATTTGAACCTTTGTTCACCAATTCTGGCCAAGAACCATTTTCAGTTATGATGACTTATACTCAAAAATATTATAAACTTCGAGGAATTTATCAGGTTGGAAACAAGAAAAGTCTATCTTAGGAGCCAAGCCAAAAATCCTATTATGGGAAGATAAGAAAAAATTGGGGTAGTTAAATAGGAAAAAGTGCGCTTTGAAACCCAAAATTTTGAAATCTTTAGGCTTGGGAACCAGCCAGTAGAATGGACTGGAAAAGATGGATTTGATATTATGTGAAAAGATAGAATTAAAGGACTTGATGAAAGACTATTTGTACAAGAAGAAAGTCAAAGAAAACAACTACGACTGTAACAACCATGTGATGTAATATCACTACGATAAAAGATTCCCTGACAGTATCATAACATGATATCTGACATTTAACTGTCATACAAATAGAAACTAAACCATCGAGTTAGATAAATCTAACTATTCTTCTTGATGTTCCCCTGCAAGCAATACTTTCGGACAATGGAGCAGCTTGTTTTGACAAAAAGAGAAAAATGGAGAAGGTAAGCCTTTGGTGAAGATATCTGCTACTTATTCGTCGAGGAACAAACTCCACCTGAATATGACTGACAATGACTAAATCACAGATAAATTGTTAGTCTAGTTCAATGTGTTTTCCCCCTGAATGAAACATTGGATTGAGAGCCTGACTTCTGGCACTGAGATTATCACATGATATTCTGAAAGGCTTGGGTACTTGAATGTTCAGTTCTTCAAGAAAATAGGATATCCACATTATCTTTGTTGCCAAAATAATTAATTTCGTGTATTCTGCTTCAGCATAAGACCTAGCAATTGTAGGAAGCTTCATATAAGACCATGAAATAGGGGTATTCCCTAAAATTACACAGTACCCAGTAGTTGAATTACGAGTATATGAATATCCTTCCCAATCAGAGTCTGAAAATCATGTCACATAAGTAATGTCTCCTTGAAGAATAATGCCAAAACCCAGAGTGCCTTTTAAATATGAGAATCCTTTTGACTAAGAAAAGATGAGCATCTCTAGGTGCATGCATAAACTGACTCACATACCTGACAAAAAAAGTGATATCGGGTCTTGTCATTATGAGGATTGTAACAACAAGACTTTTGTACTCATTTGGAGAATCCAACAATTCACCATCAAATAAAGAAGCTTTCCCCCCCTTGATAACTTGTGTTTTTTAAGGCTTAGCTTGAAGCACTTTGGATCTCTTTAGAAAATCCAAAGTGTATTTATTTTCAGTAAGAATGAATGAATTTGAATTATAATCTCTAACAGCTTCAATACATAGGAAGTTAAATTAATGTCTCCTAGATATTTCATTGTAAATTGACATCCAAGGGAAGATCTAAAAGAGTCAATCAGTTTGAGAGAAGTACCTGTGAGAATAATATCATCAGCATAAATAAGTAGGATCATTTTGTCATCACCAAAAGTAAACAGAAATATAGAAGTATCAGAAGCAGACATGACAAATCCTTTTGAAAGTTTGAAACTGTCGAATTTGGGGAACCGAGCCCTTGGGGCTTTCTTTAGTCCATATAAAGACTTTTTGAGATGACATACATGATTAGGTTTTGCAGTATCAACATAACCTTGAGGTTGTTCCATATAAACTTTCTCATCTAAGTCTCCATGCAAGAATGCATCAGAAATATTTTAATTATTTGATCAACCAGTTCTCTGTCAAAGCATGAAGTAAAACAACTCTAATGGCGTAGACTTAACCACGAGATTAAATTTCCCAGTGAAATCAATACCTTCCTCCTGGTGATAGCCCTTGGTAACCAGTTTAGCCTCAAATCTTTCAATAGTATGATCTGCCTTAAGCTTTATCTTGTATACCCACTTTGCATCAATATATTCATAAAGGGATCATACTCAACCAACTCCCAGGTGTCATCATTCTGTAAAGCACTATAATCATTATCTATAGAAGCAATTCATCTTTTACTTTTAATAACAACCTTATAAGTTTTTGGTTCAAGTGGAACTGACAGAATTGAAGTAAATTCCATATAAATTGGATGTTTGATACCTAGATTTGAAACAAACTCTGGTGGGAGTTGTTTAGACACATATATACCAGATTGAGACCTAGTAACTCTTTATGCAGGACATACTTCAGAAGTATTTGAAGAAGCGGGAAGTGAATTGAAAAAAATGTTATTAAGGGTATTATTGTTGTATAAAAAATGAGCAGAGTTGTCAGAAGATGATGTTGAAGTATGTATACAAATATTTTGAGCTGGTAAATTAAGTAGTTGAGATGCAAAATTAATCACTGAATTAGGCACTACAATGGTGACTTATGAAGCTAAAGTTGCATTAGATAAAGAAGCGTCATGTTTAGCAAAAGGAAATATGGATTCTTCAAACACTACATGCCTGGAAATAAAAACTTGTGTTGTAGTTGCATCAAATCATTTGTATCCCTTACAGAACAAACTACATCCAAGAAATATACATAAAGTAGATTTAGGATTGGGATAACAATCACAATCAAAAGTCTTCATAAATGAATAGTCAGGTTGTTTGTTAAATAACAGTTCATGAGGACTTTTAAAACCAAGAATAAAAGACGGAGTTCCATTGATAATATAGCTAGCATTTAAGAAGGGTTCAATCTAGAACTGTTTGGGTAAGGAAGCCTGAAAAGACATAGTATTTCCCATCTACGCAATGTGTTTATGCTTCCTCTATGTAATCCCATTCCGCTGAGGTGTATGTGGACAAGCATACTACAACAATACTTACTTCCTATAAAAATGCCTTAAAATGACCTTTTACCAACTCATATCCCCCATTACATTGAAATTTTTTAATTGAAGTTGAGAGTAAACTTGCAGCAGTAGCTTTGAATTTCTTAAAACATTCTAGACTATCAGATTTTAGTGTCATTGGGAAAACCTAATTGAACCTACTATAGTTATCATTGAACATTATATTATATAATTTCTAAAACCTGAACAAAATAATGTTGTTGATGGTCCCCAAACATCACAATGCACAAGTTATAAGGGTGTAAAAGTAATTATTTGAGACATACTAAAAGGAAGTTTAGTATGTTTACCTAGTTGGCAGTGATGGCAAAGAGAAAAATATGAAGGACCAGAAAGCTTGATAAGATTCTCCTTCTTGAGATAATCCAGAATTGATGATGATAATTGACCTAGTATCTTGTGCCACAAAAGATAAGAAGCTTATAGTCATGCAGTGAAAGAAGTATGTACTAGTTGAGAAAAAATAATAGTAAAATTGATAGGATACAAATTATTGTTTTCTGCACCTTCATCAAGAACTTTTTGAGTTGCAAGATATATTATAACATAATCGGTAAGAGAAAAAGTAATTGAACATGAATTTTGTTTCACAAACTTGCCAACTGATAGAAGATTCTGACAATTTGAAGAACATATAGGACTTCCTTAAGAGTAAAATCTGATGAAGAAGTATGAAGACTAGAATCTCCAGTGTTAGTGATTGGTAAAAAAGCACCATTACCAATCATAACTTTATCATCACCAGTGTAAGTACTGGTAATAGGGATGAGTTATTGTTAATATGAGTGGATGGTAGCCCCTGAATTTGGAAGCAATTGTACAGAAGAACAAGAATAAGAAATTGAATGATTATTGCTTCCTTGAACACTAGAAAAGGCAACAAGAGGTAACAAGTAATCTTCATCTGGTTGCATCTCAACTCTGGACATACTGGATACTCAGATTCTGAATTGAACTCCGGATGAATCTGTATACCAATAAAAGTCTTTTTCAACGTAGGAGCCGGTGTAGAATATTTGGAATCAGTATATCGATATGAGCACTTAATAGTTGAATGACCTATTCGCTTGCAGATCTAGTTGTTTATGGGTAAAAACCATTTCTGCTGATTTTGGTAATTTCGGGTCTGTGGATGAGAAACGAATCTAAACCCTAAACAATGCACTGCACGGGAGTACTTTTGATTCGAGAGATCAATATGTACAATCCTGGCCTAAACCAAGAAATGGTCGTTCCAGGATTGCTTCGGTCACAAAGTGAAGGAAAAGGGTTGGTCTTAAGGAGGGAACCGAAGAGAGTGTTGAGACCAGAATCGTTGATTCTGATGGTGTGGTTGTTTATGACTTGTATCTGAAAGTATAACTGGCTAGCAGGATGGAAAGCTACCAGGTGATTTCTAGATACTGTGTTGTTGCCGACCAAAACTTGTTGTCTTGTGGTAAATAGGTGAAACCTATTTATACAAGTCATATTGAAACGTACCATGGTCTCGTAGGAAATGAAAACGATTGAGTGGTGGAAGAATAGAGTAACGTGTAACCGTCAGGCATTATGCTTCCATGATGAAGGAAGTGAATTAGTTTCCACCGTTACTTTCATCACCACTAATTGTCCCACTTCATGACACTTTCTTATAACGGGCGTATTGCACGCCGCACGCTATAAACCGCCAGACCAATACCCTGATGAGTATCCCCCAGTTTGTGACATGTTTGATGTCTCGAGTGTTTTCGTGGAAAACGTGTAGCTGGTTGCTATGTGTGGCAAGTCAAGTTCAAGAGACTTGCCATAGGAAAATAACATGTGATGCTATTAGGCTTGCCTTGGCCGATCGCCTAAAACTTGCCACAAGTCCGTCAGTTTGGTGGCGAACTTGAATGGCTGAGATTGCATCTCATGAAGAAGGGTAGCCGTTGATTATGGCCACATCTTTGTTGTGTAGCAAAGTGGCGCCATTAGCATAGTGGCGCCTGGCGTAGCCGTGGCATAGCGGCATGTTAGTGGCGTAGCCGTGGCATAGTGGCATGCCAGTGGCGTAGCCGTGGCAGCTGTTTTGGCATATTGGTGTTAGATCCAAATATGGCTCTGGCAACATTGACCATGTTGCCACATCGATCCCAACGCTTTGGGAAACGTTATTTGGCTTGGTTGGCGTAGAAATTTTGCCCAAATTAGGGTTTGGCATGTCGAAACCCTAATTAGTGCGTGTGGCATGGCTGTGACATGGTGGCGTTGTGGCATGGCCACATGTGGCATTGTGGCATGGCCAAAGCTAGGACTTGACTCCGTGGCCAAAGTTAGGGCTTGGCGGCATGGCCAAGGCTAAAGTGGCTCGCGGCACGTTACTGCGGCAGAGTGGCATGTTGGCATGGCAGGGCGCGTTTGGCTTGCTAGTTAGTATGGTGGCGCGGCAGGGTGCGTTCGGCCTTTAATGTATGGTAGCGAGTTTAGAGCGACTTGATTGGTCAAGAAAAGGAGCCGGCCAAACATGAGGCGCGGCCACACCTCTAGTGCTCGTGGTGCATTTAAAGTGACCTAATTGGTCGGATGAGAGGGGCCGTCCAAGCATGGGCGTGGCTACACTTATGGTGTGAGTGTGACGGCTTTAGAGCGACCTGATTGGTCGATGGAAAAAGGGGCCGGCAAGTGTGGGCCCAGCCACAACTTATGTGCACGTGGAGAGTTTAAGGCGACCTGATTGGTCGAGGGAAATAGGGTCGATTTAGGATGGGGCGTGGCCAATGGAAAATGGCGCAGACTGGCCTAAGGCATGGCCACGCCTCCCTTTCTGCTGCTCCTATCCTACGGCTCCCTGTTTTCTGATTCTGGGCAAGATTTTGCGTCTACTAATCCATGGAGGATTAATTACCTACTTTGCCTATGCTTAAATTTTTACAAGCAAGGTCTGATATATTGCGCAAGGCTCAAAACCCTAACTTTTGCAAGTTAGCCAGGGTAATCGATTGAATTATATGTGTTGACACAGAGTTCTTTTAAGTTCATTGCCAGAGAGCAGCGTGCTTTCTGATTGAATACCTTATGCAAAGACCTTATCCTTAATATTTGGAAATTCGTGTTACTCTGCTGCGAGTGAACACAAATTGTCATGCCATACCAACCTTAAGGGTTCAGCCGGGGAACATAGCATAAAAGTATTCAAAGAAACTTATATTAAGTGAATATGGGCAAGGCGCTGAAATTTACAGAACATCTAGGATGGTTGCTACATGCGCCAGTATGGATAAATTTCATGTAAATATATTGAATGGCTCAATAAATATGCCAGTGGAGAGGTTAACACTCACGGCTCCGTTTCCTCGCAGAGTGACGTCACATCAGATGCAAAGTTTTACAATTTTAACCTTAAGCTAAAAACCACCATCAACATTAAGTCCCCTGCTTAACACGTAACAATGGCGTTGTTGCGGGGTAAGCATGAGATGGTGACAGACAGGAGTAAAATCGAAAGGGCAAGATGTGAAGAGATTGTCAGGAAGATTTGGCTAACCTTTGTCAGGAGGCATGAGGAATCTATGATCCTTGCGTCGGCGACTTGGTATAAATTTGGCTTGGCCATGGGGTGTTGGCGTAGAGCTTTGCTTCCAGGAACGCTGGTGCCAACTTGGGCCATGAGGTTGATGTTGGCGCGGAGTGGTGATGATGGCGCTGCTACCTTGGAATGGTGGATGGCGCGGCTACCTTGGAATGGTGGATGGCGCGGCTACCTTGGAATGGTGGCGTGGCTACCTTGGAATGGTGGATGGCGCGGAGCGTTTGGCGTGGTGCTTTGGCCACGGTGCTGATGGCGCGAGACATTGGCGCTGGTTCAGCTGGGCACTTTAAGTGTTGGCGTTCGGAGCATTATGGCGCCACATGCCAAGTTTCCTTATTCAGCTCATGGCCCAAAAAGGAAACCTTCTTCTACTCGAACTCCAAAACGCATATAAAAGACGCTCCCAATTTTTATTTTTTTTTGTATTTGTTGGCTTTGGTTTTGTTTCCGTAACTTCTAGCAGTAAAGGTGTATCGATTGAGAACTCACCAGCAGTAGTGATAGCAATAGTACGAGAGCTCGGGTGTAACTCAGGTATGTAGTTCAACGTCTCTTCTTTTTCTTTGGAACTTGCTTATTATTCCGTGTCGGCATGAAACCCTAGCCAGCGGTTTCCTTGGACTTGCAAAACTTACCACACGCTAGCAGCACCATAGTGACATCAACAATGACATTAATGATAATGAACCCAACACCGTTAGCGTTTCTAGTAAGGTGGGATAAATATATGTATGAATGACCATTGTTTGCTTTTTCTTCCGTAAAACTTAGCCTTAAGTTTTGGCCACGAACACAATTTCCGCGGCATCACATGTGTTTGTTGGAGCGGGCGTTAGTGCCATTCTTTTTTGGCCGCGAGCGTCATGATATGTGGCCAAAGAATACTTCCCGTAGAAAATTTGTTGTCGGCCCTTAATCATTGTACCCAATTTTCGACAAAATCTTCATGTATGGTTTCCCCCAAAGTAGTAACTTTTCTGTTTTGCTTTGTTGTAGTTACTTCAAAAGCATAAGGAATCTTGTTAAGATGTCACCTGAAAGTAGTTCTGCCGCCGCATCGAGAAGTGCTAACAACTCCAAGCCGAACACGGATGATGAGTTCTTTACAAAATCTGCTACGGTTACAAGGACTCATCCCAAATTCGTGGAAACTCTTTTGACTGATTCAAAGAATGATGGAGAAGTCCAATTAGTCTGTCCAGGGCGTATAATGAGGTTTTGTCTTCAGAAGAAAGAGTACCCAGCTTCTCCAATTGACTTCAAAATCTGTCATAGTCCATTGCGCTTTTATGATAAGTGGATGAAATTTATGATGAGCCGTGACCATGTAAAGGCCAACTCAATTTAGGCGCAAATCATGCATGCTATCATGGCGTCAGCGGCACTTCAAATCATAAAAGATGTTGCGGGCTTGATCACTTTCATCTCCAGATGGTGTCCGGAAAGTCACACGGCTATATGTAGATGGGGTGAGATGACTATTTCTTTGGAAAGCGTAGCCGTTCTGTTGAGTCTTCCAATAATTGGGAAACTTGATGTTGTCTTGTCTGAGGAAGAAGAAGAAATACACACCACTTTGGTCACAAAAGCAGTGGGATATGTTCGAAAGAATTATGAGGAAAAGTGTTTCTATAACTGGTGGGTGTCTGAGTGGTTCCCTGATGAGCCGGAGTTGGATCAAGTGTTGGATGATACACTTCATGTTGCTGCATTCTTAGTTCCGTGGTTATCCAGAGACATTTTTGATGATGGTTCCGGCAAGAAAGAGACAAGGCAGAAGCTCATCAAATTTGCTATCAAACTAGCGAAAGGCGTTTCCCTTCCCATCGGCAGTTTGTTTCTTGGCTCTTTGTACACCCATCTGGATCGTTTAGTAGAGGACATGTACGTCTCCAATGGGTACATGAAAGTAGACTCGTACATCCATGTCGCCTTTCTCCAAGCATGGTTGTGGGAGCATTTCAAGAATTACGCTCCTAACCCGAAAACCTTATTTCCTGATACATATGGTGGCTCTAGGATACTCCGTTGGTTGGATAGGCGTCCAAGGCCTGGCTCAAAGCTTATTGATTTTCTTGACAACGCACATGCAGTTAACTTTCGTCCTTAGGCTCCGGTCCACGCCTCTATAGTTCAACCAGACACTTTTGCTTCCGCGTCGAAGGTGATATTTCATTCTTCTGACGGGACTATGAGCATTGGAGAAACTGTGTTCTTGCGAAGCTGCATACCTGGGTATGTGCCATCTTTTTTTTTAGAGGATCTTGTGGAGTAGTCTCTTACAACATTGACACGGCTGCTCGACATATGGGATTTGATCAGGGAGTCCCATTCCGTCGCCCGCTGACAACTCCAGATGAATCGTTACCCGCTATTCTTGATTACAACGTCTTTGCACCGGATAAAAGTCTTCCATTCTTGCTCTCAGAACGAAAACCCGTGACAACTCCCAAATATAACATCTTCTGGAAAGATGAGTTCCTCGCCATTCATCAGTTCGTGCAAGATGTTGTGACAAATCCACGTGGAAAACCTTCCTCCGCGGTTCTAGCAAAGCATAAATTGTTGAAACAGCTTCCTTCGGGCAAGCGAAAATCCTCTAGCCCGGATGTAGACAGTCCCCGAAAAAATGAGCAAAGGTCGAAAAACCGTGCAGGTGGCTTTCAATCTGATTCGACGACTCTTGTGACTTTCAGTTCTTTCAACACACAGGTGTGTATGGTTTCCTCACTGACTTGGCTGAATTACACAAATTTTCCATTTCGTCACTGACTCCTCTTTTTTTTTTATCTCAGGGTCTTGAAAACTCGAATATCTTTGCCAGACTTTCCCACGGCCAAAAGACGGCGCCTCTTGAGGAAGGAGATGACAAGACTGAATCTCTTGAAGAAGAATCCTAGGAGGAAGAAAGTTCGAGATCCGGTGGCGAGAGGAGCACTTCTGAATACAATAACGAGTCTTCTTCCAGTGGGCCCACAAATGAGTCGGTGAGTTTGCCACACCCCCTTTTTTTTAGGCTATTTATTTATTCGGAATAAATACTCAATCGGTGTTATCACATGAAGAAGCCATCGAAGATAACCCTAAGATGGAGACTCGTCATGATGAAGATGTGGTTTTGTCTCCAATCATGGAAGTCATACCTGCTAGAAACCTGGAGATGGAGATTGATCGTCGTGAAGATGCTGTTGTGTTTCAGATGACGGAAAACGCTTCCATGGCTGCAGGTGCGATTGTTGCCAAGGAATCCCCGCTGGTCGCGGAATCAGTTGCAGGCGCCACTTTCGACCCTCCATTTTTGACTCCTCATGAAGATCATGTGCTGATCGGAGGCTTCAGTGTACCATCTAAGTATGCGGAGTTGTATACCAGAATATGGGAAAGGTATGGTCATATTGCAACAACCAAAAAGATCACCAGTCGGTTTGCGTTGGTTAAGCGGGTGGAAGAAACATTATCTTCAATTCATGATATGTGGAACGTGACTGGTCACACTGTTTCTGGAGATGTAATCTCAAGCTGGAAGTTCTACCGGGATATGTGTGTAAACGTTGAGTTTAACGCCTCCTGGTTCTGTGAGGGATTTTCCGAGATCCAAAGGCTGCAGGCTGAAGCGGTTGATGGTCCTTCCGCGGATTTGATTAATCAACAGGAGGCAGAAGTCGAGAAGTTGTCCCAGAAGTTAAAGCTGAAACAAGTGGCTCTTCAAAGCATGAAGGACATTTTCTCAAAGAAGAACAAGCCGTTGTTAGGCAATTTTCCTTGAATGCTTTTATTTTCTGAACTTCCTTTTCTTAGATTTTTTTTTTTTTGAAAGGAAAAAGAAACGCCTAGTTTATGGTTTGGTTTTCTGGTTTTTGGATTGATAGGTGACTGTTTCTTACAAGAGTTTTTGGATTATTTTGGAATATGGCCCTTTGATCAATCAATATGTCAAAATCTTAATTGCGAATATAGGTAGCAAAGTCATTCGAGAGAATTGTGAAACCGTGAATGTTGCATGAGAAAAGGAAATATATGAAATCTTGGGATGATTGGGTTATCGGCTTCCATTTCAAATGTGAAAACCCAAAACAGTAGATCGTGTAAACATTGTCTGACAAAACTTACTCACTTTAGAGATTTTCACCAAAACTGAATCTTCAGGGAGTAAATCTGAGTATGTATGTGACGCCCTTCTTGACGCGAAAAGTCCCCAGTCATTCTTTATTGTCTGTGAAACATCTTCATGTCGATCCGCGGTAAGGCGGAGAATCTCTAGTCCCCAGACGTAATTCTCCTGAATCCATCTTTTCTTGGACGATGCGCTTCGAAACATTGCATTTACTGGTAGGATGATGGAATTGAGAGTTGAATTTGCAACAGAGAGATTAACCTCCGACTGTGGTCGCCAATTGTTTATGGGTAAAAACCGTTTCTGCTGATTTTGGTAATTTCGGGTCTGTGGATGAGAAACGAATCTAAACCCTAAACAATGCACTGCACGGGAGTACTTTTGATTCGAGAGATCAATCTGTAAAATCCTGGCCTAAACCAAGAAATGGCCGTTCCAGGCTTGCTTCGGTCACAAAGTAAAGGAAAAGGGTTGGTCTTAGGGAGGGAAGCGAAGAGAGTGTTGAGACCAGAATCGTTGATTCTGATGGTGTGGTTGTTTATGACTTGTGTCTGAAAGTATAACCGGCTAGCAGGATGGAAAGCTACCAGGTGATTTCTAGATACTGTGTTGTTGCCGACCAAAACTTGTTGTCTTGTGGTAAATAGGTGGAACCTATTTATACAAGTCATATTGAAACGTACCATGGTCTCGTAGGAAATGGAAACGATTGAGTGGTGGAAGAATAGAGTAACGTGTAACCGTCAGGCATTATGCTTCCATGATAAAGGAAGTGAATTAGTTTACACCGTTACTTTCATCACCACTAATTGTCCCACTTCATGACACTTTCTTATAACGGCGTATTGCACGCCGCACGCTGTAAACCGCTGAGACCAATACCCTGATGAGTATCCCCCAGTTTGTGACATGTTTGATGTCTCGAGTATTTTCGTGGAAAACGTGTAGCTTGTTGCTATGTGTGGCAATTCAAAGTCAAGAAACTTGCCATAGGAAAATAGCATGTGATGCTATTAGGCTTGCCTTGGCCGACCGCCTAAAACTTACCACAAGTCCGTCAGTTTGGTGGCGAACTTGAATGGCTGAGATTGCATCTCATGAAGAAGGGTAGCCGTTGATTATGGCCACATCTTTGTTGTGTAGCAAAGTGGCACCATTAGCATTGTGGCGCCTGGCGTAGCCGTGGCATAGCGGCATGTTAGTGGCGTAGCCGTGGCATAACGGCATGTCAGTGGCGTAGCCGTGGAAGCTGTTTTGGCATATTGGTGTTAGACCCAAATATGGCTCTGGGAACATTGGCCATGTTGCCACATCGATCCCAACGCTTTGGGAAACGTTATTTGGCTTGGTTGGCGTAGCAATTTTGCCCAAATTAGGGTTTGTCATGTCGAAACCCTAATTAGTGCGTGTGGCATGGCCAAAGCTAGGACTTGACTCCGTGGCCAAAGTTAGGGCTTGGCGGCATGGCCAAGGCTAAAGTGGCTCGTGGCACATTACTGCGGCAGAGTGGCATGTTAGCATGTTGTTGTGGCAGGGCGCGTTTGGCTTGCCAGTTAGTATGGTGGCGCGGCAGGGTGCGTTTGGCCTTTAATGTATGGTGGTGAGTTTAGAGCGACTTGATTGGTCAAGAAAAGGGGCCGACCAAACATGAGGCGCGACCGCACCTCTAGTGCTCGTGGTGCATTTAAAGTGACCTAATTGGTCGGATGAGAGGGGTCGGCCAAGCATGGGCGTGGCTACACTTCTGGTGTGAGTGTGGCGGCTTTAGAGCGACCTGATTGGTCAATGGAAAAAGGGGGCGGCAAGTGTGGGCCCAGCCACAACTTATGTGCGCGTGGCGAGTTTAAGGCGACCTGATTGGTCGAGGGAAATAGGGCCGGTTTAGGATGGGGCGTGGCCAATGGAAAATGGCGTCGGCTGGCCTAAGGCATGGCCACGCATCCCTTTCTGCTGCTCCTATCCTGAGGCTCCCTGTTTTCTTATTCTGGGCAAGATTTTGCGTCTACTAATCCATGGCGGATTAATTACCTAGTTTGCCTAGGATTAAATTTCGACAAGCAAGGTCTGATATATTGCGCAAGGCGCAAAACCCTAACTTTTGCAAGTTAGCCAGGGTAATCGATTGAATTCTATGTGTTGACACAGAGTCCTTTTAAGTTCATTGCCAGAGAGCAGCGTGCTTTCTGATTGAATACCTTATGCAAAGACCTTATCCTTGATATTTGGAAATTCGTGTTACTCTGCTGCGAGTGAACACAAATTATCATGCCATACCAACCTTAAGGGGTCAGCCGGGGAACATAGCATAGAAAGTATTCAAAGAAACTTATATTAAGTGAATATGGGCAAGGCGCCGAAATTTACAGAACATCTGGGATGGTTGCTACATGCGCCAGTCTGGATAAATTTCATGTAAATATATTGTATGGCTCAATAAATATGCCAGTGGAGAGGTTAACACTCACGGTTCCGTTTCCTCGCAGCGTGACGTCACATCAGATGCAAGGTTTTACAATTTTAACCCTAAGCTAAAAACCACCATCAACAGTAGTATTTTATGGAGGAATAATCGACAAAAGGCATAAGACTTTTACCTTTTGCAACTTTAGAATCAGATTTAAACGCAAAATCAATAGCCTTTGCATTTTGATGAGAATTAAAAGACATTCTTGAGTAAAAAGCTGATGTGCTAGAAGGATCAAAAACACTTGAAGAGGAATTAGCTTGTCTACTAAGAATCCAACTGTTCATGATTCAATAGTCGTGAATGAAGGTGAAAAAGCGGGGGTACAACAACCACACCCAATATTTCGCTTAGCAATCTGTATGGACAAACTCAAATGTACTCTCTAGAGAATCAACTAGACAGTCAGACTCAATCTAGACAAAAAGTATATCAAAGAGTTTATATCTCAATCTCTCGATTTGATATATACTCAAGCAAATAGAAATCTGCGAGTCTTTATCAAATACTAGAGAGATAACTTGGATGGTACCAAAGACCAATATTCAAGTCTCAATCAATTTAAATCAACAACCAAAAGTTCGGATATTCTAATTGATTAAACAACACACAACCTGTGATATTTCAATTATATAAACAAATATAATGCGGAAATAGAAATAACACAGACAATTAAGTTTGTTAACGAGGAAACCGCAAATGCGAGAAAAACCAGGACCTAGTCCAAATTGAACACACATCGTATTAAGCCGCTACGAGACACTAGCCTACTCCAAATTAACCGGTCCGGGACTGTAGTTGAACCCCAATCAATCTCACACTGATCCAAGGTACAGTTATGCTCCTACGCCTCTAATCCCAGCAGGATGCTACGTACTTGATTCCCTTAGCTGATCTCACCCACAACTAATAGTTGCTACGACCCAAAGTCGAAGACTTTAATAAACAAATCTGTATCACACAGAAAAGTCTATAGAATAGATAAATCTGTCTCCCACGAATAAACCTATGAGTTTTGTTCCGTCTTTTGATAAATCAAGGTGAACAGGAACCAATCAATAACCCGGACTTATATTTCCGAAGAACAGCCTAATATTATTGATCACCTCACAATAATCTTAATCGACGCAATGTGAAAAAGATAATGCGGAATCACAAACGATGAGACGAAGTGTTTGTGATTTCTTTTCTATCTTGCCTATCGGAGATATAAATCTCAAGCCAATTATTTCAATTGTACTCGTACGATAGAAACAGCAAGATCAGATCACACAACTACAAGAAAAGTAGTATCGATCTGGCTTCACAATCCCAATGAAGTTTTTAAGTCGTTAACCTGGTTTTAGAAGAAGAAAACCAAAGGTTAAAGGATAATCGACTCTATCTTAGCAAACTAGTATCACACGTAAAGTGTGGGGGATTAGGTTTCCTAGTTGCTAGAGTTCTCCCTTATATAGTCTTTCAAATAAGGGTTTGCAATCAATGTTAGCTTAGTAACAAAGCATTCAATATTCCCCGTTAGATTAAAACCTAATTAGATACAAGCTAATATTTCTCAACCGTTGGATCGAAAACTTAGCTTGTTACACACAAACGAAATGTTCAATTTTGGGTTTGTGACCGTACCCAAACATTAACATTTGTTGGTTCAACAATAGTCAACCAAATGGTTAACCATATGATCAATCTCATATCAACCATATTCTTCTTCACCATAACTAGTTCAAATGACTCAAATGAACTAGTTAGAGAGTTGTTTAATTGCTTAGATCTTATGTAACTACACAAGACACAATCGAAGCAAAAACGGTTTGATTCACTCGAATCGGTTTATAAACTTTATATCCACGGTTTGCAAAAGCATTCCTTAGTTTATATAAATATTAGTTCAAGAACAACCGGTTTTAGATATAACCTACTCAAGTTCGCGGACTGGGCTCGCGGACTTAAGGTCATGGAAGGAGTACACAAACTCCAGCAAAAATTCTCGGGTGAGTACTTTCGCCAGTTCGCGGACTTGGCTTGCGCCACTTTAATTTCTCTTGATCAACAAAGTTCACAAACTTTGGTTCAAGGAATAAGGACTTATACATATATGTGTTTCCACAACAATGCTTATATCCTACCAATGGTTATGTAATCTAAACTCTCATTTCAATCATTGAAACATTCTCAGAGAACGTTAAATAGCCGTTATTCACAGACCATTTTTCGTCAGAGCAATTTCCAAAGTGATTGAAACATATCATGACTTTCGTCACTAGGTAAAGATGAATTCGGTTAAAGCGAAAGCTTACCAACACATATTTCGAGAAATAGATAGGCGAGTTAAACTCGGCTCGAAATAGCAAATGTGTATAATGAAAGTCTATACGTCTAAACGACTTTTGTCTCAAGAGTAGGAGATAGAGTAAATAGACTTTTGAGTGACAAATAAGTTCAAGTCTCCACATACCTTTTAGTCGATGAAGTTCCACCGGTTCCTCGAGTAGTCATTCGTCTTGTATGATGATTGCCATGGAGTTCTTGAGCTCAACTACACTTTATATCCTAGTCCGAGACCTTTAGATACATAGGCTAGAAATCAAGAATTATAGTTTTGATCACTAACATTGACAAACATGCTTGAGATAGCAACGCATGCGAGTTCAACCGAGCAATGCTCTAACAGAAGGCCAGAAAATATAAACGAGTGTCTCTATTTTGCACCATGGTAATGAATTGATCAAATTCTGGTTTAAGATCATTAAGTATGTGCATTACAAGATCGTTGTCTGCAATTGGATCAGATTGGTATGTCATTTGATCAACAACTGATTAATCTCTGCAAGAAACTCCATTACAAACATAGGATTTTTTTTTTTTTTTTTTTTTTTGTGTAGTTTATATTTCAACATAAACTTTCTTGAAAAGGATTCTTCCATGAAATTGGATTTTAGAGGATCCCACATTCCTTGTGCAAAATAAAATCCAGAAACATTAGTTTGATGAGAAGAAAATAAATTAGATGTAATATTTCCGCAACAAACCTATCTAGTTTATCAAATTTAACAAACTGAGAATTTATACTATCAGAATCGAAAAGAAATCTCGATTGTTCAATTGCAAAACCATCAACAAATCCTAAGAGATGTATACTCATAAGAACATTAACAAATTGATTATTTCATACAATATAATTCATTGAATCTAGTTTTATAAAGTGATTGATATTGCTAAAAAGGAAGAGGATTGAGATCTAACCATGTAACGGAAGCCGTGAACTGAGACGTCATGAAAGAAATCTTAAAGAAAGTAGATAAAAATTGATATAACATTTGAAGTTGTTCGGAAACTTGGGGGAATTTGATAGCACAAAGGTTGCAATAGACTGAAAATTATCTATAAGAAAATTTGTGAATAAAATGAAAAAGAAACAGGTTGGATCGATTTCACCCTGGTATCATGAGAAAAAATGGATCTGATATTATATGAAAAGATATAATTACAAGACTTGCTGACAGATTATTTGTCTAAGAAGAAAGTAAAAGAAAACAACTACGACTTAATAACCATGTGATATAATATCACTACAATAAAAAGATTTCCTAACAAAATCATAACAGACTATCCGACAGTAACAGACAGTTGTAATTGTCATAGAAATGGAAACTAAAACATAACTTCTTGATGTGGACAACTTTCAACCCTCTGAACAGGAATGGGGAAGAGTCATATTTCTTGGTGGTTACCATTGACTTGTTCCTGCTGAACTCCTAATTAATCAAGTAGATGTTGGCTTGGAATGGGATGTGCGGTAAGGGTTTAATCGTATATTAATACGTTCTGACTCTCGTAGTGTAAATTCAACGTCCATATTTCTCTGTGCCATGTATGCAGAGTCATAAGCATTTCAACAACATTAACTAATTGAGACTAACTCTTATTGGAATTATTCATTTGAATTTCTCGAGAAACTTAGCTAACCTTACTAACCTACTTCTGAGGATGAATCCAAGGGAGCCTGACTGGCATACCCGGTTCTTCTCTACCCCGATCTCAATATCCTTATTCCAGTATGTTTCGTTCGTCAGTTCCTATGCGTTATTGACTATGATTAGATTGTGATTTTAAAACTATTCATGGGTTGGCTCCGACCCTGGTCTATTTATTTAATAAAAATAATAAACAAAAAAATATTTACATACGCTAAATGCCACCTAGGGGTTTAAAGGCTTATTGCATACGCTAGGGCCACCTAGGGGTTTAAAGGCTTATTGCATACGCTAAATGCAATCGACGATGCCTGCGACAGTGAGTTAGGATTTTATTTTCTAGATTTGATTTTCTCGAGGACGAGCAAATAATAAGTTTGGGGGTATTTGATAGACGCATTTATGTGTCTATTTTGATCTCATTTATCTATTATGTTAGTACTCGATTTTGCGCTTATTTTGGTATTTTATATCTTTGTAGGTGTTTTTGGAGAAATAAGGTTTCATGGGAAAATTGGCTCGAAAAGTGGTTTTTGTGCTCGTGGGAGAAAATTACTATTCACACCCTCAAATGGATAAGGGGCACTCAATTACTAAGGGGTACCCACTTGTTATTTGCACCTGTGTCATCCCCAAAAGGCGTCTGCTAAAGGCACCCCTACTCCGGTTAAGGGGTGACCTTTCTTCAACATTTCAAATTAAGAAATTGGCGGGAACTTCGTTTGAAGCAAACAAACTATTCGAATTGATTTGGGTGACTTTTGTTCGGAGATTTTCACGCAGGTGGGTGATATCACCTGTTTTAACCAAACGGGGATGGTAAGAGTTTCATAATCGAAAGAAAAGGAAGTTTCTACGTGGTTTTGATAAGACAGGGCAAGTGGAGTTATTCACGGAGTTTTGGTTGTATTTTTGGAGATTACGTGCGCTACAAACTTTCTTAGCATTCGTATCCGTCTGTCTGACGAAGTTTGGGTCAAAACAGAAAGCTACATGGAAGATTTCCATTCTCGACAAATCGTAGAAGAGAATATATCTCGAGTTCTCGGAAAGTACATGGAAAACGGAGAACGAATATCTTCGAGAGATTTGGTTCCATCACAGAGGAGGTTGGGACGGCTCGGATTTACTCGGAAGTCGCGCGTAGAGAAGATTGAAGAGATATTGGAACTTGGCAGCAAAGAAAAGAGTTTATTTTGGGGAAGTTTTGATCGACAAACTTGGGGCTGTTGGGTATAAAAGAAGTTGAGGGGACTCACAGAGAAGTACGGAATCCTTGGGGTAGTTGCGAGAGAAGTTTAGGAGGTTACGAGAGATCAAAATCGGGAGTTGCAGGAAATCGGGTTCTATTTGGTGTAGAACCAAGAACACGAAGAACAATAGGCCACCGAAGACAATCGTTTACGGGGTCTTAAAAACAACGACAAATCAACGGTGCGTAAGACGGTTCCCGTAATCAGTTCCATTGTAACATTCTTTTGTAACGCCGATACACCGTTCCAAATCGGTTTGTGTTATTGTTTTTCATCCTTTTAATCAACTTTTGGGCTATAAACATGTATTTTGAGCAAGTGATTATTATGAGGAGCTAAACCCCTTTCTTTGAGGTGACGGAGGAAGCTATTTTTCCAACAAATATGTGGTAATATTTATTTAATTAATTTCTGCAATTCTTTTTATGATTATTTGCATTGAATCGAAATTGAAATAAAGATTTTTGCTAACTCTTTGTGTTTTCACTTGATGGTGCATGCTTAGCTTAGGGCTCTTGATGTTCCATGCTTGAGATTAACAACCAGTATTTCGAAAATCTACTATTGGCAATATTTAAGAATCAATTGAACGTATGAATTGCATGATAATTATTAATATTGAGTCACATAAAAATTGGAAAATAGTGGAAACCTGAGTCTCAGTGCTTTTTAAAATCTTGATACAATTTATTCTGAGTTTTCTAGTTTTATTTGAGTCTAAAAATCCTTCACAAGTCTGAGAGGAACGACATCTTTCTTACCACTTTACTATAACTTGTTAAAACCACATCAATTTTTGGCGCCGCCGACGCGGACTTGTTTTTAGGGTTTTAGATTTATTTTTTTTTATTTTTTTTATTTTTTTTTATTCTTTTGTTCTATTTTACGTTTTCTTGGGTATTTGTCTTGTGGTTACAGGTATTGGATTTCGGATCGAAAAGAAAGCTGAGCCAAAGATTTGGTGAATAATTAAAGACTTGGAGTCAAAGACAAAGCGAAAAGAAACGAGGAAGAGACAAAGAATTTTATTTTTATTTATTTTTAGGTTTTTTCGGAAAAACTGTATTAGGGTTTATAATTATTTTTGTAATTTTTCTTTTATTTTTGGACTTTTTGGACATTTTTGGGACTTTGGACATTATTTTTTAAACCCTACAGAAGGGTAGTCTTAAATATAAACTGTTTGCAGAGAAGGAGGACAATTACGATATTGTCTCTGCACCTTGGGTTCGTACACTGACATAGGAGTCAGTGGCCCGAGTCGACTACAACCGATTCATCCCCCGTCTGGAACGGGAGGTAAGACTCTAAACACTCGCGAATCTCCTGTCAGCGAGTTACTGGACTCCTTCGTTTGCATATATGCTGAGGAATTGAATACGGTTGCTTTAATTTTCTAGTAAAGGGCAAGGCCTGGCCATACAAGATAAGGGTTCGGATTTCATCACCGTTCTCTTCTTGCCCGCCTTAGGAACACGTAACCTACGCAAACCTAAGCCTTAAAATTTTGACTAGAACAAGACCGATAGGGTAACGAGCTTAATAGGAAAGTCGTTCGAAAAATATTGGTTACTCTTTTAAGCACACATCGAAGTTCATGAAGGTTTCTGTGAGTTGAATGCGTGACTGCGCCGCATTGTAATTCCGGTGAGGCCTTGGGTATCAAAGCTCCACCGAGCTTCCCTCGCCTCTATTCAACTCACTTTGACTCGGATTGATTCCAGAGGGGTTTGCTTAAATTGTAACGAATTCCGTTTCGAAGGATTAGAAGCTGGTCTAGAAACAATCTAAGTGGAGCCATTATGCTTTTTGTTTGCTAGAAATCTCTAGGTTTGTTTTGGTTGAGTCGGCCTTGATTTGTGATTGCATAGAATCCCCTTCCTTATTTTGCATGCCTGAACGTAAAAGAGACGCCCTAGGTAGATTTGTTAAAGAGAAACCTAGTAGTTCTAAGCGTCTCGATTACCTCAATTTAGAAAGTCCAATTTTTGAAGAGTCTGTTTTTGAACCTCAGTTTAAGGAGACAATCCCTAATATTCCGATAGTGCCAGAAATGGCAACTTTGAAAGCCTTGTTGAACCCGACTAGGACTACTCGTCCCTCGTGTATCAGGTTAGCTGAAACAGAAGCAACTTATGAACTTAAACCTGGGACCTTACAACTGCTCCCAATCTTCTTAGGGAAAGAAAATGAAAACCCCTATTTTCATGTTAGGGACTTTGAGGAAATTTGTAGTACCTCAAGATTAGAAACCTTGATGATGATGCTTTGAAACTCGGGTTATTCCCCTTTTCCTTGAAAGATAAAGCCAAATCGTGGCTATATAGTTTGGCTTCGGTTCAATTGAAACATATGAACAACTTACATCCGCCTTTTGAACAAGTTTTTCCCTAGGCATAAAACATCGTCTATTAGGACGCAAATTTGCACGTTTTCTCAACAGGGGGGAGAATCTTTGTATAGGTATTTGGAAAGGTTCAATGATCTATTAGCCCAATGTCCTCATCATGGTCTTGAAAAGGTTAGGTTAGTTCAGATCCTTTATGAGGGTTTAGATTATTCCACTACGACCACAAGAGAGTCTATGTGTACAGTGGGTTTGAAAACCAAACAGTTGATCGGGCGATGACATATTTGCATGAAATCGCCGAAAAGACCCAGCAATGGGAAAATAGTAGGGAACCCAAGAAAACAATTCTTCTAGGAAGAGGAAACGTTAATAGGGTAGAAGGAGGCTTTGAATCAGATGCCAAAATTGCTGCAATAGCAAAAAGGTTAGAAGCCTTAGAATTGGGTCACACTAGTGGTAGAGTGGAGCCTTTTTGGGAAGGCCAGACTATTGAAGAGCAAGCCAATGCTCTTTATAATAATAACACTAGATTTGATAACCGTCAAAAGTTTGACCCATATTCAGAAACCTATAATCCTGGTTGGAGAAACCATCCGAACCTTTCGTGGTCTAAGGACCAGAATCAAGGTCAGTTTAGTAATTCTAATGCTCCCCCAGGTTTTGGCTATACTAAGAATCCTTCAGGACCAACTCAGTTTCAGAATCAGTCAGATAAGAAAATCCTAAGCTTAGAGGAGTCTCTCAACTTGTTAACTCAGCAAACTACAAAATTTCAACTATCAGTAGAACAAAGTCTACAAGCTAGTAACAGATTGGACAAGAAAATAGTCAGGCTATTTCCGAGTTAAAAACCCAGGTTGGTCTGATAAATGAATTTTTGAGAGAAAAAGGTAGGTTCCCTAGTCAAACACAACCCAACCCTAGAGGAGTTCATGAAGTAGGTGAAAAACCATCACATCAGTTGAATTCAATTAGAACCCTTAGGAGTGGCAGAGTAGTAGACAATCAGGTAACCATGCCCGATAGTGAGCATATCGTAGTTCACCCCTCGGGACCATCCATAGCCGAGGGACCGATCAAATCTCCGATGATGCCAATTCGGTTCCGAGAGGCCCTATTTTATGCCTAGAGCCCCATTTCCACAGCCTATTAGTACCAACAAAGAGTGAATCCAACTTTAATGACATAATGGAGGTTTTTAAGAAAGTTACCATAAACCTTCTGTTACTAGAAGCAATTAGGCAACTTACTGCTTATGCCAAATTCCTTAAGGATATGTGTACGCGAAAGCGTAAGCTTAGTGTCCCTAAAAAAGCCTTTTTAGCTAGTCATGTAAGTTCGATCATTCAGAACAACACAACTCCTAAATATAAAGACCCGTGTGCCCCTACCATTGCTTGCATGATAGGAAAACATCGGGTAAATAAAGCTTTACTTGACTTAGGAGCTAGTGTGAACTTACCGCCGTACCATGTGTACTTACGGCTAGGGCTTGGTGAATTGAAACCTACCAAGATAACACCTGCAGTTAGGCGATAGGTCTGTTAAAATTCCTCGTGGTGTGATAGAAGATGTTCTTATTGAGGTCGACAAGTTTATTTATCCTGTGGATTTCGTGGTCTTAGATACCCAACCTGTCCGACCCGAGAGAACCGGATACTGTGATTTTAGGTCGCCCATTTTTAGCTACGTCTAATGCGATCATAAATTGTCGAAGTGGTATTATGAATCTATCTTTTGGTAATATGACTATTGAGTTGAATATTTTTAATGTCAATAAGCCGCATTCTCGAGCTAGATGACACGTGCATTGAAGAGGTGAACATGATAGGAACCTTAGTTCAGAGTCATTACCAAACACCTTATCGGAAGATCCATTAGAGAGTTGTCTAGCCCATTTTAGCATGGATTTTGATGATGATAGCAACACTGAACAAGTAAATGCTCTATTGGATTCTATTCCTATGTTAGATACCGACAAATGGAAATCTAGGTTCGAACCATTACTAGCTACTGAATCTACCTTAAGCCCTTGTTTCGAAGAGCCTAGAGATCCTCCTAAGTTGGACCCTAATTATGCATTTTTAGGCCCATCTGAGACTTTCCCTGTTATTATAGCTTCCGATTTGGATAGTGATCATGAGGGTAGGCCAGTGACCGTGCTTCAAGACAATAAGGAAACTTTAGGGTGGACCATAGAGGATATTAAGGACATAAGTCCTACCTTGTGTATGCATCAGATGCATTTAGAGGATGAACCACCTGATTATAACTTAGATAAAGCAATTGACCTTTTTCAGGAACCTGATGGTCTAGAAATTAGGAATATTGTGACTAGTCTATTTAGAGACACCCAAAATTCTAAGTTTGGGGGTGGACTTGGAATATATGCCTCTACAATTTCACAAGAGTATCTTCATAGAGCGATTCAGTTTGTTAGAAACCCATCCTCTGGTTGATGTGGTTTATCCAGGCTATGATACCCAGATTGATTTTGTTTTCCCACCAAATATATTTCAACCAATTGTGGGAATGTATGAGTTCAAAATGTGTCAGTTATTAAGTTTTGATACTAAACCTAAGTACTTTAGGAGAATAGAAATGACGCATTTGCTTAAGATTGACCGCCAGTTTCATCGTGGTCAATTGTGTGAGTCAAAACTGATTGACTTTAAGGATCCGCAGTTATTTAGGTTATTATTATGTGCTTCTAAGTTTTTACTTGAGTTTTTCCAGACTCTAATTCCTGAATCGGATCTTAGCTACGAGGAGATCCAACCCATGAAAATATTTTATTTGGACCCAGTCATAGAACCTGAACCTGAACCGCAGCTAGATGTAGTTGTCTTAAACAGGAAACTAGACAAGGGTGTGCATTATTTGTTAATTTTCTTGGCATGTTGCAGATTCCTTTTATTTGTGATAGCTCTATTTGGTTTTGATGACCCATGTAAATTTGGCTATTACTTTATGATTCTATGAGGTGACTAATCCTTTGTTAGTCTGGATGAAGACGTTAAACTTAGCACTTTTTGGGAGGTAACCCAATATTCATGCGACACGGTAATATCTTTCCTTAACTCTTTTACTTCAAATGGTAACTATGATTTCTCCTTGTTCATGCTTTTCATTTTATCTTTAGAACATTGAGGACAATGTAAGATTTAAGTTTGGGGGTATGGGAGAAAGTTTTAGTTGCATTGATAAACTCCGAGCCTAGAAATTTATGCTTATTAAGGATGGCACTAACCAATCTAAGTGGATGGAAGCATTTTGGTTGTAGGAGTTGAGGAACCAATCGATTAGATGGCAACATCTAAAGAGTCTATTCATAAAAGCACGAGAGCTCGGGTGTTAGAAATAACATGATAGTTTCACCAATCTCGTTGAGTCCTTTTCACTTCTGTTTTTATTTTATTTTGTTTTTAAACTATGTTTCTCTAAGTGATTAGGTGGGGCCCACGAATCAAGTTGTTACCAATGCTAGGGTGAAATAGAGTGATTGAGATACCATGAAAAAAAAAAAAAAAAAAAAAAAAAAAAAAGTGAAAAAGTGAAAAGGAAAAAAGTTGAAAAAAAAAGTGAAAAAAAAAAAAAAAAAAAAAAAAAAAAAAAAAAAGTGAGACCAGACCATCTGACCAACCGGAATAAATTCAATAAAGTCGACCACTGGAACCCTTGTATATGCCAGTTGTGTTGACCTAGAGTTAGGATTATCGACCACTGGTTCCCTTGTATATGCCAGTGTGTTGATATTAGTCAGACTAGTATCTCAGTCCATTAGGATAGGATCATTTTGGCAGAGGCCTTCAGACAGATATGGGAAACATCGATCACTTAGTAAACATCAAAACCATCTATGTTTTTCTCTATATCCATCTTCTTGATCTATCCATGTGATTAGTTTTGACTCCGGGTATTGATGTCCATAGTGTGACTATCTCGAGTAGAGCTCGTGACTTATATATGAATTTTAGTATGCTTGAGTGCAAACTCGTGTACATCAATTGGAATTTCGCATCGTGGTACTTCCCTCCGTAGTCAATAAGTATGCCAACCAAGGAGATTTTTTAGTGCCTTCCAAGGTTCCGCATAGATAGTTAGGGTCCTGGAGTAAAGGTTTTGTGGGTACACCTCTTGTAAACCCTCCCGAGACTATAACTCGGCCACTAGGGCCACCTAGGGGTTTAAAGGCTTATTGCATACGCTAAATGCAATCGACGATGCCTGCGACAGTGAGTTAGGATTTTATTTTCTAGATTTGATTTTCTCGAGGACGAGCAAATAATAAGTTTGGGGGTATTTGATAGACGCATTTATGTCTATTTTGATCTCATTTATCTATTATGTTAGTACTCGATTTTGCGCTTATTTTGGTATTTTATATCTTTGTAGGTGTTTTTGGAGAAATAAGGTTTTGCGGGAAAATTGGCTCGAAAAGTGGTTTTTGTGCTCGTGGGAGAAAATTACTATTCACACCCCTCAAATGGATAAGGGGCACTCAATTACTAAGGGGTACCCACTTGTTATTTGCACCCAGGTCATCCCCAAAAGGCGTCTGCTAAAGGCACCCCTACTCTGGTTAAGGGGTGACCTTTCTTCAACATTTCAAATTAAGAAATTGGCGGGAACTTCGTTTGAAGCAAGCAAACTATTCGAATTGATTTGGTGACTTTTGTTCGGAGATTTTCACGCAGTGGATGATATCACCCTGTTTTAACCAAACGGGGATGGTAAGAGTTTCATAATCGAAAGAAAAGGAAGTTTCTACGTGGTTTTGATAAGACATGGCGGTGGAGTTATTCACGGAGTTTTGGTTGTATTTTTGGAGATTACGTGCGCTACAAACTTTCTTAGCATTCGTATCCTCTCTGTCCGACGAAGTTTGGGTCAAAACAGAAAGCTACATGGAAGATTTCCATTCTCGACAAATCGAGAAGAGAATATATCTCGAGTTCTCGGAAAGTACATGGAAAACGGAGAACGTAATATCTTCCGAGAGATTTGGTTCCATCACGAGAGGAGGTTGGGACGGCTCGGATTTACTCGGAAGTCGCGCGTAGAGAAGATTGAAGAGATATTAGGAACTTGGCAAAGAAAGAAAAGAGTTTATTTTGGGGAAGTTTTGATCGACAAACTTGGGGTCATTGGGTATAAAAGAAGTTGAGGGGACTCACAGAGAAGTACGGAATCCTTGGGGGTAGTTGCGAGAGAAGTTTAGGAGGTTACAGAGATCAAAATCGGGAGTTGCGAAATCGGGTTCTACTGGTGTAGAACCAAGAACACGAAGAACAATAGGCCATCGAAGACAGATCGTTTACGGGTCTTAAAAACAACGACAAATCAACAAAGTGCGTAAGACGGTTCCTCGTAATTCCATTTCTTCTT
This sequence comes from Papaver armeniacum, assembly GCA_023531295.1. Lineage (NCBI taxonomy): Eukaryota > Viridiplantae > Streptophyta > Magnoliopsida > Ranunculales > Papaveraceae > Papaver > Papaver armeniacum. The sequence continues at coordinate 833,514 of JAJJWW010017398.1, forward strand.
TGTAACGCCGATACACCGTTCCAAATCGGTTGTGTTATTGTTTTTCATCCTTTTAATCAACTTTTGGGCTATAAACATGTATTTTGAGCAAGTGATTATTATGAGGAGCTAAACCCCTTTGCTGAGGTGACGGAGGAAGCTATTTTTCCAACAAATATGTGGTAATATTTATTTAATTAATTTCTGCAATTCTTTTTATGATTATTTGCATTGAATCGAAATTGAAATAAAGATTTTTGCTAACTCTTTGTGTTTTCACTTGATGGTGCATGCTTAGCTTAGGGCTCTTGATGTTCCATGCTTGAGATTAACAACCAGTATTTCGAAAATCTACTATTGGCAATATTTAAGAATCAATTGAACGTATGAATTGCATGATAATTATTAATATTGAGTCACATAAAAATTGGAAAATAGTGGAAACCTGAGTCTCGGTGCTTTTTAAAATCTTGATACAATTTATTCTGAGTTTTCTAGTTTTATTTGAGTCTAAAAATCCTTCACAAGTCTGAGAGGAACGACATCTTTCTTACCACTTTACCATAACTTGTTAAAACCACATCAGTGTTGAAGATGAACTCTGATTTTTATGGATTTTTTTTTTTTTGTGTTCATGTAAAGAATGAACTCTGTTTGTAGATCTTGAATTGTTAGGTGTTCATACTAAAGAATGAACCCATTTCTAGGTTTGAATTAGTTAGTTTTTGATAGGTGTTCATTTTTTCGAATGAACTCTGTTTTCTTATAGGTTCTGTCAGGTGTTCATTTGAAGAATGAACTTTGTTTCTATATAGGTTTTATCAGGTGTTCATTTGAAAGAATGAACTCTGTTTTTTGTCAAAATAATGAAGTTTTGTGTTGTGTTCATTTTACAGAATGAACTATGTTTTCATATGTGATTTAGTTTGGTTTTATTAGGTGTTCATTTGAAAGTATGAACTCCAGAGTTCATCAGACATAATGAACTGCTACAAAAAAAAAAAAAAAGTGAACATAATTTTTTAGGTTTTATTAGGTGTTCATTTAAAAGAATGAACTCAGGAGTTCATCAGACAGAATGAACTACAACAAAAAACAAGTAAACATAATTTTTTAGGTTTTATTAGGTGTTCATTTGGAGGAATGAACTCCGGAGTTCATCAGACAGAATGAACTGCTACAAAAAATAAGTAGGAATTAACACGGAAGGGTACTTTGGTCCATTTAATATTTTTAAATAAATATGGACCAAATGGAAAAGGTGATTTCTGAAAGGACTAAACAGACTTGAGACCACATAAAAAAGGACCAAACGATATTTTCCCCTTTAAATTCCACCTTATTTTGGACCGACACGGGTGTTACGCAGCAAGGGAACTCTTCTTTTGATACACAACAGGAGAACTTACTACTTGATGCTCAGTGACAATTTCCTCGTTAGTTTACGAATTAGGCGCTCGGTGACAATTTCCTCGTTCCCCTTGAAATAGAACTGAGCACATGAATAAACCATCGATTATCTGTTCATCACAGGGAACGCATTTATGTGTTGTACCATGTACATTAGCGCGTGGAACCCATTCAAAGTAATGATCCAAATTTGCTGCTGATACTTCAATTCCAACCATTAGTCGCGACTAGAACAAATCGTACTGAAGCACCGACTTGCATGTGTTTCAAAAGAGGCAGATATTTTCCACGTACGGGATATGTACCGCTGGCGACAGAACCCCCAAAGACTTTGTTAATAATATTAGTAATATTTTATGAATGGAAGCTTTCTGATTTGACTCCGACACTCAGAGTCCTGTAACATACAGGCAACAGTATTCCAGTACTACTTGACCGGTAACCACTACATGTACGTACCATAAATAGTGGGTACGCGAGACCGAGTGATCTCCTTTTGCCCAACCCATAACTAGTTTACTGGTAGCTCTTGCTCAAATTATGTATTTCTGAATCCTGATGGGCAGTTTGAAAGAAGCAAGTTTAAAGTCAGCCTGCCTGCCATTTCCAAACAAATCATGCACAAAGTTGTACATAAATAAGGCAACCAACTGAAATACCCCACGCGCATTACAGTTAATGGCTCCAAGAGTCCAAAACTGCAATTACCAAATAAAAGTGGGAAATCCATGCTCATATATATGGACAGGACCAGATCGACCCTTTTGAATTACGTATATTCTAGTTAAATGTTTATGTGATCACGTACATTAATTATTATTAGATCGTTGGTATGATGAACTGAAATGTAACAACAGGATGCCCAGTTGCCCACCTATTAGAGTAGAGTGGGTTTCGACCACAGGTTTCAAAGTACAGGTATGGGTACGCAGTACTCTGGTTGATATGCGAGTATAATTTCGTTCTCCAAAATAATACTTGAAATGAGCAGTTATAAAGCTAAAAAACCAGCAAGGTAGTATCTAGAGTAACCACAGGCAACGACGGGGTTGGGTAGAATTTATGTTTCACCATTAAACCATGTACTACCTCCGTCTCATTATTAGTTGACCTACTTTATAACTAAATTTAGTTATAAAATAGGTTAACTAATAGTGGGATAGAGGGAGTATTTTTTACAGACGAGGGGGCATATGAAGTGTAATTAAAATGTTCCCATGCGATTTCCTGCTTCCTACGGTGGAACAAAGGGTGATGAATATTTTTTATTATATTTGTTTTTGATAACAACTACGGTCGACTCGACAGTGTATAATTTGAGATAAACCGAAGTAAAAGTAAAAGTTGGTTGTAGCTAATTGTAAAGCGTTTAAACTATTTAGGTAAGATTTAAATGTTCAAGTGTCAAAAATACAAACAATTTTTGTTACACCAAATTGTCTCTTTAGAGTAAAATCACACACGAGATTTTTGTTGGGCTCAAATGAAATTGGTGGCCATTTCTTCACCACCTCCACCTAATTCTCAAAAAATTCGATGACAACAATGGTGAAGTTGAGTGAAAGATACACAAATGAGACACACAATAGCTAGATGTAGTCTATATATAGAAGGCTAAGACACATGCTTCAAAATATCCATCTCTATACATCTTTTTTTCTATCTTCGTCTAATTGTGTAAGTTAACCAAAATATGGATCATGAAAATGGTGGTAGCAAACCAGAGGTTATTGTGGGGTCAGATGAGCCTAAGACACACAAAAGTAGACACGGTTGTATGTATTGGGGGATATTATTGCTGTTGAGGTTTCTAGCACTTAGTGCAACTGTGTTGGCTACACTTATAATGTCCCTTAACAAAGAAAGCAAAACAATGGTAGTTGCTACTATTGGAACCAACCCCATTAAAGCCACTCTTGTTGCCAAATTTCAGAATACCCCTGCTTTTGTGTAATGAGCTTCTTTAACTGCATTCTCTTCTCTCTTCTTATTTATATATATATATATATAATGGTAAACTAACTCGATCTTTATCTTGTATGAGAAATGCAGATTCTTTGTGATAATCACTTCTATAGTCAGTTTCCACAACTTGGTGATGTTGTTGACTGAATTGTTCGGGCACAAGTTCGGTTTCAAAGGCATTAAGCTTTTGGTGATGACACTCTTGGACATGGTAAAAATACTATCCTTAGTTCGATAGATGTTCAAATGTCTATGTCGCCTGTTAGTTGGATAGCGTGATTAACTACCTCGGGTATTATGTTAACTAATGCCCTTTGGTTCGTGTAGGGAGCCGTTGTTCTGCTATCAGGTGCTACTGGTGGTGCAGCTTCAATAGCACAGCTTGGAAAGAACGGGAACACGCATGCTCGTTGGAACAAGATTTGTGATAAGTTTGAGAAATACTGTGGTCGTGGTTCTGGAGCCCTTATAGCTGCCTTCATCGGAATTATTCTCTTGTTAGTCCTCAATGTGATGTCCACCATTGCTATTCATAAGAATACTCGATCGTCATCAGCTCATTAATCACTCATATAGCTCATATTATATCGCCCTTACTACTCTACATCTATAACTAATGCTGTTTTCATCTGGTTTCCTTCAAGTGCTTGCACAAGTATGTAACCTGTCTACAGGTTTGAGTGTATTTTAAATTATGAAAGGCATTTGCTTGCTGTGGTTTTAGATAAATCATCTGTCTAGAATCTTGATTCCATCTCCACTGTCTCCGGAACTTTAAAATTTAAGCCAGCAAAATTGCCAGTATTTTGCTGTTGATTGATGGCAACCGAGTGCAAGGAAAGATCTCCTTTAGTAGTACCGGAGCTCATTGATTTTTCTCCCCAATATCTGCCCTCAATCCATCATTACTGGCAAGCTTTTTTTGGACATTTCAAGTATAAAACATAAGCTATAGCTATGGAACGATCCTTCTACGATTCTTATCAGGGTGTACTTCGTGAACGAACATTAAAGTCTACCAAAAACTTACCTTGAGAAGGGTTAGAAAACTTCGGATGGACTGATTATGTGCATGATCTATCTGCCAAACGATCCCCGCCCAAAGCTCTTGGTGATTTTGGATTCAGCTTTACCTTCCGAATAACATGTCAACAAGATGATCAATAATGAGAATACCAGCAGACTATTTTTCAATTATCTGAGTTACATTTCCTTGGAAGATAAAAGAACAACTTGTGAAAATACTCACCATCCCGGTTCCTGCGTCCTAACAACAGCAATTGGTTTTCACATTCTCCCATTTTATTAATATCACATTTAAACAAAATCATCAGAACCAATTACAATATCTTTAGGGCACCCTGATGTGACTAAAAGTTAAGCTATCAGGCTACCTCCACACACTCTGATGATTATGATAACCATCTTACAGGGGTTCAGACGTTAATTTATCTTTTACATATGAACCACATCAGAATAATTGAGATAAAGTTACAGATAAACTACAACATTAATGAAGGAACAGAAAGAATAAGGACAACAAACAACATTATGGACCTGTCACTTACAAGCATAGTTCAAAATTTTGAATGTTTCATTCCGTAGTGGCACTATTATAGAAAGACAATGTGTTACTTTATATCGGAGATAACATTCATGATTTGTTTCAGAAAATCAGAATGCTTTGGTCAGCATGTGTCGAACATCGGAAAATTAGTATGCTTTGGCCAGAAAATTTGTATAAGTGATGATATTCAGCTTTCCAACTAACCCGAAAAATTCGGCTGGACTGAGATCGGTACACTTTCCTATGAGATCAGGAATCCGTACCTTGTAATTGGGTAGAGCAGGATGGTGTCCAGGTTACTTTTTTCTGGTAACGACTATCTGAGTTAGATCAACAAGAGCCTGCCTTGATCTTCGCGCATCCACATTATCAGTCTCTGGTAGAGATCTGATGGCTGCAGCTGCTAGATTTGCATGCTCAGATGCCAACTCAATGGCCCTCTGTATTCCATTGCTCTTGCCAAGGATTTCAATGGCCTAGAAAGTTCAAGCGAGACATAAAGTTAAGAAGTTGTAGCAAGCAAGATATGCGGACAGGTGTAGATATATCAAAGTAAATTTGCACAATGAGCAATCACTATATTGTTATCCTTTCTGTAAGTATTAAGTTTCTAAATCCACCGACAAGATTATGTCTGATATGTTCGTGCACATTCACTCATTCACCTAAGAAACATGAATTTCAAAGATCTTGTAATAGCAACAACACTACACACTAGTGACATATTGCAAGACATAACTGAGTTGTTACTAATATTTTGGAATATGAATAAACTGTTATGAAGGTTCTTCGAAAGTGTTTTACAGTGAAGAAATACATATCTGAGTTGTTACTAATAACTTATAGAAAATCTTCAAGTTATTAAAGAGTTATAATACCTGTTACATCACTTTAATAAGAGAAATCCAAGAAAGCTTAGCAAGAAGTACTGGGCAATGATGTTGCCCATTCCACCCTTTTCTAAGTAATCTGTCCCTGTGAATCATACTTTCGGGGCTCGAACATCCTTTGGCTGATTGGCTGACTTTAAGCTGCCACTTTACCACTCTTAGAGGAAGGTCAAGATTCTTTTCAAAAGGAGAAACCCCAGTGGCCAATTCCATGTCATCTTGAATGGATGCAACATGAGGCCAGACAGATGCATGGCTCCCAAAATGGGAAATGCTACTTCTCTCACTTGTAACTAATTAATGTATTAGATATAAGGTTAGATACTATCATTTAAGATACAATTATCACTAAACAAATCCTCTAGATGGTCGTGTTAACTTGTATACGGGTATACAAGTTAAGGAAGATTAAAAAAATCCTTCCTTTGCTTTGAGTATCACAATTGTTCTTGGATATCCTTTCCAGACATTATAAAATGTCCTAGAAGTTTTAGATATCCAAGAAGAATTGTAATACCAAAGCAAAGAGATAATTTTTTAATCTTTCTTTAACTTGTGTACCCATATGCAAGTTAACAAGACCCATAACTGTACAGGCTTTTGTTAATTAGAGATGGAACACGATGCATATGCTTTGGAATTGCTGAAACACAACAAATACCCGCTAATTCTGCTTTGGATGTAGTTAAACGGAACAAACGGGATTTGATGCACTCTAAGAATTTCAAAGCAAAAAAATGTGCATGTATTGTCTCTTATCATGTGCATCAGGTCACAAATTAACAAAAACCTTTACTATTCAGCATATCATTGGAAAATCGAGGGGGTGGCGGTGGGGGGCTAAGACAATACCTATACATGGAAAGATGGTTGCCAACACGCTTTTACATATCACCCTTCTAATATGGTGGCGAATTTGACATTCAAGAAATTGAGTAATATAGCAAACGATTTACTTAGTGGAGGAGTTTTTCGTATACTCCAACTCCTTTGGGTAATTTTATGCAAGGAGTCAACTCTTTCTTCACTGGGTAAAGTTTTCAGTTGGGGTTCCTCCACTATGCCCCTACTTATTCATGTACTTTTGGACTGTCTTCTTGAATCTAGATTTTTCCACAGAATAACAATCAATATGAACTGGTTAACAAGAGCTTCTCATCCGGATACAAGTATAGGTGGTGCAATCCAAGTTCCAGCCAATAAGTTTTCAAACAGATCTTGTTTCGCTTGCCTCATTAGATCATTTATTTTTCTGCAAAATCTTTTTTCACAGACTCGGGGCTCCTTGGTGTTGAGCACGACAACTATATTAGCACAAAATGCGACAAGACAAAAGTCAACTAGCTAAGATCCATTTGCATTTTGACTAGGATAACCATTGTAAATCAGAAAATGTAATCAACCCTGCCAGCAAATATCCTTCCGTATATACTTATAAGAGACAATCAAGGATATAACTAGTTATACAAAGTAAGATTTATTCTTGGGACGTCTTTCTTAAGGACAACCAATATCAATCTTATTAACTATTCTTCGCTGTCTCTTAATAGCACAACATAAGCTAGAGTATTCTTAGCCATAGACGACTTACCCTCTCAATTTACCACGGACTGCCTATGCACAAGCTATGATTGGCATGTTAAACTAATATTCGACTTACTAAGTGAAAAGCTGCACCACCATCAAAAATAAACGTGAATGCCAAGTTGATGGAGATACACACAGTGAAGCACATATTAGGTCATTGTTATGATTAAATTAAATATTATATAAAGAAGGAAACAGATGTTATCACAGACTTTTTTGATCAAGTATCCACGGTTTGGTTTGTTTCATGTGTAAAATATTGTGCAAGTGAAATGGTACTTAATAATTAGCTTACCAGATCAACATCAGCAGGATTATGGAAGCCTCGATCCACAATTTTACGTAACTGAGGGAACTCTTCCATGGCGAACAATATTGGAGCCGTTACTATCCCCTACACATAAAACAGCTTGAGTAACTGCACTAATTGAACAGTCATAAAGCATATTTATTATTTTAGGAATGGTCCAAAAAAGTAGGAGTAAGATGGTCGAGAATAGGATATCAAGACTGTCAATATCTATCGCGTAAGAGTAATACTCAATAATTGTGCACTTCAATATAATTAAACAGTAAGAAACAACCATTGATGGTCTTTTTCACCTATATAATCAGGAGTGTATCCCTGAGATACGATTGAGATATAAGCTTTCTAGATCTTAATTCGTCATCTCAGCTTTCGTAAGTATGTAACTACCCACATGCAGCATAAGTTAGAAGTCAAGCATACAGCGGAGATCCGGGCTCACATGGAGAAGAACCATTGGCTTATTTGTGGTGACATTATTTATAAACTTATTTCACATGAATATTCACAATCCAATTAATTTAACTACTATAGTACATCATCCTAGTTGTCTCACTTGGAGCAATGGTTTAATTCAACAGGAGTTGTATTTAAATAATCAAGGAAAAGAATAAGAGCAGGAGGATTACATGGCGAATGTCGGACAAGGATCCCTTTCCAAGGGAAGCTGATGTGCCAGTGAAATCAAGTACATCGTCAATCAACTGGAAGGCCAAACCCTGAAAAAGAAGACCACTTCTTAATAATAGTTACCAGTATTAAAAGAAGTAAAGTAGCAAGACGGTCTGTGATGCATGAGAAACCCCTACTAAATCAGTCGCAACCCAAATTGCAAAGGAAACACAATAGAAAATTGGACAGTGAATGAAGAGGGGAAAAAAAAATCTCTCACTATTAACCTTAATGGATTCTTTTTCTCCGTTTTCTTTTCTTTGTTGAAACTGTCTTCGGAGATGAAAAAAAGTCTCTATTGCTATCAATTTTGTCCTTGGAGAAATCTGGGGAAGCCCTATGATGGTACACCTATTATTTTTTCATGTTTTACGTTTTATAATACCAAGAATGATATTCATTTAGTTTTGCCTTGCAGAAAAATGCTAGGTGAAGGAAAAATTTGTGACGACAAACCTACCAGATTCCTGCCATAGTCATACGCTAACATCGAAACCTCTGCTGTTTGTCCTGTGATAATAGAAACTGCTTGGCAGCTGTTCGATATCAATGATGCTGTTTTGTTATATGTCTTTTCCATATAATATTCCATACTGCAACCACCAAAAGTAATTTATTAAGAACTGCAGAAGAAGTCCAGGTGACCAAGACAAACATTAACGTATGACCAATGTTAATAACTTTGAAACTGACATTGGTAGTAATGAAGATAAAGAACAACAAGTAGCAACGACACTCAAGGACCAGAAGAAACATGAAAGAAAGATAAAAACGACGAAGCGATTCATGTGTTCTGAAGACTGAAAGTCCCTCGAAACATTAAGAATGGTAGTGAAACGACAGATTGATGATGGTAGCAATGCAAGCAGAATAAAAGGCGATCATGTTGACAACGGTGGTTTCCAAATTTTTGTTGGGTTGACACAAGGAAACATGAACACTGTGTACGATACTTGCAGACACTCCATTACTTTCCGCATATTAATAGATGCTATGTTTATAGCTTCTGCGTACTTGCACATGATACATTTTGAACATAGTGTGGCGTTCTAGGTTAATGACTTGTGAGTGTGTGGACACAAATTTGACTGTATATCTAACAATTTAAGATCCAGAAGTTAAGGATAAATCGCATAACTACTGAGACAAGTACATATATGCGCTTCTGTAAGCCCACACCCTTGTTTTGGGTCTTGCACCTATTTGCCAACCTTGTGCGTCAGAAACTGATAGACGTATCAATATCTGTATTTGTTTTGTAAATTTGTTCATGTTTGCTACGAATAAATAGTATAATATGGAAGATTGGCATACCTACATCTTTGCTCAGACGCAGTGGTCATTTGCATGGTTTCACCGGTAACCAGATGCTTAACAGACTTCGCAATCAAAGTTACAACCTACATAGAGATGGTGATGATTAGTAAGATGCTGATTCGAATAATCAGAGTGAACTAATTTTTTATTTTATTTTTGACCAGAAAAGTGAACTGATGTTGTGTCAACTGAAAAGTAAACAAAAAGGCAATGTACTATGTTACAAATGGTAACAACCTACGAGGGAAGCAAGTGAGCAGAAAAAAAAATCCTTAATTTTGTAGGATTCTTTGCCAACCTTTGAGTGCAACTAACACATTCAACACTAGTAGAGATGCGAAACAGTGATGATTTTTTGATGTTGCAAAAGTGCTGAGATATTACACCCTTTTTTATTTTTGTCTAATATTTGAAAGGCTCAATACATAAAGCATACTACAATCGTAATTAACATTGCTCCTAAACAATTAAACCCTTGCTTCTTTTTTTCTCATTTGTATCGAGGGTATTACATAGGGATACATAGCACAACCATTGTAGCAAATGACTATGAACATATTTAATAGGACTGCCGAAATTCTGAAGGAAACAAAAGCAGACTGGTCAACTATCTAAGACATAAAAGAGACTCTACATTAGGGCAAGTGCCAAGATGAATTCCATGGATTTGATCTTCTAATCATGTTCGCATATTACCATAAGACGCTGGCTAGTAACATACCTCGTTATTTCTCAAAGAAGCAAGAGCAACACATGCTCTTGAAAGCAGAAAGTCTCCTGCTAATACAGCTATCTGCATCATGAAGGAGCACAGGTAAGGATACAACTAAGAAAGGTAATTTCATAAACTAAAAAGTGAATATACACACCTAACATATTTTACATTTGAAGTTTGTTCATACACCATTCACTGTGTTTTTGCAAATTGCTATACGGTCATTCTCTATTAAGCAGTCACTAGGGTCTATTAAATCGGGAGCTCTGTCTGACATCGTGTAGTCTATTCCACTCTAAACTGATAAACGATAATTCCATTTAAAATGGATAATGATGTAATATTCAGGACAAGAAGGGAATTCTTCACTGGGTCAGCATATGTTAGGTATCCTTGCTCTATATTGGATTGGATATAGCATAGACACCCTTGAAAAGACTTATGGTGCTTCTTTTAATTGTTTATCTGTGCTATTATTATATCTTCCTGATCGCTACCCCATTGAAATAATGCGGTCATTCAACAATGCGAAAAGATTAAACAACTTCAAAAAAATCCTCTCGCGGACATCCCTAATCCTATGTTATACATTTTGCATCCTGAAGAGCATGATTTGAAAACTCTGAAAGTCTGATGATAGAGCTGATTCTTCTTGTTATAAAACACATGTTCATAAGATATAGAAGTTTGGACCCGAGTGAGTCAACACTAAGTCGTCTGGACTCTGATCTCAAGCAAAGTCGAAGGGAAGAATTAAAGTAGCAGACCAGCAGTAAGATTTCTAGGTTATGAATCAAATGGTTTAGATGATCTCAGCCATCCAATTAATAGACAATCCACAGACTGCTGACGAACCTATTTACCATCCAAAGATGCTAAAGAGCAGAAGGTTAGAATCATCTCTCTGGATAAACTTTTATCAGGAGGATCTACCAGCTGTAACCCATTATAATGGGTCCTGATCACTTCATGAGGCATGAACATCTGCAATAAGGTAACAAGGCGATGATCTGCCATCTGCTTAAGAATAGCAGGAGTTTCACATCTGAACAAGCAGGTGAAACAATTTATAATTAAATATATGCATAATACCTTATTCCCCATGAAACAATTTAATGAACCAATACCGCGCCTAGTCTCGGCATCATCCAAAACATCATCATGAAGAAGACTCGCCACCTAGCACAAGAAATGAATCAACGGAACTCCGTAATTGAGAAGTATAACATTAATTTATAAGTATGAGGGAATGAACTGCTACTTGATGCACCGACAAGTAATCTCCGATTAATCACTGACACTAGAAGCGTACATGTTCATTAAAAATAAATTTGACTAACTTACATGGATCATCTCTGTAATCACAGCAATAGAGAGTTGTCTAGAGCGCAGTTCTTCATTTAGCAAGTCAACCACACCATCAGGAGCTACGGTTGACATATTTAAAGCAGATGCCATCAACAGTATAATCTGTATCAGAAACATATTCATAATAATTGAGTTAGAACCATGTTTATATAGCTTGGTTTCATTAGATTACAGCTCGAGTTTAAAAATTATTGTTTTCTGAAATATACCATATTTTGTTGGCTATATATATGCATTACAGTATTACACAAAGTTCGAAGAAAAACACCTTAAGAAGTTTATTTTCTTGGCCATGTAGAACTATTTCAACAGAAAAAGAAAACTAAAAAAGAAAAGTGTAAGATAACTGAGATATAGCTCAGCATTTAGGAGATGGTATAAAGATTAAAAGATAAGTCCGCAAGATGTTTAGAGACAACTGTTTGTCGTGAGAATCCAGATACTAAAAGTGTCGAGGAAAATGAGCAAATGCCAATGCAGGTAAGTGGGACTTCAACTATAGAAACACGAGTGTGATTATCCTGAGACTGAATTCCTGATACAGTTAGTCTTGATACAAAGGCAACTATCACCTTCGCGGCATGTAAGAATTTTTTTTTTGGACCAACAGATTTGAGGATTTTATTAATTACGTGGGATAGCCTGCTACCATAACTATTTGGTTGCTCCTACTTGGGTGATGGCACTGTTGATAATTTTTCAGTGTTCTTCCCAATTCCTCTTCTTTAGTCTTTTCATATGTTGTGCCCATAAGATCATTCGCTGTTTGGCTTTCTAAAAGTGAGATAAAGTAAAATGGTAAAGACCGCATGTGCCATTAGTAACTATTCTCTAAATAACTTGAGAAGTAATGACGACAACCTATTTATATCTTTTCCATCAAAATAACCTATTCTTCACTTAACACCAAGCTACACCTTAGAACCAGTCCTCTCTTCCTTATATCTCCTTACATACTCCAACTTTCTTTTCCCTTTCTCTCTCTCTAACTCGATGTCCAAATTGTAGTTCTACTTATCCTCTAGACATTGCAGCTCGTGCACGCTAAGGATTCAGTTGACCCCTTTGCAGGTAGGACTCTTCTTTGATTAACAAGATTGCCATGACGACAGCGTGAAGAAAAGAAGTCCTCTCTCCATTTTGGAAAATAAGAAAAGAAAATAATAATAAGCACTTATAGTTCCTACCGTGGGACGAAATTTCTTTCCTTCTGCTCCCATCTTGAAGAAATACTCAGCAGCTGAGGCAAGCTTAGGGACCTGCAGAAGACGAAACCAGATTACCATATTAGAAACCTCCTACTGTTAGTGCAGCAAGAGTTCCGCTCCTATTCATCACAAAGTCCTACATTTTACTCAATCCAGATATGTACGTGGCCAAGTACGTGGCAAAAAAGAAAAACATAAACTAGCAAAAGGAATAAGTTATAACACCTCAGCGCCAACCATACTCCGTAATCTACTAGCCACAACTAATAGATCATCAGCAACAAGGGTAAACGGGTCCAATTGTTCCTGGAAAACACCACATAGACTGCATTAATAACATGGAGGATGAAGGGAAGAAGAAAAAAATTAAAAAAAGAAAGAAACAGGTTAGGGCTTAAGTAAACTGCTTGCGATCATAGAGTAAAATACGGTTTTTTAATGGATCTAATGTAATTTGTCCTCCTAAGTGAACTGCTGGATCAGGTCAAGATGTATGCCAACTGTATGTTTCGTGGTGGCACACAGTCAATTGTTATTTTACGAGCAACATCACTGTATCAGACTAAATTTTGTTAGTGATTCTAGCTGTCTTGAGATGTTCTTCCTAGGTTGTGTGGCTACCCCTTCGGATGGTGTTTCAAAGTAACCTTCCTTTAAAAAGGTGCTTCATGTGGGCTATTCACCCTAGTAGGGGATGTGCAGTTCGTAAGAGGGTGAGGGACTTGCTTCTAGCACTCACATGCTGTGTTATGCTCGCATTCATCATCAGTAGTATTAAATTTTAACAGAAAAATAATATAAATATGGGGTAGTTTACATACAACAATTTTGGTTGAAAGTATTTGAGTAATATCAGTAGGAGCAGAAACTAAGCTACAAGCAATCTATCGAACAACTGATGTGATAAGAAACAATTGTGACATGGTGAAGACTGGAATATAACTACAAAATTGAGCAACCAAGTATGATACCTAACCTCAACCCCGGAGTTCTTTTCTTGATGAATTTGATACGTGGCTCCATGGAATGCACGAAACCTACACAAATAGGATCCTTGGCAACCCAAAACCTAATAACACACAAAAAAACAAAAATGAGCAAATCACGAAATTTCTCAATAATATTATTACTGACCTTATAATGTTCATTATAAGGATTCTCAAACAAAATAAGTTTTGAAACATTGTCACTGCTCTGAATAGGATGCACTCTAAATAACTCTATCCATCTATCTATATATAACCAGATAGAAAAGCATATGAATCAATAAAACCAGTGAGTTGCAGCAATATCATAATAAAATTTAAAATCACATGTAACGAAAAAAGGAAAAATGGATGAAGAAAATACGATAGAAGAGCATACCTTGGTAGTAGCAAATAACAAAGGAATTGGGTAAAACTCGATTGGAGTTGTAGTAGTGATATAAGAAGAAGTAGCGGATGTAGAAAGAAAACGAGCTTTTGAACTCAGATTTCTCAAAACCCATCTAGCAGACATGATCCAATGAATCGAGCAAACAAATCAACGGGAAGAGGAGCTGAAATCAAAGTGAGAAGCGTATACCAACTACGGCTTGAGAAGGAGGCACCGGAAAGGGGAGATGTAAAATATCAAAATATCAAGACTCGAGAGGTTTTGACTCCTAACCCAAGTACCATCGTCGTTTTCTCACAAAACCCAGTTAACCCCCGATGTATAAAAACGGTCGGTCATTTCCAAAACAATAGCTAACGTATCCGACATGGACTTATCAAAGCACGGTCCTCTTTTGCAACACAGCTAATCATTCTGGGGAAATGTACCAGAATCCGTATAAAACTTACGGTGGGTTTTGGATGTAGAATGTTAAAGATGAAACTAAATTTTGTGCCCGTGCTACGTCCGGGCAGCTTCGCAAACTTGGTTTACCAATTCAATCTACAACTACAGATAGAATGGCATAGTTATGCACCAACTACAGATAGAATGCATCAGTGCCTCTTTCTTTGAACCATATTTTTGATTTGGTAAAGCTCGGCTTCGCCTCACCCCGTCCCGATATGATTTGGTAAAGCTCGGCTTCGCCTCGCCCCGTCCCTATTCGATTTGGTAAAGCTCGACTTCGCCTCGCCCCGTCCCGATTTGATCCCGATGCATTTTTTGATTTCGTGTCGCCAAGTTTCTGCATAAAATTGGGTTTCGCTAACAGTCATCGTTACAATAAGCCATCCGACTCATATCCTTAGTTCACTACACAAAACAACATAATGTTCCAAGCATGAAAACAGGTAGGTGCTTATTTGAAAACTTAGGTTAATACCTTAATTACTTTTCAAAATTTAGATTATTATTATCAACTTAATTACATTATTTTCTTTGTTTAGCCAATTCATATGAAATGGATTTGAAGTTCAGCTACATATTAGTCCTTTTACACACTAATATCTAAACAACAAAGAGCTAAGCTTTATTTTCCTTAAAGAAAGACCAAGCATGTCGAAGTCGTGCAGTTTTTTAAGTAGACGCACCACCAGTCTGTCTACGAATACATTTAATTTTCTAAATAGGCGATAGAAGGTCTTTGGTGATAGCAATCGGGTTTCCAGCTTCCCACGGATTTCAAGCCAGTATAGCAATTCCTTCATGAACTGCAGCATATAGGTGTCAGTACTAAATGATCTACCAAGAACACTTAGTTTACTGAACCATAGATTCATAATTAATCAAAGTTAATGAGAAAGGACTTCAAATTAACTTACCCTGTCATGTCCACCTATTCCACGACATCCCAAGGGAACACCTGTACCATAGGAATTGGCCCATTCGCTAAGGCTTTCCTTCCCATGATCAATGCTCCAGATTTTAACAACTTTCTAACCACCCATGCGTCACGCGGGACAAAAGACATCAATTATCCAAAAACAACAATTGTAAATGCATCAATTCTAATTCCCTTACTACATAGTACTTCAACAATAAAATGCATTATGATCCAAAGGGGTTCCTCACCATCGCGAACTATATTTTGGAGAGGCACCTGAGTCGAGCTCAACCAATGAAACAAAAAACCCGATTAGTAAACCTGCGGACAGCCAAGACAATCAATTTATCAATGTGAGTTTTTCTAGCTATTCTGATCCGATCCAATCAATAATCCGTTAAAAGCCAGAAACTTTAAGAAATTTTGGGAAGACAAGTATATATCCGGTAGGAAGATAATCAACATCTCTAATACGCATCTTCATCCTGCTACCATCTTCAGAAGAAAGTGTAGAATGCATCTCAACATTCATAGGATTAGGATAAGAAACTAAACAGAAAGAAAGATTAGGGTTTTGTTATTCTTACCATGGTTGTTGCGGCGAGTTGGAGAAGACGAAAGGATAAGGCTTGTTTAATTTTTTTTTTTAATCTGATTGTATTATTTCATCAAAGATCACAACATCAAAGAAACAAAATACAATCATTCTAATCAATTCTATCAACTTGAACCTGAATATGCTTAAAAAGAAAAAAGAAAAAACTTTTTTAGGGTGATCGAATAGATTAGGATGAGACAGATGTATATACAATGGAGAAGAAGGTAGAGGCGGAGCTAGATCGAATAATGAAAGAGGTTTTGTTTTAGGGTTTCGAACTGCTTTTCTTTTGGTTTCGAAAGCAAAAAAATATATATATATATATTGTTTATCCATTGACCAATGGTGTATCGCCAAGTGTCCTCTTCACGTTTATTGTGAAAACTCTTCTCTCAGCTCTCGTGAAAACTCTTCTCTCAGCCCTCGTGAAAACTCTTTTATAAGCGACTGTGGCCCTTTTGAAAACTCTTTTCCTAGCGATTGTGGGAACTCTTCTCTCGTTGAACGGTGACGCTCACCATTCAACGTGGAGCCTCATATGAGTTAGGATTTTGAAGGAGTTAGATTTGGTAGAATTACGTTTTCCTCAATATGTTTGGTTGCCCAAATCCCTGGAATCACGTTTCCTACGGGAATCGGCTTTCCAGCAAATCCTCAATATGGAGTCCGACCCCTCCTCCCAAAGATTTGTTGGGAAACTTATCAAGGGATTTATGGACCCACTTTTTTTTAACTCTAAAGCTCATATATATGCAATTTTAAGATTTGAGGGTAATGCCAAACGATACAAAGACTTTAAACATAAGAAAACTCTATAAATCCTAAGAATTTTAATTGAGTTATCAAACACACAAGGGATTTATATGAATCCCAGAATTTGTAATCCCATGGGATTATAAATTCCTGGAAACGGTGAATTCTGCAAACAAACCCACCATTAGCATCTTCTAGTTTGTGCTATTTGGATTTTGGTTATCTCCTTTGTGAAATGGTACCACACTAGCAATAATGGTACCACACTAGCAATTGTAATTTTGCGAATTATCCATCGTACTTTGTTTATTGAGCAAATCAGGGTCGTTGTTTTCCAATCTATGAAAGTTTTGATCCAAATGTTGTAAAAACTCGCTTGACTGATTATAAGGAATTAATTTGGGGGCTATGAATTTTATTTCCAATTAGGTTAGTGTGTTAAGAGATGTCTAAAGCATATTGAATTACACTAACCTTTCCCTAATATTAATTAGAATTAGAACTTGTCCTCTGTTCATAACAGAGTTTTATTAATTAGAATTAAAACTTGTCCTCTGTTCATAACAGAGTTTTAAACCTAAACCCAAAAGCTTAAAACCATTTCTTATATCTCCTCTCATTTCATCTTTTATCATCGTCATTTAATCTTCTCAAATATGAGTCGTCGAAAACAAACAAATAAGAAACCTGGTGCTACAATTGATCCCAAAATCATCAGATCTGCTCAAAAAAGTAAATGAAAACTAAAATTAGTCGTTGATGAAGTCCAACTTGAAATCAATGGACCTATTGAAAAAACCCCATCAATGGCGAGAATGAGACAGTAATTGATGATTTAAACTCAATATCATTACTTTATTTTGTATTATGATTCGTATATTAGGTTAGAAAATTAAAAATGTAGATTTTCATAATTTTACTGCTCTCATCCAACGTTTATGACGATTTTTGATGTTCTTCATCAGTCTTCATCATTGTTGGTTGAGAACAATTGACAACTTATTATTGGTATTCTTCATAACTGAAAATAACATCAAAAGTCGTCATTGTCATAATCCTTAAAGCATGACGACTTCTTAATTGTTTGTAAAAGTCGTTATGGTTAGAAAAGTTATACCACAACGACAGTTGATTTTAAATAGTAAGTGTTTTGTGTGGAATTTCATTATGGTCGTCATGGTGCTGAAATATCGATCATGGTGACCGTTAGCCTAAAATGCATTAGTTGTCATTGTATGACAGCTAAACCATGACGATTGATGAGTGGCATGGTCAGTACACTTAACCCATGACAATTGTGGGTAATGCACCTTCAGTGCCCCTCATTAAACCCATGACAATTATTGTGTATTGTGTTATTCTCTAGGCTCCAACAAAATAAGAATAAAAAGAAAAGTAAAAGGGTAATCCTGTTTCAAAACATTTCTGCAAAGAAAATGCAAAACCAACTCTATGATCTTTTATAAATTGGCTAAACAGTTATCAGAATCCCCTAAACTATGTGTTAGAGAAATGCTCGGTTGAACCCACAAGTTTTGCTATCTCAAGCTTTTCGTCAATGTTAGATGATCAAAACTATATCTTGATTTCTAGTATACTAAGTCAAGTCTCGGACTATGTTAGAATTTGTTAGTTGAGTATCATACATCACCCTTGAAGACGGAAGATCGACAAAAACATTTTGAGAACTTCTGTATCAGGTGTGTGAAGACAGAACCATTCCATTTTACTTATTATCTTACAATTCTATCTGTTGAGATGGTGTCATATGACTTCTAGTAGATTTACAAAGAAGAAGTTTTGAGTCAAGATTTTCTTGTTAAAAATCTCGGAATATGATTTTAGCAAAGATGTTCAACGGTCCTTAACAATATTAGTTCTAAGCAATTTATTGTTTGTGAATTAATTTGTGGATCAATTTAAAATTGCCCATGCAGATGATTTTATCACTTGGGAATGTTTCAAACATTATAAGAGAGAAATTCAGAACTACTGATATTTCTGTTCGGGGTAGGTTGGCGAACCAGTTCGCAAACCATAGATATTTGAGTTTCAGAAATACAGGGAAGGTTGGCGAACCAGTTAACAGACCGTGAGTTCATTTGGGAACTGTTCACGAACCATTGTGAACTGAATTTTTGAAGTTTGTATTTTTTTTGTTAGTATTTGGCGAAACCGGTTCACGAACCGGGGTCAACTAAGTTCGGTAGTCTTGTGGGGTTAGTGAACCCGGTTCACGAACCGTTGAACCAACTGTCCCAACAGATTTTAGCAAATGCTCAAAGACCTATTTTTTAAATATGTTTAGCATTTCTAGAACCCTCTCAAACACTTATGTATGTGCATCATGATTAAATTCTTAGGTGTCTAAATGAATATTAAATTGCTTTTAGTTCTTTGGCATATTTGCCAAACCGAACAACCATTATACACGGTTTCAGAACTGGTCCATAGTGCATATTCTTCAATTGTTTTCAAGACCTAAAAGTGCTTGCTTGATTCTCAAGTTATCTCATCTTGAATTATAAGCAAGCCCTGGTCTTTGAAAACTATAAATAGAGATGCTCTTTCAATCGGGAAAATAAATCCCTGAAACTTTGTGTCCTAGTTGATCTAGAGTCGTCCTCTATAGACCTAGGTTTACGACTAAAAGACTTCGCTTTGAGGATTAGTGAAGCCATGCGTTAGAGCATAGCTCGGTTGAACCCACCAAGCATAAGTATGTCAAGTTTGGTTGTCGTATTTTAGTGAATCAAAACTCAATTAAATTGTCGCTTGATTATGTAACTAGAGACAACTTCGTATAGGTTAGACTAGAAAGATTAGGTTTATGAGACATACAAGTATTACTCGAAGACTTGAAGAATGTGAAGAAGTAACAAGCTACAACGACGACATCATCCTTCCTCTTGAGGTTAGTAATATTTTGACTTGAACTGTTTCATTCCTAACGTATCTTTCAACTCGTGTTATATTGAAAACATAACTGTGAAGTTGTGAATGATTATTCATAGTGTTAAGGAATTAAAATACGAAGTATAACGCTTATCTTTTGAACATCGTATATTAGACATCGACATAATCGTATAAATGCTATTGTGATTATGTGTATGGGTAAAGGTGAAGATTTTGTCTTAGGAAACAATGTTTATATTTGTTTAAAAGAAGTATATTCATGAACTTGTTTTATGAATCGAAAGGGAAATCGCTATGCTTATTGTATTGTTATTCATTGCATATCTTTGGATTACATTGAAAAATACACTTGGAAAACTTTTTGAAAATTACTCAAAGGATAACTATGATGAATGCGAGATGTGTGAGTTGGTAGAACCGATCATAACTTGTTATGTATCTTGGTAAAACTAGTCACAGTGCTTGACTTATGATTTGTTATGACTTTTATTAGTGTAGCCGATCCTAAGTAATCACCTAAGATGGTATGATCGATATTTGTAATTGGTGTAACCGATCCTAGTAATTGGTACGACCGATCACAAAAGAGTTGTGTAATCGATCCTTGTAATTGGCTTACCGGTCCTAGTAATTGGTGTAACGGATCCTAGTGACTTGTTTTAGTAATACCATCATGGGCCCCAAATTTTCATGGTTCAGTTTCGGAGAGCGGTGCAACCTTCCCCTGAACCACGGCGAGAGATACCCCTTATATGACGCACTTTAGGTCTTACATTTGCCTCTTACGAAATGTTATTCGCGAACTAGGTGTACGCCATAAAGGTTCGTCCCATTCATTTTTGCGCATTTATATTTGTTAAATCATTCAATCATTCATGTTTCATTATTTGTCGATATTTGTTTGCGAAGTATTTATACTCCGTTTTCACTTGTCGCATTTCACTTTTCTTTCTTAGTCGTATTCTCATCTTACTCTTGGCTCGCGAGATTCTCGCACATCATTACTTGATTATTACTTTGCATCCTACTTCGTTATCGATTATTCACTTCTTATGCCTTTTGTTCCTCATATCTTTTGCTTCTTCATTGTTATAATATTGGTTTTCTAAGCATTCACCAAGGTAATGCATTCAGCCCTCACTTCTATAGCATCTACCATTAGTTTTTCCTTTCTCTCGTTTCATTTCTCACATGTTGCTTCCAATCCTTTCTTTTGGCACTTCTTTCTTCGCATTTCTATATCAACCTCATGGCACTGTTGCGACTCCTTCCAATCTCCCTGTATGATACCAATGCCATTTGGATGTGGGAATTTAATACATTGATGATATGTTGACGCGACTCCTAAAATTTAGTAAGCCATGGTCTCCCAATCAGCATTGTATGGAGATTCCACATCAACCACAGAATAAAATATCGATGGATAATCCTTGTAGAGGTATTCTCATGTGAACCTCTCCTTTTGGTTTGTTTGCGAGCCGTTAAAGCCATATATCTTGTATGTCGAGGGAATTAAATCCTCATCTTTTCCGCCCATCGTCTTGTAAGTATGGTAGAAGAGAATATTCTTGAACTTAGGTGTCGATTAGAATTCGGTTGATCGCCCAACAAGCTTCTCGCCTCATCATCTTCTCCATCAACTGGTTTCGGGTTAATCTCTAGTCTCACAACCAACGGGCTATCGTGTGTTTTCTCTTCCTTTTGGTACTTCATCCGGGCAGAGAAAGAAATAGTCTTCAATGCCACTTTTCTAACTGCGTTGTCCTCGCAGGACTCATTATTTCTTTATCATTAGCAGATCTCGCAAAGACTCTACCGAGCACGTTGTCATGAAAATCTTCGATGGTGCGATAGGGTGGACGATAGAGTTGCAATTCAAATTCTTAGCTTTGGTTCCTACTTCTATCACAAATGTTTCCTTTCCTTTCGCCGACATGTTCTATGCATCTCGGTGGTGGTGGTAATGTCCGACTGTTTCTTCTCCCTTTAGAAAGTGATTCAGCCTTCCCCGATCAATCATCCCGAGAATAATTCTTTTTATGTTTCTACAATCGTTTGTTTGATGCCCATGGAAGCGATGGTAAGAACAAAACTCATGACTCTATCTCCCGGCGGTGGTTCCATTCCAACATTCCAAGGTTTGGTACATTTTCCATCACAAGTGCATCTTTTCAACGCTAGCATTCGGTGGAGGCATCTTAATTTGTTCCCATATTGTTCTATGATTTCTCTCGCCTCCACGGTTATTTTGCCTTCGTCCACCATAAGTTTCTTGCACATGATCTAGCCTCGAATCTTATTATTGTCACGGTTTATAGTAGTTCCTTTCTCGCTCAAACTCTTCTTGATCATGACTTCCCATAGCTACTATCTTCTCGTTGTTCCTCATCTTCTCCTTGCCTTTTCGTCCCCGCGAAGTGCTCGCCACTGTATTGATGAATCGAGGTAACAAGCTTGCGTTCGCAGCATTCGAGTTTGTGTTAACGGGATAAGAATTCATTTCATTCTCGTCTTTCTTCTAAGGCGATATATTCTTCCCGTAATTCTCGCAGATTCGCCATCGTGATTGTATTTTTGACTCTAAAATTTGAATGTATAACAAGTTAGTCGCAAAGAGAGCATTCACAAATGAGAGGATGAGATATCTCTCCTCAACCCGTCCCGCCATTTCGCTACACACATGGTTCTCCATCTCATTGTCAATGCCTTAAGCTCTCGCCAACCCTTTGTTTCAACCCGAACACATCTTGATACAGTCGTGAAGAGTTGTTACTTATGTATGCTCCAGGAATGTGGCTTGTAAATGGTGAAATGATGTAATTGTATTCCTTGGTAGACTTTCAAACCACTTTAGTGCTTCTCCTACTAAGCTTGACGCGAAATATTTGCACAATATAGCATCATGGTTCTCCCATTGTAACATACATCTCATATAAGCCTTAATATGTTGACGCACAGTTGTTCCATCAAAGATGTTGGTTAATGCGGAGTAGATTGCACTTAGGAGGTATTCCTCCCATACTTCTAGCGTGAAGGGACATCGCGATCGTTAATCCTCTCACGCCTAGTTCTCTTAAGATTTGTTCATTTGCCTCGAATTTGATTCTACCGGTCTTTTTAGCTCGCTTCTCTCCTCCTTCGCTCGTGTCTATTTTGACCTTCTTGTTCGTTATTTTCTTCTCCTCTTTCCTCGCGACGCTCTTCTTCGTTTCTTTCGATAATTCGCACGCCATTATATCGGTTGTTTTCTCTTCTTGGTGGCCTCTCGGCTCTCATCACTGCACCCTCTCATATTCTTCATTAATATTTCTATTGGTACGATTTTGTTCCCTTCTTCTCGCGGTTGTCATGGTTATTCTCGCAGGATTGCTTCCTCCATCTCTTGATTTTCCATTTGCTCTCATTCTTTCTCTTTCGCGAGCTAGTCGCGCTTGTTCTATGTAGTGTCTCTCAATGTCATCCTCGATTTCTCGGTTTCTTCTCAATTCTTCTCTCCCATGCAAGATCATTCTCCTAGACTTGGTCATTCGTTCTTGGAGTTGCATGTTTCCTTGATTTTCTCTATTTCGCTCATTTTGAAGATTTTCGGGTTGAGGAATATAACGATCTTCTATTTCCCCTCTTCTTTCGCCATGGTATTTGGATTTTGTGTCTCTTCCTCGGTATTCTCTGTTGTTGGTAAAACTCTTCTTCTTTTTCTTCTGTTCGATCTAGAACTTGATCTCACGTTTACTTCTAGATCTCCTACTTTGCAATCTCATATTTTCCATCCTCAATTCATGATTTTGTCTTGTCAAGTTTGCTCGCTTCCTCGCCTCTAGCCGTCTCTCCTCATGTATTGTTTGTCTCAATCTTTCTAACGCCGCCATTTCTTCGTTTCAGGGTTCATTTCTCCATTCATTCCTTGTTCTCCTTGTCCATTGTTCACAGTGCTGCTCCTCTTCTCTCGTCTTGAGTTGATCTCCAAGTATCACAAGTAATACCATGTATATTCATGAACTTGTTTTATGAATCGAAAGGGAAATCGCTATGCTTATTGTATTGTTATTCATTGCATATCTTTGGATTACCAGTATGTGTGAGTTGGTAGAACCGATCATAACTTGTTATGTATCTTGGTAAAACTAGTCACAGTGCTTGACTTATGATTTGTTATGAGTATATAACGGATCCTAGTGACTTGTTTAACCGATCACAAGTAATACCATGAGTATATGGTAACCGGTCCTCGTAATTGATGTAACCGATCCTGGTAACTGATGTAACCGGTCCCAGTAGCCATATTAAGGTAGAACTGATCCTTGTGTTTGGTAGAACCGTAAACCCATGATTAGTGATTTGATACTTGATCAATCACATAGTTGTCTTGGAATACATATGAACCAATTCTAAACTTGTTTGGAAGTGTGGTATAATCGATTCCAAGATTGTATATGAAAG
The DNA here is from genome assembly GCA_023531295.1 of Papaver armeniacum. Lineage (NCBI taxonomy): Eukaryota > Viridiplantae > Streptophyta > Magnoliopsida > Ranunculales > Papaveraceae > Papaver > Papaver armeniacum. The sequence continues at coordinate 857,949 of JAJJWW010017398.1, forward strand.
AGGATTTACAAAGAAAAGATGTCGACATACTTTGAACATGCTCGGTAACTCTTATCTTTTATTGTTCATTAATTACTCAAGGAGATCCCAGACCGAAATAAATTAAGAATCTTTTAATTAAGGTTAGTTTTATATGCTTTTAATTACCAGCAATTAAATGCATATCTCTGAAAAATAAAAATTGTTAATGTGCATTTACTAATTGGAGATTTTCTAATGAGATTTCGGAAATATTGGACAAAGCATTTCCAGGAATTATGAAAACCGATTTGGGAATTTATTTCATATCTTGAAAATATTCGGTTTTGGAAATTCCTTGGTGTCCAAACATCCTTGGTCTATAAATACCCAAGTTTGCATTTCGAGCAAACCATCCTAAGAGCCAGGCAAACTTCATCTTTTTGTTTTTTCCGGTGGAGCCGTCTATTCGGAGAGGAAAGTACCCTAATTAGGCGAAATCTCTTACGACCACTCGTTTAAAGACTTTTGTGGGATCAAGAAGCGATCTACGAGTACCGTTGGTGGGAAACTGGATAATTGCAATTTATTTTAGTTTTCGATTGATTTGATTGAATAACGGTTGTTGAACTTTGATTGCACCTAGTTTGTTTATTCTCAAGAATCTTCTCTTCTGATATAAGATTCACTCAAACTAGATCTAAGTGTCGACGGGATCGTTAGAACTGTTTGTAGATCTAAAGACGTCTTATGATAATCCATTGTTAACAAACTCCATTCTGTGCGTGATTGATCACAAGAGATTCAAGTGGTGTTGTGCAGGTGTTTACTGGATATTAAAGAAGATTTGAAGACAAAGAAGATTTCTGATTTGGTTTTTATATCTTTGGGTGTGCACAAACCTTGATCGGCTGGGATCCAACTAAAATCATATTTATTCGATTGGTTAGTTATGTAAGATCGGCATCACCTTATAGTTTTTTGTTTGATTCTATATTGATTGATTGCAAATCTAAACTCTGCTACTTCGGTAGTTGTTGGATAGATTGATCTGACCAGGCAAAGGAGCTTATTGGTTAAACAGAAAAGCCTTTGCTTATGACTTGAGATATCTTCATCTGAAAGAATCAAGAGAGTTGTTACCAAACATATTTGTTGTTCCTTTACTGTTTGGAATACGATCCAAAGGAATTGTTCTAGTGCTTGCACTTATTGAATGTCGAAAGCGCAGGGATACTGGAGAAACTAGGTGAACTATAGGTTTAGTTGCTTGGTCTCAACTATACGAAGTTTGTTAGATTTTGTGTAGTGGCTTAATTCTGGGAGTATTCAATTCTGGACTAGGTCTCGGGGTTTTTCTGCATTTGCGGTTTCCTCGTTAACAAAATCTTGTTGTGTTATGTTCTTTTATTTTCCGCAATTATAATTGTTGTTATTAAAATTTAAAGTAAATTACACAAACGTTAACTCCGTGTTACTTGATAGTGATCCTATAGAGTTTGGTTAAGTCCGAACCTATTATCAAGTAATCACACTTTGATTGTTTTATTGTCTCGATCTAGTATCCATAGACGATCACACAAAGTGTGAATACCGATTTGTAGTATTGTCTCGACTTTGTCCATAGACAATCTTTTTCGGTAAGAGAACTTATAGGTGGATAATTTAAAGATTGTGGTGTATTTGGGTACCCTCGTCTTTTCAATTGGTATCAGAGCAGGCAAACACGAAAAGATCTAACAATATGTGTTTGGTGCGATCCATCCTATAAGAATTGAATCCTATGAATGATTCAGTTAACGTAATAGCATGATTTGACTACTTCAAATATTCGTGGTGGAAGACATGGATGAATTATATGATGCTCTTGTTCCTAAATCTGTTAGGAATTGAGATTATGGTTATGAATGTCTTGGGTAACCTACATAATCTCTCAGATATCATAGAATTTTATCTCATGGTATGGATTACTACTGAGTTTAGTAACTATGATACAATACTCTATACGACATGTTATAGGTTGAAAATGCATAAGATCCTCCATAAGATTTTTCATTGTATGGACCATGACTACCTTGTGTTTGAAAAATCTGGAATCTTACACATATTTTGGATTTGCTACCCAAATATATGTATGTACATTTTCAGATCAAAAATTGTCAATGTATCGCTAATTAGGTTGAGGTTTTGGAACCTTTGTAATGTTACAAAGAATGATTTTTCAGTTAATTTTTCTATTAACAGTGGATTGCTTCATACACCCCACAATTGTTTTAATGAAGCAAGTGATCTTTTAAAATATTACTGGAAATATGATTCTAAAGATATTATTAACAAATATCTTGTTATGTTCAAATCTGTTTTTGAATACTCTATTAACAAATTCTTGAGTGAATTTCAAAAAATATTATCAGGTTTTGGTAATAATAGAGTAAACAAATTTTTGGACACGAATATAGGATTAATCCGTAATATAGATCCAATCTATGAAAAATTGGTTTTCCAAAAGAAAGACCTATATACAAAATCGGATTTGTTTCCCCACAAGTCAAGGTTTTCGATTTTGGAAGATTTTCCTAAAACTAGTTATTTCCGGAATTTGACATCTTCACTCCCTATAAAAGGAGATTATTTTGTGGTATTTTTACAAACAGCCTGGGAGAGATTGTTTGGAACCAAAACTAGGGTTTTCCATACATACTTGAATTCTGAAAGTATGGGAAAAAAGGAAAGACAGGGGAGAAACTGAAACTGATAACCTGGTTGTGAATCCATTTATTCATGTTGGCGACATTGAGAAAATAAAGTATCCTCACTTGATCAAAGACAAACATGATTTTACAGCCTTTGTGGACAGTACATGTTTCGAAAGATACCAAGCTTTAAAAGGAGTAAACTTCACTGCTGAGAAGAGATTCGATCCAGATGTTTCAGAAAGCAAATATGTGAAGTTTGTTCAAGACCGGAACTGGGAAATTTGTTTGGGTTTGAAAAATATTCACCTGATATAGTAAGAATCTTTTATGCTAACATTCACAATATTAATCATGAAAAACTTACTTTTAGTACCTTTGTTGGATGTACTTTTCATCATGTCGACAGAAATATGATATCCAAGTTCATTAATTACAAAGTGAAGGGAAATCATATGATTACCGGTTTTGAAATTGAGCTAACATTTCAAAACATATCACTGGAAAATCTGTTGGCTGGAAAAAGGGAAGAATGCTAACCAAAGAAATACCCTTTTACTTAAGGGTTTTCAGTAAACTTGCAATAGCAACTCTTTTTGCTTGTACAAGGGATACTTCACAATGGGATAAGGAATTTGATGAGTTTGTATACTTCCTTCTTGAAGGTAAAAAGCAAATTGATATATGTGGGATAATTATCAATCAAATGATCAAGATCTTCGAATCTATCAATACCACAGCGTCCCAGAGAAATCTTGGATATACCTCTCTCATCACCAGCTTGTGTGAACTCACAATGGGAAATAATTTCGGAGATGAGAAAGTCACAAAATCTGTCTCCCAGGGAATTATCAAACATATGAGTAAAACTCATAAGGTAAGAGGAACTATTGTTTCTACTGCTCAAATCTATATCAATGGAGATCTCTTGTTTCATATTTTACGTCTTGGAAGACAATTAAACTGTATCCAGAAATAGTTAGCTTTTGCCTCTAGAAATGATCCAGAAACCCTTAAAGGAATCTTAGAGATCAATGATGAGTTCTTAAAAGGCGAAAAAGACCAAGACTCTGAACAAGAACCTTTTGAGCAGCTGACAAATGAAGAGTAATAATTCTTCTAACAAAATACACATCAGTTTTTGATTATTTCAATTATTGTATAAGGTTTATTGCTGAATAAAACTATCTATTATTATTGAATAAAATTATTATTTTATAATTTTTCTTGTGATAGTTTTTCGATTACATAGCCTGCGCTTGAATGCTTTATATTATTGCTATGTGTTTATGGGATGTTTGATTTCGGTTTTCTTAACCTTAATATTCGATCTCATATGATGTGAACCCCTATGGTTTGTGTGGCTTTTTGATTTAGCGGGATTAAGTTCTAGCCTATGTTGGCAGGCTTTATCAAAGGATCATAAGGTGTTCCGACTGAGACTCATATGTAAAAAGTCACAATGTGTTGAATCAATTTGTGTTTACATGAGTTGTGTTTAGCATAAACATATGTGTTTTGGGTTTTCAACTTTTTCTATTGGCACGCATTTGTTAAAATCGATTCAACCTTTCTCTGGTAAAGGTTGCTCTTTGTTGTTGTTCTTTTGTTCCTGCGAGAGGATGACAACATGATGTGGGAGAGTTCTAACTTGAACTTGCGCTTAATGATATATCTTTCTGGGGAGAAGAGGATGCGGAATCTGAGGTAACGAATTTGTTAGTTAATCGTTTTCCTGTTTAAGAAAAGCCTGATTTTATTGCATATTTTGTTTTTGCTTAACAAAATTCGGTACAATTGATGTTTATTCCATTATGTGTGTATGGGTGTGTGTGTGTGTGTGTGTGTGTGATTCAATTGTTTCCGGTTAAGAAAAATTATTGTTTGATATATTTCTTTATATATTGTTTGGTATCAGTTGTTTTTGGATTAACAATGCTCGTCTCTTTCTCAATAGAAGTATCAACATAGTATCAAAATAATCTTACCTACAGGGGTGACAATCCCGTCGTCCCTCCAGTCTTTCTGCTTTTGATCAGAAATATAGTAATGTTGAATCAGTATACAGGGCAACATATTGATTAAATGATACATTACCTTCATTGGAAGAGGTGCACGGGCTTCTTGAATGATTGGGTACTGGCCGCAGACTTTGTATTTAAAATCAGGGGAAATCCTCTCATTCCCTTAGTCTTTAACTCCTCCCACGACAAATCAGCAAATTCTGCAAGAATCAATTAATCACTAAACTGGAAATTTGGAATTCCAAGCACACATCTCATCATAACAAAACTAGATAGAAAATAATTCCAGAAACCCAAATTAACCCTAATTTTATGAAAACCCCAATTGATGAACTTTTCAAACCCCAATTGATGAACCTTTGAAACCCTAACAACATATACAAATAATAATCAAAACTCTAACATTTTGATTTCAAACCCTTGAATATTGAATCAACCATGATGAAGAAAAAGAAATATCCCATTTTCTTACCTGAATTCAAGGTTGATCAAATACTCAAGGTTGATCAATATCCCTATTCCACTACATCGTGATTTCGAGTAAGAAACTAAAAAAAATAAAAATAAAAAAATAACGTCATTCAAATACTATTACAAGATATATATGTAATCTTTAATATTTTGAAATACAAAAAAAATATCACAATAATCATAATGATCACATACATGAATCACATAAGAAACATGTAATTTTAAAAGACTTATATTGCGTAAGATGTTTCTTATGTTACTCACTAGAAATAACTCGTGCCATAACGACACGACATAATATAATTTCATGGTTTTCTTGCAACAATTCTCAAACGTTCAAAGAAGGTTGGATGTTTTCGATTTTAAAAAGATTTGAGTCAATTTTTTTTCTTTCTATCTGAATAATAAAATATGAATTTTAAATGGTTGTAATATTTAACTTTTTACTTTATTATTTTGTTGCCACATCAATTTTTTTAATTAATTGGTGAGGAAATAATTATGGGGATTATCAATGCATATCCATAATGGAAGGAGGTTACATATCAATGCACATATCTAGAAATAACCTGTTTCTTAAGGGCACTTGTTGTAACATTTATCTAATATTACAACGGGTAACATTTATCTAACCCAACCAAAATCACCTACAACATCGTGTTCTAATAATTAATAAAAAAAATGGGTAACATATATATATAATTCATCTAATTTAATTATTGCCTTTAATGGCAATATAATTGTCCTTTAATATTATACCTGTGGTTAGGCCGAATTTCACGTATTTTTTATTAGTACTTAATTAAGTAAAAAGGATTAATTTTGATGGCATGTACATGTTGTTAAAGCATTGCTTGGTTGAATTCACAAGTGTTGCTATCTCAAGCTTGTTGTCAAATTTAGTTGATCAAAACTATATCTTGATTTCTAGTCTACATTTAGTCAAGTCTCATATTAGGATTAAAAATGTGTAATTGAGCATCAGACATCACTGCGTTATACCATTTGAAGGCGAAGATCAACTGAAGACATTTGGAGAACTTCATCGACAAAAGGTATGTAAAAACTGAACTAACATATTACTCAAGTTTTCACCTTTCTATCTATGAGACTAAGTCGCATGACTAAGTGGACTTTAAAGTATTTCACAATAGAAATTTCGAGTCAAGTTTTTCTTGATAATTATTCTCGAAATATGAATGACTAAGCTTAAGAACATTGTTCAAAACCTGATGAATTTGGTTAAGAACAATTTATTGTGTATGACCTAAATCATAATCAAGTTAATCATTTGAAAATACATTGGAACAGTGATATGTGTCATATTCGGGAATGTTTCAAATTGATTATTAGAGATATATAGAACTGCTGTAAATATGGATACAGGACAATACACATACCAGCTCACGTACTGACGTAATTGTTATTGGTCCGGAGCCGTACCACACGTACCGACGTAGCTATAGTTCGGAAATGACCTTTGGTACACATACCCGGTATGGATACCAAAAAGTTCTATTGACTCGTGGACTCAGGAAGGTACACATACCTGGTATGGATACCAAAATTTCCTGAACTCTTTTTGTCTTAAGGGTACACATACCCGGTATACGTACTGTGGCAAAAATAACTCATGAACTGGAAGTAAGTACACGTACTTACCCAGTCGAATATTTTCAGATGCATCAGAATTATTTCTATGAGATAATCAGCCTTTGAATAACTCTTTAAAACACCTCTAAACATATTTGTTCACATTATAACCTATGGTTGTGACGAAAGATTAAAGTCTAAAGTATTATATGAAAATGGTTAAGCTTATAGTTCGTCTGGGTAGTTGTGGCTAAACTTTCATGAACAAGTCATTATATACGGTTCGGTTATGGTTCATCCTAACCAGAATGTATATTTTGTTGTGTTTATCTCAAGTCGATTTTTCATCTAACAATGGATAAAGATTGATTGATTCCAAAACTACCTTAGCTTAAATCTAAAGCAACCTTCGAACTTGAAAGTCTCTAAAAGGAGAACATCAAGCAACTGGGATTTCCTCGACACTCTTCTTATGTCCTAGTTGTAAACTAGAGTCGTCATCTCCTTTAAACCTTTTTAGGTTTAACAACTAATTAAAAAGACTTTGCTTAGGGATTCGTGAAGCCAGATACGATCGGGTAAGATTGATAGAAATCGCAAAGTTCTTTTATCTTGATAGTTTGTGTATTATGATCTTGCGTGTGAGATTCAATTATTTCCTTAACTCGCGAGATTGTTAAGTCTCACATAACGAGAAGGTAGTAAGATTGATAGAAATCGCAAAGTTCTTCGTCTCAGATTTTGTGATTCCACAAGTTAATCACTCTATAACGATTCTTTATTGAAATCAAATTAGGTTTTACTTGTGAGGTGAATAACAATCTAGGTGATTAATAAGATTTAGATCTCTTAATGAGGGGTGTAGTGTGGGAGTCATAAGGGACCTAATCTTGTTGGGATTTTGAGGTTTGCTAGACCTAGTCATACGCTATAAAACGATTTCACTATCTCACCTTGATCTGAAACGCTATTTTTTTTAATGGAAGAACTGGAGAAAAAGAAAAGAGGAAAATCACATATAGGCTTTTATGTGGGAGGAAGATTGGTTTAAAGTCTTCATCTTAGGTCGCGAGTTCAAGTTGAAGCAACTCGCAAGGACTTTGCCTATTTAGCAAAGAAGAAAGTTGATGACTATCTCGCAAGTTAATTTCGCAAATGAGGATTAACACAATTGGTAAGGGTTCAAGTCTCACTTTAAACTCAACAATATTAGATCAATTTATATATTTCCCTTAAATATTTAAGAAGAATTAATTTTGAACATGGAGCGGGAGTTTCGTATGATGGAGACAATACTTCTTATATTTAGAGGAGTCTTCTTATACTTCTCAAAGGAGATTCAAGAGGCAGGCAAGATTAGGATTCAAATATCGCACAACATATTTTAAGAAGGTGAGCCGTCATCCACTATGTAAACACCTATATAAAGAGGAGAGCATGAGAGAGAAAAGGGAGGAATAATTTTGGGAGGACACTTTTAGGAGAGGGATATTTTTAGAGAGAGATTTATTTTCTTTATCATCTTCTTTCCCAAATAATTAGATCTAGAGCTCTAGAAAATATCCATTAATGGAGGTAATTCAAATGTAACCTCAACAATCATAGTGAAGAAATTATTGCTACTACATTTATTGAAATCAAATTAGGTTTTACTTGTGAGGTGAATAACAATCTAGGCTGCTCTTCGGTGTCATAATCTGCACGGTGGATAAGAGAATTAATTGCAGAGTTTTGCGAGATTCAAGAGGCGGTGGATTCGGGATTCGGTCTCAACTACATTCGTACGAAGTATTTATAGTAGGCTAGAGTCTATAGCGTCTTAATACATTTTGGAGTTCAAGTCTGGACTAAGTCCCGGGTTTTTTCTGCACTTGCGGTTTCCTCGTTAACAAAATTTATGGTATCTGTGTTATTGCTTTTCTGCATTACATTATTTATTTATATAATTGAAATATCACAGGTTGTACATAAAACCAATCAAAGTAGATACGTCCATCTTAATTGTTAAATACGACTTGATTGATCTTGGATATTGATTTTTGGTATCGTCTACTCTCACGGTATAGTCATGTTCACGGACTTGTCTTCGTTTACATATTGATTGTGAGAGAAAAAGATATAAACTCATGATATAATTCCCGATTAAGATTCATTAAGTTGTAACTCTTGGAATTGTGTTTGGGTTTAGTTCATACAGGTTTCATGCGAAAAAGTTGGTCGTGTATTTGGTACCCCTCGTATTTTCAATTGGTAACAGAGCAGGAAAACGCGAAAAACCCGATAAGTTTTTGTTTGTTTGAGTTTATGCTTATAGGAAACTACTCTGGGAAGATTTTTTTGTTCACCTGTAAAGTACACCAGAATTCCTTAAAGATCTTCAAAGTTTATTTTCCTCAAGACTTTCTGTCTCACATTGTGTTCTCGGTTCAACCAAGATTCTCAATGTTTTGGTTGATGGTAAAGAATCTATAGGAAAAAATAAAGAATACTATGCAATGGCTAAAAACAAGAAACTTCATGTTAAAAGTAATAAGCTACGTTGTCTTAAAAGATTGTTAAACAGTCTTTTTAAAGAATGCAACAAAAGAGGGTATATGAATGAAGATCTCTTTTTATCTTTTGAAAAAACTTTTAAGTTCTTGGAACACCTTGCATTGATATTGAGTAAGGATAAGTCCTCGTAGTTTTCATATGCTTGTAAAGTTTGTTGCCAATGTGGAAAATTTGGACATCTCAGAAAATCTTGCAAGTTTAATACAATGATATTGAGTACTTCTAATGGTTACGAAGTACTATCTCTTGATCACAATAGGGAGGAAGAAACGAAACAGAAAGACTGTCACGCCAAGATGGCTTGTGAGTATCTTACTCACCCAACTTCTTGTTAATAAGATCTTGGCATCACCTAATCATCTAATTATTTATTGAGGTGGGGCAAGTAGCAGTTAAGTTTGTTTCTGTTTGTACTGTATTAGTTTCGTGGTATATTCATCAAGTATCTGCGATCCCCGAATTTCGGTAATTGACTCTGGATAAATGAAGTTTTTCAGTAATCTATCATGATTCAATTAAAACATCACATATTGTTGATCTAGGATCCAATATGATGTTATAAAGTCAAGATAGATCTTTGTGCATCAAATTTCTAAGTAAGGTGTGAATATCAATATTACTTGTGCTCTGAACCTCATTGTTGACAACATTTCATTCATTGAGCCAAGGATAAGATTAATTAATTTATTACATTGATATTCTAACTTAGATGTTGAAAAAGCGGGGGTCTAACAATCACACCCAATATTTCGTTTAGGCAATTTGTATGGACTAACTCCAATATAATTCCAAGAGAATCAACTAGACAGTCAAACTCAATCAAGGAAAATATATCCAAGAGTTATATCGTTGTTTCTTAATGTAATCGGCAAATCAAACAGGTAGAAATCCGCGAGACTGATTATTATGAGAAATAACTTGAATGGTACCAAAGACCAATGTTCAAGTGTCAATCAATTTCAATCAACAACCAAAGGTTGGATTTACCAATTGATTGAACTACGCATAACCAGTGATATTTCAATTATACAAACAAATATAATGCGGAAAAGAAATAACACAGACACCAGAAGTTTTGTTAACGAGGAAACCGCAAATGTATAATAACCCCGGGTCATAGTCCAGATTTGAACACCACACTGTATTAAGCCGCTACAGACTCTAGCCTACTACAAGTTAACTTCAGACTGGAATGTAGTTGAGCCCTAACCAATCTCACACCGATTAAGGTACAATCGCGTTCCTTACGCCTCTGAATCCCATCAGGACTCGACGCACTTGATTCCCTTAGCTGATCTCACCCACAACTAAGAGTTGCTACGACCCAAAGTCTAAGACTTGATAAACAAATCTATCTCCCACATAAAAGTCTATTCTGATAGATAAATTTGTCTCCCATAGAAATGCCTACGAAGTTTGTTCCATCTTTTGATAAATCAAGGTGAACAGGAACCAATTGATAATTCGGTCTTATATTCTCGAAGAACATCCTAAAAATATCAATTACCTCACAATAAGTTAACTATATGGTAGTAGTCGTAGAACAAGTTATTGTGGAATTACAAAGAATGAGACGAAGAGCTTTGTGATTACTTTTTATATCTTACCTATCGGAGATAAATCTCGAGCAAATCTTAGAGAATATAGTACTCAATACGATAGAACAAGTAAGATCGGAACACGCAACTACAGAGAAAATAGTTGGGTCCGGCTTCAGAATCCCAATGAAGTCTTTAAGTCATTAACCTATAATGGTTTTAGGAAAAACCTAGGTTAAAGGAGAATCGACTCTAGTTGCAACTAGTATCACACATGAGGTGTGGGGATTAGGTTTCCCCAGTTGCTAGAGTTCTCCTTTATATAATCTTCAAATCAGGGTTTAATAACTTTGGAACAAAGCAATCAATATTCACCGTTAGATGAAACCTGATTTAAGATTCAAGCTAATATCTTTCCGCCGTTAGATGGTCTTAGCTTGTTACACACAAATGAAAGATACTTTCATTTAGATATAGGTAACCGTACCTAAACGAGTATATTGAGTTGGCTCAATAACAGTTAACCGAAGTTATCCATATGAACACTTTTGTATTAACCATGTTCATCATTACACTTCTAGATCAAATGTTAAATGAATCAAATTGTGTTACTCATAGAGTTGTTTAATTGTTTATATTCTCATAGAAGTATACAAGACACAATTGAAGCAAAATCGGATTGGTTCAAAGAATTAGTTCATGAACATTTTAGCCACAGTTTGCAAAGATTGCATTCCTTCATTTATAAATGTATTTGTTCATGAGTATTTGTTCGCCAATTGTTTATGGGTGAAAACTATTTCTGCCGGTTTTGGTAATTTGGGGTGTGTGGATGAGAAATGAGTCTAAACCTTAAACAAATGCACTGCACGGGAGTGCTTGTAGATTCGAGAAATCAATCTGTGCAAATCCGGCCTAAACCAAGAAATGGCCGTTCCATACTTGTTTCGGTCACAAAGTGAAGGAGATGGGGTTGATCTTAGGGAGGGAAGCGAAGAAGGTGTTGAGATTGTGAAGGTGTTGGCTATGTATGACTTGTATCAGGAAGATGGACTGACTTGCAGGATGTAAGCTATCAGTTCCGGTGTTTGAATACGATGGTACCAACACTTGCCTCTGTTGTCTGGACTTGTTCTGTGGTTGGAAATAGGGAGGAGAACCTATTTATACAAGTCATTTGAGCCTTATTGACGTCTCTCGTGGGAAGTGGAGGAAGTGGAGTGATGGAGTAGTGGAGTTGTGTGTTAGTGTTACACGACCAGTCTTGCCCACTTCTCCTGTCATCTCTAACCGTCCATGACTTCCTGACACGTTCTTGTGATGGCACGTTGCACGCTGCACGCTGTAAACCGCCAGACCAATACCCAAGTATGCATCCCCCAGTTTGTGACATGATTGATGTCTCGAGTGTGTGGATCGTGGGACCCACAGAAAGTAGCATGTAATGCTAGTTTAAATAACTAAGTTATTTAGGAAGTCGATACTTGTGAAGTATCGTGTGTATTCTGTGCAGGTACTGCATCATGGTGTGGTAAAGTTTCGGGTGGTGATCACCATGACGCCTCACTGACCAATTAACTCCTGACCAGGGTTGTATAACCAAGACGGTGAAGTTGGACGGACGAGATGATCTTTGAGACACTCATCTGCGACCGTTGGTGGAATTAGGGTTTTTGAAGAGGTGCGCAAGCATCACTCTTCAGCTTGGTCGAATCCAAGATTGGGATACAATTTTGACAGGGCCGATCGTTCATGTGTGTAGACGACATGACGGTGTAGGCGCCCATACCTCATTGTCTCATGAAATTGTGATCTGGGCCACTCAATTTGTCCGGTGAAGTTGAGTGGTCGAGATCAATTTGCAACAGAAATCTGATGCCGCAAAAGCCGCGCATCATGCCCACTTCGGGCGCGCGTTTCAAGACGACCAAGCCTGGTCGGTCTTGGCCGATCAGTCCGGCGTGCATACGGTGGGATGGTGTACATGCATGTACTTCATTGTCCCATAGAAACGTGATCTAAGCCACTCAATTTTTCCGGCAAATTTGAGCGATCGAGATCGGTTGTGGTTGGGAAGTGTGACCACGCCTAGCTTGGGCGTGCGAATCGAGGTGTACGACCAAGTTTGGTCTTGGCCGATCGGGTGTGGAGATAGGTGGGCCCTCGGTGATCGTGTTGATACTTACCGGACTCGCTTAGTCTATTCTGGACCCTTCATCCGAGCCGGGAGAAAAGGGACGCTCGTGATCGCGACACAAACCCTAATTAGGTTTTGCTTAGCCGTATGTCATACCCAGTTTGGGGCGCACGAATCAAGAAGACCAACCATAGTTGGTCCTGACCGATCAGTCAGGTATGTAGGCGGGCCCACGGTGATTGTGTTGACATGCTCTGGGCCCTTTGAGTCAACATCTAAACCCTCCATCTATGCCTGCGAAGATGGATGGTTGAGACCGTTTTGCGACACATGTAATGTGCCGCAAACCCTAATTTAGGGTTTCTCATCCATACTGTTTTGGCTGGACGGTTTGGCAAGCTATGCCACCCTTTTGGGGAGGCCGACCATGCGGGGCACGCGTTGGGTCGGTAGTGAATATTCCAATACCTGCTCGGGGTCATAGATTCAATCTAAGCCATCCAATCATGCTGGTAAAGTTGGATGGTTGTGATCGTTTCTGAGACTGATATGGACAATCCATGTTCAAACATGCTCAATCGGGCTAGTATAACACACCGAGAGATGTATGCTCAATCGGGCTAGTATAACACACCGAGAGTTGCAACCTGTACGGGTATTTCGTACATGTTTCATTATTAATGCTTGGAGGTTCGTGTTGCTCTGCTGAGAACAACACTCAGTCGTCATCTTTGCACCGGTAATGAGTACAGGAAATACAAGGCTAGATATGCATTAATTAATAATGCTGTAAATTCACAGGGTATATGGGATTGTTGCCACATGCTCCAACCTGGATGAATTTCGTGTATTTAATTCACAGAATATTGGGATTGTTGCCACATGCTCCATTCTAGGTGAATTAGTAAAGTGAAAAAGTATTCATCACTCATTAATGGTTTTATCTTTTGCAAGATGTTAGCGCATAATTTTGGCTTTTACAATTTTAGCCTTAAATGAAAATCCACCATCAACATTAAGTCCCCTGCCTAGCACGTAATGGTTACACCATTGTGGGGTAGGTATGAGATGGTGACAGTTAAAAACAAAGCTTATGAGACAAAGTTAGATGTTACCAGGAGAGACGGGTCATCCTGTCCTTGGAGCATGTCACGTTCAAGAGGCGTCCAGGCGAGTGTTCCCCTAGCATGATGTCGGTCTTGCTCGCTTCGATGGATATTACGCCTGTTTCGTTCGTGGGGCTACTGCACTGCTTGATCGAACGTGGGCTTGATGTGCCTGTTTTGGTTAATCGGGGGTCCGCTGCGTCTGCTTGATCGAACGTGGGACCCGATGTAAGCATGCTTGATTCGAACATGGGCAGATGTGCATGCTTCGATCAAACGCGAGACCACCGTGTACATGTTTCAAACGACGGTCATGTCTTGTGCCTACTTTGACCGTACGGTTGATGTACTTGCTCGAGTGTCATCTTGCTACTTCGACCAAACACCGACCCAACTAGCTTGACTAAACACCGGACTTGATGCTTTGACCAAACACCGGCCTTGCTGTTTGCTTTGCTCGAACGTGGGACCCGATATGAGCAAGCTTGTTTTTTTTTAAAAATGAACCTTGTGTGCTCAAACGTAAATGTGGGTCCTGTAGAAAGCGTTGAAGCAGCTTCTGGAGCAGTCCAGGGAGAGCGTTGAAGTGTTGGAGCTGAAACGCCTTCTTCTGGAGAGAGAGCTTTGATTGGGGACGGCTGTGTCTGCTTCGACCAATATGGGGCTGGGATCAAGTGGGACCCGCCGCGTGCCCGATCGAACGTTGACCCCGTGTTTCGACCGAAAACAAGCCCTGCTGTGTACGCGCTGTTTTATTCGAATACCAGCCTTGTGACTTTGATCAATATACCGAATTGAAACTTGAGCAATACCGGACTTGTGACTTGATCAATACCGGACTTGTGACTTGATCAATACCGGACTTGAAACTTGAGCAATACCGGACTTGTGACTTGATCAACACCGGACTTGAGACTTGAATAATACCGGACTTGTAACTTGATCAACACCGGACTTGATACTTGAGCAATACCGGACTTCTGACTTGATCAATACCGGACTTGTGACTTGATCAACACCGGACTTGAGACTTGAGCAATACCGGACTTGTGACTTGATCAACACCGGACTTGAGACTTGAGCAATACCGGACTTGTGACTTGATCAACACCGGACTTGAGACTTGAGCAATACCGGACTTGTGACTTGATCAACACATGACTTGAGACTTGAGAAATACCGGTGTTTGGACCCAATACCAGCCTTGTGTACTCCATCGTGAATGTGTGTTCTGTCGTGTGTGACTACACATCTCACGCGTTTTTATACAAGTACTGACTCATGTCTTTTATTGCATAATGAAGAAAAGAACTCCTGTTGAGATGTCTTCTGGGGATAATGTTTGGTGCCAAGTCGGGAGGTGTTGATGACTTCAAAGATATGCCGAACATTGATGATGAGTTGTTCACTGCGCCCTTTCAACTATATGAAAATATCCGTTCCACAAGATAACCCTTCTCCTATCGACTTCAAGGTTTTTCATGCTCCGTTGGGCCCTCATGAAGGATGGATGAGACGTATGTTGAGCAATGAGTAAATCAAAGATAACTTGACCAGAGCGCAGATTATTGATGCAGCTTGAGTGTTGAAACGGCTCGAGAGGATGTTAAAGTGGTTTTCAGGTGCGAACGTTGAGGTGGATCTGGAGAGAGTGTTGAAGAAGGATTAAGCGAACGTGGGTCCCGGAGAGATTGTTGAGGCGGCTCTTGAATAGACCATTGAAGCAGCCTTCACGCTAGAGGGAGCGTTGAAGTGTTTCCCTCCTCGATTCGATTTACCCTTGCGAATTCCATGCTTCTTGACTGACCATCTCTCTCATGTTGAAGAATTCCTTGGTCGACGGTGAAGGAACTTCATGTTGAGCCTCAGTCCCCAAGCGTGGTTTACATGGTTTGTTCGTAGTGGTTGTTGTCGAGCTAGATATGGAATATCTTGGACATTGTTTCATCATTGTGGGAGTCGTGCATGTGGTACTGGAGTTGGAGTTGACGGACGCGCAGGATATTGTATCTCGGTGGTTTTCCTCTTGCTGCTTCAGGGAACTGCTTACAGAAGGCTGAAGGTTGTATCGCCTATTTGTGAGATATATGCCCCTATAAACATTATGAGGCTCTTCATTACCGGCAGGCCTGGTTCTTTCTATCAGGGCATATGTTGTTGTAGATGAGCGTTCAACAGCTCAAGAGGATGACCAAAAGCGCGGATTCTCCAACATAACATGATAGACATGTACCACTGTCTGATAAAGTGACTCGCCCGGATCTTGTTCGATATGACGCGTGGACATCGTTATCTTCTTGAGGCTGCTCCCTTGAGGTATCGGCTCCAGTGGAAGATTGCCATCATAGAGCGTTGATACGTTGCACCGGCCTTCTTTAAACCAAATGGCAGTATGGTATAATAAAAATTTCCGAGAGGAGTTCGAAAAGCTATCTTACTTGCATCATGCTCGTACATCCTTATCTGGTTGTAGCCGCTACATCCATCCATGGAGGAGAACATGCCGTGTCCGCTGGTTGCATCTACTAACATGTCGATGTTAGGTAGATGAGGATCGTTTTTGGGGCAGCACCTGTTCAAGTCTCTGAAGTCTTCGCAGCACCTGATCTATCCATTTTCCCCGTGTCTGAACTACAACTGTTTAACCGACTTGGATCCAGGTATGACATGTAGATGATGGGTGACCAATTTTCATCTAACTCCGGCATTTCTTCATATCTCCAAGCGAATATGTCCTGGTACTCTTTGAGAAGTTCCACGAGCTTCGTGCGTTTATCCGTACACAAGGTTGAGCTGGTGGAGATAGGCCTAGGAGATTCCTCAACGATTTCAATCTCATCAGTTGTGGAGTTGGTGCCATCTTGCAGCTGTTTGGAGCATCTAGCACTTGTTCTTGTGGTTCGTTGCTGTTGTAGCATTCCATTGGGTGGAGAGACTGGGTAACAGTCTCCCCTTCTAATTGATAATGGCGGTGTCGGTATACCGTTTTCCCTTTCTGGTCACGACTCGCCACAAAAGTTCGTTCCCTCTTCGTGTGAACGTGGGTCGTGGCTTCACAGGATGGAGAAGAATGCTTCGTCAGCAAAGATGCATCGTGGGTTTTAGCCCTCAATGATGCAAGCCGGTCTTCCTCCTGAATTGACGCCCACGTGGGGAGTGGGACGCAACGAACTTGTCTGATTCTTTCCGCGGAGCTTCTCCCGTATGTCTTTGGTTTGGTTTCCCTCGAAGTACGTCATTGTGGTAGGCTTCCGTACGACCTTGCACGGGAGAACCTTGGATGTCCCGAGAGTCTTGAGAGTAATCACATTCGAAGACGCTCCCGTGTAGATAAGGGCCGTCTTGAACTCGAATCCTTGATGCGTGCGGTGACATGTAGGGCACGGTCGTGACCTTCCTCTAGTTGATTGCAGCAAAACGTCTCCGCGCGCTGATTCTTCAAGAGGTGTGAAAGTTCGCATAAACTTTCCACTAGAGAAACCGCTTCTCGATCCACCGGCCTCTGGTTCATAGTGAAACTATTGACTTGAGGAGGATCGTTGTGAGGATCAGTCCCTGGTGTAGGAGTCTCCATGACAGGACCGCTCATATCTGATGTCGCTTCTTTGATCAGGTCCATGGAGGTCCGCGCCGCTGAAGTACCTTCTCCGGTGCGTTGAATGTGTTCCTTTTTTGCTCCAGGGGCTATCGCGGATCTTGTGGCAATCGATCAGTTAATGTCTTAAGAAAAGTGAGTACCTCTTTCTGAGTTGCGGCCATATCCGTTTGAGTCTTAGCAAGAACTTCCTGCTTCTCCATCAAGTCTGCAATGGTAATGGAGGATGGTCCTCCTCTCGTCCCTCCGGCTCCTCGTCCTGATGAAGGAGTGGAAGTTGTTGCTCTGGTGACTACCAGAGGTGTTACACTTGATGAGATGCCGGTATTTGCGGCTACTCTGGCTCTGGTGATATGAGGTGTTACACTTACTGGAACATCTCCTGCTACGCTGGCACTGGTGGTAGAAGTGACGGCTCCATAAGATGTATTGACCACGGTAGCTCCACTGATGGTACATCGACACCGGGAGTGTTATCCACACTAGCTCCATCGAATTGATTCTTGATCCGGACTGAGTTCTACCATCTTGAAATGGATTGATGATTGAATTGGTCCTAAGATCTACCTTTTTGAAATTGATAAAATTGAATCGGATTTTGAAGAAATTGACTTTACAACCGAGAGATTAACCTCCCACTGTGGTCGCCAATTGTTTATGGGTGAAAACTATTTCTGCCGGTTTTGGTAATTTGGGGTTTGTGGATGAGAAATGAGTCTAAACCTTAAACAAACGCACTGCACGGGAGTGCTTGTAGATTCGAGAAATCAATCTGTGCAAATCCGGCCTAAACCAAGAAATGACCGTTCCATACTTGTTTCGGTCACAAAGTGAAGGAGATGGGGTTGATCTTACACTACACCAAAACATCCGATTTGGGACGGATATACGCGTTGCAATGAATTTCATCAACGCATATATCCGTTGGAAATATGGCGTAGCGAATTTGTGTGCAACGCGAAAATCCGTTGGGAAAATTAATTTTTCCAACGCATAGAAACGTTGGTCAATCAGTTTACCAACATTTGTTGTGCAACGGATTCTTTAATTTGTGCAACGCTTACAATAATTTAGGCAACGTATTACTCTAATTTGAGCAACACTTATACAAGTTGCAAACCCATTTACAGGTAAAAAAAAATCCGACGATAATTCGAGGTATAATAAATAAATTCCGACGATAATTTCGGCAGATTTTTGCACCTTCACATACCATTGTACAAGACAAAATTATAATCCAACCAAAGTTGATACATAAGCCTCGTAGTTTATTGACGAAACCAAAATGTTGATACTTCAATTCAATTTGGCATATGCATCTGTTGATGGTGGATTTTCGTTCAAGGTTAAATTTGTAAAAAACCAGAAAAATCATGCGCTGACATCTTGTAAAAGATAAAGCCATTTATAAGTGTTGGATACTCCCTCACTTAATTCACCAAGAATGGAGCATGTAGCAACAATCCCATTCTGTGAATACATGAAATTCCTCCAGGTTGGAGCATGTGGCGACAATCCCTTCTCGTGAATTTCATATCAGCCTTGTATTTCCAAAGTACTCATTATCAAAGTGTGGCATGACGACCGAGTGTTACTCTTACTGAGTAACACGAACCTCAAGCACTATAATGAAACCATGTACGAAATACCCCATGGCCGATTCTCGGTGTGTTATACTAGCCCGAGCCCCTCTCGGTGTGTTATACTAGCCCGATTGAGCCCCTCTCGGTGTGTTATACTAGCCCGATTGAGCATCCGGACTGACCGTATCAGTCCGGATATGATCTGATCGCAGTCATCCAACTCCATAAGCATGATTGGATGACCCCAGATCAATTCCATCACCCCCAAGCAGGTATGGAATACCCACGGCCGACCCCGCATGGTCGGTCATTGGCCTTTGCTTGCCAAAAGACGTTCATACCAAGCATTATGGACGGAAAACCCTAAATAAGGGTTTGCGGCATATTACATGTGTCGCAAAACAATCTCAACCATCCATCTTCGCAGGTATAGATGGAGGGTGTAGATGTAGATTCAAAGGGCCCAGAGCATGTCAACACGATCACCGTGGGCCCGCCTACACACTTGACCAATCGGTCAAGACCAACAATGTTTGGCCGTGACAGAATCGTCACCCAAACAAGAGATGACGCACGGCTTGAAACCCAAAATTAGGGTTTTGAGCATCACGAGCGTCCATCTTCTCCGACACGAATGGAGGGTCCCAGATTAGATTAAGCAGGTCCGGTCATACCAGCATGACCACCGTGGGCCCATCTACCTCCTCATGTGATCGGCCAAGGCATACCATTCCCGGCTAATCCAAAACGCCCGCCCAAACATGCGTGGTTACACTTCCCAAATTGCAACCGATCTCGACCGCTCAACTTCACCGGATGATTTGAATGGCTTAGATCACGTTTTCATGGGATAGTCAGGTATAGGTGTGAACACCAGCCTACCACCTACACACTGGTATGATCGACCAAGACCGACCAAGATGGGTCGTCTTGGAACGCGCGCCCAAACCAGGGATGTCATGCGGTTTCCAACTCCTTTGCGGCAAGGATTTCTGCCGCAAACCGATCTCAACCACTCCTCTTTGCCGGTCAAATTGAGTGGCCTAGATCGCACCTTCATGGGACGGTGAGCCATGGACGTGTACACCAGCATGCCATCTACATACACGTCCCGGTCGGTCCTCTCCAAAATCCTTCCTATGCTTGGTTTCGACCAAGTCAAGAGTCATGCTTGCGCTCCTCTTCAATATTCATTAACGGTCGCAGATGAGTGTCTCAAAGATCATCTCATCCGTCCAACTTCACCGACTTGGTTATACAACCACCGGTCAGGAGTTATTTGGTTAGTGAGGCGTCATTACCCATCACTTTACCACACCATAATGCAGTACCTGCATAAAATACACACGATACTTCACAAGTATCGACTTCTTGAATAACACAATTATTCAATTCAGCATTACATGCTATCTCTCGTGGATCCACGATCCACACATTCTAGACATCAATCATGTCACAAACTGGGGGGATACATACTGGGGTATTGGTCTGGCGGTTTACAGCGTGCAGCGTGCAACGCGCCATCACAAGAACTTGTTAGGAAGTCATGGACGGTTAGAGATGAACAGGAGAAGTGGGCAAGACTGGTCGTGTATCACCAACGCACAACTCCACTACTCCATCACTCCACTTCCTCCACTTCCCACGAGAGACGTGAATAAGGCTCAAATGACTTGTATAAATAGGTTCTCCACCTTATTTCCAACAGGAGGAACAACGAAGAGAAAAACGACACAAGTTCAGACGAGACAGAAAATCAAGTGTTAATACAAAAATCGTATTCAAACACCTCCAGAGCTCGCTTGCATCAACCGCAAGCCTGCTCACCTTTCATTACAAGTCATAAGCAAGCCAACACCTTCACAATCTCAACACCTTCTTCGCTTCCCTCCCTAAGATCAACCCCATCTCCTTCACTTTGTGACCGAAACAAGTCCTGGAACGGCCATTTCTTGGTTTAGGCCGGACTTGCACTGATTGATCTCTCGAATCTACAAGCACTCACCGCGCAAAGTGCATTTGTTTAGTTTAAATTCATTCCTCATCCACACCCCAAATTACCAAATTCTCAGGAGTAGTTTTCACCCATAAACAATTGGCGACCACGGTGGGAGATTGATCTATCGGTTGCAAAAATTGAATTCTCAACTCTTCGGTTTTCGGCTCACGATGCATCCTCATCAGAAACCACGGGCGGTTCGGATACCATGGGAAGTGCGAGATAGAATCTTTGGAGGATGTCTTGGCAAATCAAGTTGGTATCACCGGAAGACAGAGCGAGACATTTCGCCTTTTGAATGACATAGCAAAGACAATTACAAGAAGGATCGGCAGGCATCTACTCAAGCAAAGGCAAGAAATGTCGAATCCTTAGTCGAGTCACACCTTTACCGGTGGAGAGGCAAAAGAGCGCGTAACCGCAGGTGACTCAGAAAGATGAACAACATGGTCCAGTCAACAATGAAGAACCGAGGCAACTCCACAGAGGAGAGGACTTGTCAGGAGTACTACAACGTCTACCGAATAAAGAAATGGAGCCTACGACCTTACGGATCCCTCTTTGGAAGATTTATATCTCAAGACCCTTGTCGAAGACATGAAGAAATGCTCGAGGAAGGAGAGATCAATCAAGGAACACGTGAGTACGAGAGGATGGGAACGTTCAATTCGATCACTCAGCGGTGATATTACAACACCTTCCATCACCGAGCCGGAGCAACTGCAAATCCTGGCATCTCATCAAGTGTAACACCTCCGGTAGTCACCGAGCAACAACTTCCACTCCTTCATCGGGACGAGGAGCCGGAGGGACGAGAGGAGGACCATCCCCATTACCATTGCAGACTTGATGGAGAAGCGGGAAGTTCTTGCTAAGACTCAAACGGATATGGCCGCAACTCGAGAAAAGAGGTACTCACTTTTCTTAAGATATTAACTGGTCGATTTCCACAGAGCCGTGACAGCCCCGGAGCAAAAAGGAACGCATTCAACGCACCGGAGAAGGTACTTGGCGGCGCGGACCTCCATGGACCCGATCAAAGAAGCGACATCGAGATATGAGCGGTCCTGTCGTGGAGGCTCCCTACACTGGGACTGATCCTCACAACGATCTTCCTCAAGTCAATAGTTTCACTATGAACCAGAGGCCGGTGGATCGGAAGCGGTTTCTCTAGTGGAAAGTTTATGCAAACTTTCACACCTCTCGAAGAATCAGCGCGCGGAGACGTTTTGCCGCAATCAACCAGAGGTAGGTCACGACCGTGACCTACATGTCACCGCACGCATCAAGGATTCAGAGTTCAAGACGCCCCTTATCTACACAGGAGCGTCTTCGAATGTGATTACTATCAAGACTCTCAGGACATCCAAGGTTCTCCCAGGCAAGGTCGTACGGAATCCTACCACAGTGACGGACTTCAAGGGAAACCAAACCAAAGACATACGGGAGGAGCTCCGCTGAAAGAATCAGACAAGTTCGTTGCATCCCACTCCCCACGTGGGCGTCAATTCAGGAAGAAGACCGGCTTGCATCATTGAGAGCTAAAACCCACAATGCATCTTTGCTGACGAAGCATTCTTCTCCATCCTGTGAAGCCACGACCCATGTTCACACGAAGAGGGATCAAACTTTTATGGCGAGTCGTGACCAGAAAGGGAAAACGTATACCGACACTTCCATTATCAATTAGCAGGGGAGACTGTTACCCGGTATCTCCACCTAATGGAATGCTACAACGGCAATGAACCATAAAAGCAAGTGCTAGATGCTCCACAACAGCTGCAAGAGGGCACCAACTCCACAACTGATGAGATTAAAATCGTTGAGGAATCTCCTAGGCCTATCTCCATCAGCTCAACCTTGTGTACGGATGAACGCACGAAGCTCGTGGAACTTCTCAAAGAGTACCAGGACATATTCGCTTGGAGATATGAAGAAATGCCGGATTTAGATGAAAATTGGTCACCCATCATCTACATGTCATACCTGGATCCAAGTCGGTTAAATAGTTGTAGTTCGGATCGGAGTCTTTGCATAGACTTCAGAGACTTGAACAGGTGCTGCTCGAAAAACGATCCTCCTTTACCTAACATCGACATGTTAGTAGGCGGACACGACATGTTCTCCTCCATGGATGGATGTAGCGGCTACAACCAGATGAGGATATACGAGCATGATGCAAGTAAGATAGCTTTTCTAACTCCTCTCGGAAATTTTTATTATACCATACTGCCATTTGGTTTAAAGAATACCGGTGCAACGTATCAACGCTCTATGACGACAATCTTCCACTGGAGCCGATACCTCAAGGGAGCAGCCTCAAGAAGATAACGATGTCCACGCGCCATATCGAGCAAGATTCGGGCGAGTCACTTTATCAGACAGTGAAAGAACCAGGCCTGCCGGTAATGAAGAGCCTCATAATGTTCGTACGGGCATATATCTCACCAACAGGCGATACAACCTTCGACCTTCTGCAAGCAGTTACCTGGAGCACCAAGAGGAAAACCACCGAGATACAACATCATGTGCGTCCGTCAACTCCAACTCCAGTACCACATGCACGACTCCCACAATGATGAAATAATGTCCAAGATATTCCATATTTGGCTCGACAACAACCACTACGAACAAACCATGTAAACCACACTTGGGGACTGAGGCTCAGCATGAAGTTCCTTCACCGTCAGTCAAGGAATTATTCAACATGAGAGATGTGGTCAGTCAAGAAGCATGGAATTCGCAAGGGTAAGTCGAACCGAAGAGGGAAACACTTCAACACTCCCTCTAGCAGAAGCTGCTTCAATGGTCTATTCAAGAGCCGCCTCAATGCTCTCTCCGGGGCCCCTTTTCGCTTCATAATCCTACTTCAACACTCTCCAGGATCCACCTCAACGTTCGCACAGAAGCCACTTTAACATCCTCTCAAGTCGTTTCAACACTCAAGCTACATCAACAATCTGCGCTCCGGTCAAGTTATCTTTGATGTACTCATTGCTCAACATACGTCTCATCCATCCTTCATGAGGACCCAGTGAGCATGAAAAACCCGATAGGAGGAGGGCTATCCCTGTGGAACGGATATTTTCATATAGTTGGAAGGGCGCGGTGAACAACTCATCATCAATGTTCGGCATATCCTTGAAGCCGCCAACACTTCCCGACTTGGTGCCAGCATTATCTCCAGAAGACATCTCAACAGGGATTCTTTTCTTCCACAATAAAATAAAAGGCAGGAGTTAGAACTTGTATGAAAGCACATGAGAGATGTAGTCACACACGACAAGACACAACTCACATCGGAGCACACAAAACCGGTCCGGCTCAAATTCGGTACGGATTTCAAGACTGGTATTAGTTTTCAAGTCCGGTGCAAGTTTCGATCTAGTATTGATTTCAAGTCAGGTGCAAGTTTCAGTCTGGTATTGATTTCAAGTCAGGTGCAAGTTTCAGTCTGGTATTGATTTCAAGTCAGGTGCAAGTTTCAGTCCGGTACAAGTTTCAAGTCCGGTATAAGTTTCAAGTCCGGTACAAGTTTAAAGTCTGGTGTTGGTCAAGGGCACAACGCTGGTATTTCTCAAGTTTCAAGTCCGGTATTGATCAAGTGACGAGTCCGGTATCACTCAAGTTACAAGTCCGGTATTGCTCAAGCTTCAAGTCCGGTATTGATCAAGTGACGAGTCCGGTATCACTCAAGTTTCAAGTCCGGTATTGCTTAATATTCAAGTCTGGTATTGATCAAGTCAAGTCCGGTATTGCTCAAGTTTCAAGACCGGTGTTGATCAAGGGCATGAGGCTGGTATAAAGTTGACATTCAATCAGGCATACACGATATGGGACCCACGTTCAATCAAGCATATATGGCGGGACCACATTTATTTGCACAACACGGTTCTCTTATGTCATGGGAATCATGTTCACAAAATTCAAGCCCACGTTCGATCAAGCAGCGCGAGAGCCCCACCAACGAAGCAGGCACAGCAGTCCGTCGATTAGGCACAACCCCACGATCGAGCGGAGCAAGCACGGAGCAAGCACTCGACCGAAGCAGGCATAGAAAGGTCGATCGAAGCAGGCAAGACCGACATCATACTAGGGGAACGCTCTCCTATATGCCTTTTAAACGTAACATACTCCAAGGACAGGATAACCCGTCTCTCCTGGTAACATCTAACTTTGCCTCATAAGTTTTATCTTTAACTGTCACCATCTCATGCCTACCACACAATAGTGTAACCATTATGTGCTAGGCAGGGGACTTAATGTTGATGGTGGATTTTCGTTCAAGGTTAAATTTGTAAAAAAACCAGAAAAATCATGCGCTGACATCTTGTAAAAGATAAAGCCATTTATAAGTGTTGGATACTCCCTCACTTAATTCACCAAGAATGGAGCATGTAGCAACAATCCCATTCTGTGAATACATGAAATTCCTCCAGGTTGGAGCATGTGGCAACAATCCCTTCCCTGAATTTCATATCGCCTTGTATTTCCAGTACTCATTATCAGTGTGGCATGACGACTGAGTGCTACTCTTACAGAGTAACACGAACCTCCAAGCACTATAATGAAACCATGTACGAAATACCCGTACAGGCTGATTCTCGGTGTGTTATACTAGCCCGAGCCCCTCTCGGTGTGTTATACTAGCCCGATTGAGCCCTCTCGGTGTGTTATACTAGCCCGATTGAGCATCCTGACCGACCGTATCGGTCCGGATATGATCCGATCGCAGTCATCCAACTCCATAAGCATGATTGGATGACCCCGCATCAATTCCATCACCCCCAAGCAGGTATGGAATACCACGGCCGACCCCGCATGGTCGGTCATTGGCCTTTGCTTGCCAAAAGACGTTCATACCAAGCATTATGGACGGAAAACCCTAAATAAGGGTTTGCGGCATATTACATGTGTCGCAAAACAATCTCAACCATCCATCTTCGCAGTATAGATGGAGGGTGTAGATGTAGATTCAAAGGGCCCAGAGCATGTCAACACGATCACCGTGGGCCCGCCTACACACTTGACCAATCGGTCAAGACCAACAATGTTTGGCCGTGATGAATCGTCACCCAAACAAGAGATGACGCACGGCTTGAAACCCAAAATTAGGGTTTTGAGCATCACGAGCGTCCATCTTCTCCGGCACGAATGGAGGGTCCCAGATTAGATTAAGCAGGTCCGGTCATACCAGCATGACCACCGTGGGCCCATCTACCTTCTCATGTGATCGTCCAAGGCATACCATGCCCGGCTAATCCAAAACGCCCGCCCAAACATGCGTGGTTACACTTCCCAAATTGCAACCGATCTCGACCGCTCAACTTCACCTAGGATGATTTGAATGGCTTAGATCACGTTTTCATGGGATAGTCAGGTATAGGTGTGAACACCAGCCTACCACCTACACGCTGGTATGATCGACCAAGACCGACCAAGATGGGTCGTCTTGGAACGCCCGCCCAAACCAGGGATGTCATGCGGTTTCCAACTCCTTTGCGGCAAGGATTTCTGCCGCAAACCGATCTCAACCACTCCTCTTTGCCGGTCAAATTGAGTGGCCTAGATCGCACCTTCATGGGACGGTGAGACATGGACGTGTACACCAGCATGCCATCTACATACACGTCCGGTCGGTCCTCTCCAAAATCCTTCCTATGCTTGGTTTCGACCAAGCTGAAGAGTCATGCTTGCGCTCCTCTTCAATATTCATTAACGGTCGCAGATGAGTGTCTCAAAGATCATCTCATCCGTCCAACTTCACCAGCTTGGTTATACAACCCTGGTCAGGAGTTATTTGGTTAGTGAGGCGTCATTACCCATCACTTTACCACACCATAATGCAGTACCTGCATAAAATACACACGATACTTCTTGAATAACACAATTATTCAATTCAGCATTACATGCTATCTCTCGTGGATCCACGATCCACATATTCTAGACATCAATCATGTCACAAACTGGGGGATACATACTGGGGTATTGGTCTGGCGGTTTACAGCGTGTAGCGTGCAACGCGCCATCACAAGAACGTGTTAGGAAGTCATGGACGGTTAGAGATGAACAGGAGAAGTGGGCAAGACCGGTCGTGTATCACCAACGCACAACTCCACTACTCCATCACTCCACTTCCTCCACTTCCCACGAGAGACGTGAATAAGGCTCAAATGACTTGTATAAATAGGTTCTCCGCCCTATTTCCAACAGGAGGAACAACGAAGAGAAAAACGACACAAGTTCAGACGAGACAGAAAATCAAGTGTTAATACAAAAATCGTATTCAAACACCCAGAGCCTGCTTGCATCAACCGCAAGCCTGCTCACCTTTCTGTTACAAGTCATAAGCAAGCCAACACCTTCACAATCTCAACACCTTCTTCGCTTCCCTCCCTAAGATCAACCCCATCTCCTTCACTTTGTGACCGAAACAAGTCTGGAACGACCATTTCTTGGTTTAGGCCGGACTTGCACAGATTGATCTCTCGAATCTACAAGCACTCACCACGCAGTGCATTTGTTTAAAGGTTTAAATTCATTCCCCATCCACACCCCAAATTACCAAATTCTGCAGGAGTAGTTTTCACCCATAAACAGCATCATCACCGCCAGGACCAGCTTTGTTTCTTAGCATCATATGAAGACAGTGACACATTACAACGAATGATATCTGGAAATGAGTTTGTACTCCTCTTTTGCTCATTCCTGAAAAGTAGTTTTACAAATATTGTCATAAATGAGAGCATAGTTCATTTTTAAACCATAGAAGGTCGGGAAATGGTCTATCATCTAAACTAGCGGACAATAGAGTTTGAGATAAAACCAAAATGAGTTTAACATCCTCATTGTGGGAACTATCACAGGTGACCCATAACGTTATCGTTAGTCTTTCATCCTCAAAAGTCTGTTATGCAATGAGAAACAACCAGACAAAACATAACGCTCTAAATTAATGTGGTAATGCACGCAATACATGAGAGATACCTACCTCATCTACAGAGTGGATATCACAACTGCCACCAAGTCCTGAAAGCAAGTAATCGAATAAGTTGGATCGGCTAAGTATATATCGAACAGAGTTATTTGAACTGGAGAAATAAAATAACTTACAACCAGTGTTGTATTATAACTTACAACATTTTTAAGTTGTGCACCCAAACCAAAGCTTGAGTTCCCAGCTGGAATAGGTAGAACACGAGAATCACTAATGGGATTAGGGACATGATCCGTCGGGTTGTCACCAGCTGATTCACGAAGAATGGCATTGAACATGGCCATATACAGTCTACCCACACACTGTTCCATTACCTGCACACATACACGAAAAAAATAATTTACGCCAAAAATATGGGTGTCAAACGCTATTCCCCATCCTTTAGTACCAGTCAAAAATTCCTAGTTCTTATCAAGTCCAATCATGTCACCAAGGAGTACAAAGAGGGATATACAATGTACACATCGCAAGACAAATATAAACCAGCACCAATAAGTCCAGTTTCCATGACCATGTACCTTGCTAATTATCTAGGGAAATAGGTCTTGGGCCTGACTCAGTTATAGACAGATAATTGGAGTTCATAATTATAGGCAGAACATGCACGCAAACACACTCGTTCCCACCAGCTCGTACTGGAGTAAGTCTCTCGTAGGCATCCTTGAATGCATTCCTCCACAGGTCCAATGAATAGTTTACCTACTCGTCACCTCTACTTGGCATCATTTCATAATAAACCTTATTTTGTTCTTTGATTGGCTTCTTGGGAGCAGATTGCATAAATGATGTAAAGATCCGGAGATAGCAAAATGGGAGAGAAGTTAAAGAAATAATTTTGTTAATGCAAATAAGAGAGGTTAAGAATAATTAATAGAAGTTTGACCTTCCACCATAAAGACTCGATAATTCGAGAGAAAATCCAAGATTCAATCTTTTCCAATGCATTTACAAATTTTTTTGAGTTCTCCCAGTCATCAAACTTCTTAGTAGAAACATTTTGTCCTTGTTGAAAGGACTGGACTCTCTCGAATTTGTTGGAAAGCTTTTACCGCATCCTTTTCCACCTCTATTATTTTCAACACCTCTATTATTTTCCACCTCTATTATTTTCCGCATCCTTTTCCACCTCTATTATTTTACCGCATCATTTTCCACCTCTTTCCTGTCTTTTCGGATATTATAGCGAAGTTCCAAGTGGATTCCATAAATGATTGAGAGACTGCAAAATGCACACCATGAGGTTCAAGATACAAGAATGAGTTTCTATATGTCCTACAACCCCAAGTATGCTAAAATGCTCAACAACTTTGTTTTTGGGTTAATAACCTGTAACAACATGAGAAATGAGGCTGATATACCCAGTAATGACAAGCAAAATAGCTACGTCAGATGGCTCATGCCATTCATCTCAGCAATACCTCCAGCATTGTCACTGATGGGACCATAGGCATCAATGGCCAATCCAGTAGCAATAGTGTTGAGCATGCCAAGAGCAGCTACACCAATTCCATACATGGCAGCTAGGCTAAAACTGACAAAGATATTGATGGCAATAGCGAAGATCAGAACGATAACATATTTGTGTCCCAAGGCAGGGCCAAAGATAACATTAGTAGCAGCTCCAGTTCGGCAGGAATCAACGACATCTTGCACAGGGCTACAACATAAATATAAAAGTAAGGTTTCAAAAAGAACCCAATTAAGCATCAGAACAACGACGAATAAAAATCTTTACGCAGAAAAATTAACCGTATGCATTGCTAGTGTAACATTCAGTAATAAAATCCAATGACCTACCCAGCCCAAAGGCCAATGGCAACACAGAGGAGCATTTCCCTGCAGCCACAAAGGAGGAATTTATTACTTGCCTGATATGTGAACACTTGCTTCTCTAACACTCAAAAAATGACAAGTAAAAACTATATAAAATTAAATATATCCAAACACAATGACACATCAATAGAGTTATCAGGTGAACTATCACCTGCACTTAGTGAACCATCAACAGTTTTATATTTCTCATAGGAATTTTCACAAAAGAAATCAGTTCTACATAAAATCCAAGATAGAATTGAAATTATAATTAAAAAATAATAAAAGACACCCAATTGATAAATGAAAAACCAACCTTCAATGTTTAATAAGCTTCCTAAAGAGCGACACAAGCACCAGTTAACATTTATATATGACCTGACCAATATATAACAAATATTGAATGCAGAACTTTGGTTGAATCACTTATTAAACAGGCATAAGAACTTTTTTTTTTCTGCTAAAACAACGAATAAATAGTTCAATAGCTTCTTACCAATCAGAGAAGCAAAATAAATATCCGCACAACTATGCCTTTTCAGTACCATGTTCCTTTTCCCACCATGAAGTTCAGGTGCCATCCATGAGAGAGTTGTAGGACCAGAATATCGCGACAGCAATACTTCGCGAGATTAATAAACGACTACATTGCGAAGGAGTCGCATGGAGGTAAATAAATGACGTAATAGATGATGACAGTCAGAACATGAGGAAAGTGTGAAGACTTGGCGAGATTTAGGAGTGCCGCGAGGACAAGCAGTTATACATTCGCGAGGACTCGCGAGTTGTTTCCGAAAATAAAGGACAGCTTAGCTGTCATCCACTATGTAATACCCTATATAAAGGGTCGAGTCAGTCTGTTGTAGGGGAGAGGTTTTTCGAATTGTTAAGCAAGTCATTAGGAGAGAGAAAATTAAGAGTGATTGTAATTTCTTTAGCTCTGTTCTACATTTCTTTGTAAATCTTGGAAGAAAACAATTAATAAAACACATTATTATTCATCTTCAAATGGATTGAATAAGCAAATTCGAGTGAGGTGTGTAGTGTAGGATTTCCTGCAACTACATATGCGCTAGAAACAGGGAATGAAGAAGATCAACCTTGTGAATTGGAAGAATTAGGGATAATAAGAAAGAAGTCTTGAATAATTTTTAACAAATTACTAAAATTGAGAAATGGCTAGGAGAAAGAATGCATCAGAACAACCAACGATCGTAAGGAGAAGTGGAAGATTAGTGGGAGAAAGAATAAATGAAGTAGGTGAACCATCAAGGATAGATGCAAGAAATGGAGAAGAAAATCCAATTCAACCACCAATTCAACCATCAGCTCAACCACCAGTTCAACCAGCACTAAACAGAATAATCGATTATGATAGGGTGAGCGTGCATACATGGAAGTCAGATTCTATGGAAGAAAGAGAAGAAGTGCAACAATTGATGAATAGTGGACAGGAGGAGAGAAATCGAGAAGAGATGGGAGAAACAATTCGTGGAAATGAAGAAATCGCGGCATTAGAAACGCTGAGACAGACAATACACGAAGAAAGGCGGTTAGAAGCAGAAGAACGCGCGAATCTAACAAGGCAAAAACACGAATTGAGGATGGAAAATAAGAGGCTGCAAAATAGAAGATCAAGAAGTAGCAACAGATCGAGATCATGATCGACTAGAGAAAATGGGAGAAGAACATTACCTGCAGAGAACATTAATGAAGAAAATTTGGAAAGAGAGTTAAATCATGGCGAAGAAGGTCGCGAAGAGAGAGAACTAATAGAAAATCGTTATATTTTGGTAAACAATCACGATGATGGAAATCAAGAAGATAGGCCTCGAGGATCTTTAGAATAACCCAATTAATGAAGAAAATCAGGGAGGAAAGAAGAAGAGCACTACATGGGAGAGAAACACAAAGGAAACAAAAAGGAAATTGAAGATGATATTGATATTGTAAGGGGAGGACGAGAGAAGGTTAAGACAATGGCGAAAGAATGGAGTCATTAGAGTTCGTATGAAAGAAGTGAGCAAAAACAAGAACTCACATAAGCAAAGAAAAATTTTCGGGGAAGCGCTATTGGTATCCCAACCGGATGATAAGGGACACCTTCCTGTTTTGTCAAGTTCAAGGGAAATGCAGTCCGGGTCTTTTACAAAGTGGGGAATAGAATTCAAACATTACTAAAGGCACTTTCCTTATTACTAAGGGCACCGTCTCAATGTTCTTAAACTAAAATAAAATGGCAGGCCGATGATCGATGATCACGATGATGATGAATCTTGATTAACAAGATATTAGAATTGACGGGTTGGGGAGAATGATATGAATCTTGGGAGGAGAGAAATCGAGAAGAGATGAGGAGAAACAATTCGTGTGGAAATGAAGAAATCGCTTGGCTTTGGCAGAGAAGTGGAGTTCGAATGCCGTTGTGGCTTAGAAACGCATTGATGGCCGAGACTAGTGAATTTCGAGTTTGGGTTGGTTGGAGATTTTCCCATCATAAACAGGATGAAATACACGAAGAAAGGCGGTTAGAAGCAAGAACGCGCGAATCTATGGAAGTTCAAGAAGGCAAAAACACGAATTGAGGATGGAAAATAGGAGGCTGCAAAATAGAAGATCAAGAAGTAGTGGAATGTTCAAACTATAAATAGCTACCTAAAAAAAAAAAGAGAGGGGGATCGAGATCATGATCGACTTGAAGAGAAAATGGGAGAAGAACATTACCTGAAAATATTGTTTTATGATTGATTGATTGTTTTGCAGAGAACATTAATGAAGAAAATTTGGAAAGAGAGTTAAATCATGGCGAAGAAGGTCTAGGGCTTGAAGAGAGAGAACTAATAGAAAATCGTTATATTTTGGTAAACAATCACTTTGTTTGCTTTTATTTATTTTATTTCATAAAATCACAAAATGATGGAAATCAAGAAGATAGGCAGCCTGAATAACCTTTGATAAAAGTTGAGATTAAATATCAATTCAGTTATTAATGAAGAAAATCTTGATTTGATTTGGAGGAAAGAAGAAGAGCACTACATGGGAGAGAAACACACCCAAAGCAAAAGGAAATTGAAGATGATATTGAAAAGCATTACATTGAGCAAGCACGTCTAGCCCGCGAGAGAGAAAGATTGAGAGCAGAAATGGAAAATCGGGAATTGGAAGAGGCGATCCGGCAGAATAATCATGATAATCGAGAGAGGAGGCGCGAGCGAAATCGCAATGATGGAGATATTAACGAAAAATACGAAAGAATACAAAAAAGTAGACACGAACGAAGAAGGAGAGAAGCGAGAATTAAAGAGACCGATCAATTCGTGATTTCGAGGCAAATGAACAAATTCCGTGAGAATTGGCAGAGATGAGAGGAATATTGAACAATGGAAGAGAAGGAGGAGGGAGAAGGCAAGTTAGATGAAGCTATCGCGGAGGTCGCGAAAAATCCTTTTACATTAGAAGTGCGGTTAGGAGGAATACCCCCAAAATGCAACTTACCAGCGCTAACTAGCATTTTTGATGGATCAACTTGTGCAGTACAACACATCAAGGCTTATGTGAGATGTATGCTACAATGGGAAAACCATGACGCTATATTATGCAAATACTTCGCGTCAAGTTTAACAGGAGAAGCTTTGAAATGGTTTGAGGGTTTACCAAGGAATACGATCACATCATTCAATCATTTACAGGCTATATTCGTAGGGGCGTATATAAGTAACAACTCTTCGCGACCTGGCATTGAAGATGTATTTGGACTAAAACAAAGAGTTGGCGAGAGTTTGAGACATTTAACTATCAGATGGAAGACGATGTGCAGCGAGATGGCCGGCAGGGTAGATGAAAGATACCTCATACTGTCATTCATAAATGCTATGTTCGCAACCAATCTATTATATGTTCAGGTTTTGAGTTAAGAATACAATTACAATGATCGAATTACGAGAGCTCCAGGAGGAATATATTGCTTTAGAAGAAAGACAGAACGAGATGGAATCTTACCAGTGGCGAACACAAATTCTAGTGTCGCGAATGGAAGTTTATTACCTCAACTAATACACACAAAGTGGCGAGCACATCGCAAGGTCAACAGAAAGAAAAGCGGTTGATATAGAACCAAAGTTAGTAGCTATGGGAAGTCGCGATCGGGAAGAGTTTGAAAGAGAAAGAAATTTCTACAACCGTGGCGGAAACAATAAAATTCAAAGGCTTGATCAACCACAAGAAACCTATGGAGGTCAAAGGTATAATTCGCAAGAGACTTACGGAGGCCGAGGCGTAATTATCATAGAGGACAGCGAAGTCACGAGTAGTGTGGGAGGAAATTAAAATGCCGCCATTGAACGCCGGTGTGGAAAAAATATGGGAAGCAATACTTTTGATGGAAAACATACCCGCACCATGGAACATGGGAAGTGAACCACCACCCGGAGATAGAAGTCACGAGTTCCGTTCTTACCACCGCTTTCATGGGCACCTAACAAATGACTGCAGAAACATCAAGAGAATTATACTAAGAATGATTGATCAAGGAAAGCTAAATCACTTTTTAAAAGAAGAAGAGAAAGTTCAACATTTGCCACCCCCACCGGCAAAGGGAAAAGAAACATTTGTTATAGAAGTTGGGGCAAAGGCTAAAAATTTGTTTTGCAACTCCATTGTACACTCATACCGCACTATTGAAGATTTTCATGACAATGTACTTAGTAGAGTTTTCGCGAGGGATGTGATGATAAAGAAGTGATGAATGTTGCGAAGACATCGCAGCTAAAAGAGTGGCAACCGCAGATTATTTCTTTCTCGGTGAAGAAGTACCCAAAGGAAGAGAAATACATGATAGCCCACTGGTTGTGAAGCTGAAATTAATCCAAAACCCATTGATGGCGAAGATGATGAAGCGGAAAATTGTTGGGCAATCAATAGAATATTAATTGATATTGGCAGTTCAGTCAACATTATTTTCTACCATACTTATAAAACAATGGGAGGAAGAGATGAAGATTTGATCCCTTTAACATACAAAATATATGGTTTCAATGGTACCGCGAACAAGCCCAAAGGAGAAGTGCACATGAGGATACCCTTGCAGGGGTTATCAACTGATATTTTGTTTTGTGTAGTTGATGTGGAATCTCCCTACAATGCATTGATTGGAAGACCATGGCTTCATGAAATTCAGGTGTAGCATCAACATACCATCGGTGCATAAAGTTTCCACATCCTAGCGGTGTCGGAATTATAAAAGGAGATTGGATAGAGGGGCAAAAATGTTATGAGGTGGATGTAGAGAGTGCACGAAGAGAGAACAACAAAAAAGAAAGGTTGGAGGAAGAATGTACAGGATGAACAAAGAAAAGAAAGACTAATGGTAGATGCCATAGAAACAAAAGAAGAAGAGATCTTTGCGAAGTGAATGCACAAAAGCAACCGAGTATCATGATGCAAATGAGACATTGAAATGGTGGACTGATGCGGAGGCAGAAGGAAGTAAGAATAAAAGGTGTAAAAAATGAATAATTGCGAGAAAAGATAACAATTTAGTGGTGAAAGCATGATAAGGATAAGAAGCAGAGATGATGGTTGCAGAAAAACTATGCGAGAATCTCGCCATGAAGAATGTGTACAAATCTGTTGAATAATTGAAATGAGATTGTGCGAAAACTTCGCAGACAAATGATTAATAAATTGATAAAATGAATGAGTGAGTGAATGGGACAAACCTTTATGGCGTACACCCTAGTTCGCGAATGATATTTCGCAAGAGGCAAATGTAAGACCTAAAGTACGTCATATAAGGGGGTATCTCTTAACATGGCTCGGTGGAAGGTTACACCGCTCCCGAAACCACGGGTCATGGAGATTTGGGGCCCATAAAAGCCTATCCGGGGGAGATACCTTGGATTTCCAACTATATATATAAGGTTATACCGGTTGGACGCCCGAGGGTCTCTTCCAAGGAGTCGATGTATGACCAAGGCGCCGAGGTACACGGTTGAGTCAAGAGTGCGGGGAGCATGGAACTTCCTTACCACTCTTGACAAGTCTTGGCACATGCTGCACTCGGCCCGAAGAAAACTCCACTTAGGGTGCAGCCTCGTAACCATAAACCATATAAGTATAAGGGATAAGAGGCTGCGAAAACAACTGGTTGTTGTTAAGACCGGATGGGAGGAGCTAGTCTTGTATGGCCGATGTACGCCTCCTTGAAGGGGCAACCAGGGAGAAGATAAGGGCGGCACCCTCCATTAGGGAGCTGATAAGTGTCAAAAGACGCAAATGTCATGAGGCTTTATTTTCGCAAGAGAATTTAGGCTTGTCATATTTGTGCAATGATCCTGCAGAGGCAATAATACTAACGCGAGGGTAAGACGAGATCAATGGGTTTTTACATGAAAGTGTAAGAACGTCCTGCGATTTCGTCGCAAAGACGACAATGTCGCGGGATTTTATGGTCGCAAGAACATTTAAACCTGTTATATTGTCGCAAATATAATTTCCTGCAGAGGCAAAAATACTTAAGAAATGATAAGACAAGGTCAATGGGTCATTACATGAAAATGTAGAGACGGCCTGCGATCTTGTCGCAATGAGGGGTGGCAAAATAAGACCTTTACTTAGGAAGGCAAAATAAGACCACACAAATAATTATAAGGCAAGATCAATAGACTTCTTAATCCATGAAGATATCTTGCGATCTTGTCGCAGTGGTAAAATTCAAAAAAAAAAAAAAAAAAAAAAAAAATGATTAATTCGCAAAGTTGATTATATTTTGTGTAACTCGCAAAGTTGATTATATCTTATGGACAGAGGCAAGTGTGAAGTTATAATTGCAAAGAAGGGTTGTTTGATGGTTATATCCGAACAAAGAAAGCAAAAGTTGAATTCATATTCAATAATCAAAGAAATTTATAACAAGGAGCTACAGAAATAGAAGATTAACAAAGATATATATGTACAGATACTACAAGAAATAAAAAAAAAGAAATTATTTCTTTGGTACTTCTTCTTCTTGATCTGATTCTTTGGTTCCATCACTCTCGTCGCCAGATTCTTCTTCTTCTTCATTAGCTTCACTGTCAGAAACGTCTGAGATAGGCAAGTTCTCGGGAACTTCTTCAAAGAAGAAAAGGATATGAATGAAGAGGGATGTTGTGATCATTACAAACTATTTCCATAGCTTGATTGCGAAAACGAACAACATCATTATTAAAATTCGCCACCGTAGTTTGGAATTCTTTGCTTCAATTTAGAATATCTATTCTCGCGAAGAGAGAGATCCTTTGCGAGACGTTCTTTTTCGATTTCAAGCTCTCCAATCCTTGTCTCAAATCTCTTTTGATTCGAAAACATGAGAAAGTGAGTTAATGATAATAGTACAAAAAGAAAAAGAACAGAGAAGCAAAGAAGTGTAATAAACAACCTTCTCTTTCAAAGATCATATCCTTGATTAAGGAAGTTTGCTCGGCGCGAAGACTAACATCGACACCTAAGTTATTTCTAGCATTATCTAGAACCTTCGCAGCCCAGGCAAACTCATCATCATTATTTATAACAAGAAGTGAACGAATTTGGTCTTCTCGCTTGCTAAGTATGGTATTCTGACGAAGGAGTTCATCTCGCTCAACTTGTACGTCAAGGAGAGATTTTTGAAATTTTGCTAATGCCTGTGCACCTCTGTTAGAAATACGATCTTTCTCATCTATGAGATCGCTAATTTTCTTCCTTAAAGTTTTGGTTTTCTTCTTGGAGTCAACGTACTTTCGTTTAAAAATATTAGCCAAACTTAAACTAGATCTATGCTCGATCTCTAAGAGATGATATTTGGATTGAAGATCCTTTAATGAAAGGAGGTTAGTCTTATTTGAGGAACTACTTAGAGATTCATTAAGACGAGTAAGAAGAACATCATCATCCATGGGCTCGGGAAATGAATGGAGAAGAATGGATTCTTCAGAGAGATTATATATGTCTGCGAAAATAGTAAGTCAGGCAAAGAAAAGTAAAAGATAAAATTAAAAAAAAAATTAAGGAGTAAAGATTGCTATACCATAAAGCTGTTGATTTGCGCTTTCCAGAGTAGATACTCTATTCTGTTGAGACATAAATTCAGCTTCTAGTTGTTTAATTTGCTCATCCTTCTTGCGAGATGACGCAGCTTCAATCTCCAGTTCTCGGATCTTCTCTTTAAGTTGCACGTTTTTCCTTTCAAGGCTATTATGTCTTTTTTCAAGATCGGAGGCAACAACAAAAGAAACTCTTCCAGACTACAAAGAAAAGTATGGGAATGATTAAGATAAAGTTTATAATTGAAATCACAAAGAGATAAAAAGATACAAACATACCAAAGCATTAAGAGCGTTTAAGAAGTGGAAGTCACCATTCGGGAAACCCCGCGAAATGACTCGTTATCCTCCAACAAATGGGCATCGCAAATATTAGTGAGAGCTTTGCAGGTAGCAGTTAAATGATCATCTCCCAATCCTTGCATGGAGTCGGAGAAGATGCTAGACAATTGTGCCATAGCAGAGGTGGTTGAGTGATTCTCCCTCGCAGAAGAAGTACCAACCTCATTTTCATTTTCGCCAGAATTCTCGTCTGTTTGAGAACTGCAGTGGGAAGAGAGATGGGTTTTCCGTTTTTTAGAAAGCGGGGCAGAAGACTTGTCTTTGTGAAAAGTAGCTTTATTCTTTCCTTTAGCCTTCGCAGCATCAGCTTCCTCAACTTCAAC
The DNA here is from genome assembly GCA_023531295.1 of Papaver armeniacum. Classification (NCBI taxonomy): domain Eukaryota; kingdom Viridiplantae; phylum Streptophyta; class Magnoliopsida; order Ranunculales; family Papaveraceae; genus Papaver; species Papaver armeniacum. Next base: position 896,733 of record JAJJWW010017398.1, read on the forward strand.
CTTCGCATACGCATGAAGATAAGAAACAGAGGCAACAATATTGTTTAACATAATAAAAGAAAATGTTTCTTACTTCATCCGTGAGCGATCGAAGTATCGCCAGGATACTCGGCTTTGGATTTTATTTATATTTCCTCCTCATTCTTGCGATCTAAAATTTTTGAAAGTTAGTAAAAAAAAAAAAAAGGGATAAAATGTCGTAAAGCAAAATTGAAAAAAGGAAATATACCTCATTTAACTCTTCAGGCCACTTGAACTCCCAAGGATGATAGTTCGCGAGGTGTGCAGGGAGAGTATATGAGCCTGCGATGTAAGGTCCACTCAAAAGTAAAGGAACAACCCACCATTTCTCATCTTTGGAATGACGGGGGGTACTATTGTTGCCCGAATGCCAATCAATATCTTGCATAAGCAACTTGTCAGCATCAACGTTATCATTCTTCTTAAAAGCGAGCACCCCAAATGAGACTTATTATTTCTCATATTTATAACAGAGTAATTCGCAAAGAAATTGTCTACGGTATACTTTTCAGCAGCTATTTGTAAATTTACAAACCTAAGATCCCTAACATTATTAGGATATAAAGATCCTTTACCAGCGCCACGATGGGCAAATTCAAGCATTAAACGGATATAGTCGCCACTCAACTGATAGACGGCTCGCGAGAATTTCTCATGAGAAAGAATTTCATAGAATAATGGCAACTCGGGACTGTACAAAGGAATGGGGAGTCCTGCGAGGAGTTGACCCAGCGAGATTACGATTTTATGATCATCACATTGATGATCAGAAAACAATTTTGAAGAAAGAATAGAGGAAGATCCTTGACTAGGAATAGTTGATAAGGTGAAACCCTCTTCCTGTAATTTCTTTTGAACATCAATAAAAGAAGGAGTATATGTACGACCTAGTGAAGCCATTATCAGATTATGAGAATAAAGGGAGAAATTTAATTAAAGAAGAAAGATTTACAGTAGCAGGAGCGCAAGTTACGGAGAGGGGAGGTTGAAGGAAAATTGCAGAGAGAAATAAAAGAGAAGAAGTGAAAGATGAAAGATGAGAAAACTATATATAGAGAGAAAGATTTTTGGGAAAATAAATGCATTTAATGCGAGATGGGACGTGAATGGTCAGAAATAAGCGGTTGAATAAAACGTGTCAAGAAAGGAATGGAAGAAAAGACATTTGTAATAAATTCTGTGTAAAAATTACGGAGTTAAAATAGATAAGAATGAGCTATCGCGATATTTCAAGATATCAATTCTCATGATACTCTCTACTTGCAGAGAATATATGAGAAGAGGCAAGATGTAGGACTGTAATATCGCGACAAAGAATACTTCGCGAGATTAATAAACGACTACATTGCGAAGGAGTCGCATGGAGGTAAATAAATGACGTAATAGATGATGACAGTCAGAACATGAGGAAAGTGTGAAGACTTGGCGAGATTTAGGAGTGCCGCGAGGACAAGCAGTTATACATTCGCGAGGACTCGCGAGTTGTTTCCGAAAATAAAGGACAGCTTAGCTGTCATCCACTATGTAATACCCTATATAAAGGGTCGAGTCAGTCTGTTGTAGGGGAGAGGTTTTTCGAATTGTTAAGCAAGTCATTAGGAGAGAGAAAATTAAGAGTGATTGTAATTTCTTTAGCTCTGTTCTACATTTCTTTGTAAATCTTGGAAGAAAACAATTAATAAAACACATTATTATTCATCTTCAAATGGATTGAATAAGCAAATTCGAGTGAGGTGTGTAGTGTAGGATTTCCTGCAACTACAAGAGTTTCACGAACACCTTCCATCAGCTAGATTGAAAAGACCTTGCATCAGCTAGATTGAAAAGACAGGTCAGTGTCCAGTATGTGAGATATATGAAACTAATAAAAGAACAAGAGATACAAACAAAGTGAAAGCTCCAAGTAGTTTAAATAGAAGTGAATTACTGAAGTAACTAAAAATACCAAACCATAATATGGTTGTACTTGTTACTGAACCCTTCAAGCCTTGTAGCTGTGAAAAGATTCCCTCTGTGTCTGGCCAAAAGGGAAATCAAAACAAACTAGAAAATCAAAACAATGACTAATTGATAAAATCTTGTAAAAAGCAAACCCATTACACAAAATCAGACAAACCCTTTACTAATTTGAACACTATGAATCAATCAACACAAATCAAATATCTAGTGCACAAAACTTAACTTGTAAAACTTAACTTTCGAAGATACAACCTTTCATGAAGACATACACAACCAGTCACTAATATATTATTTCTAACACAACTTATAAACATACACATCTTGCAATCTATACTTAATAGTGAACCATGTGCTTAAACAAAACATATTGAAATAGAAATCAAAGCAAAACATCAACAATAAGCCTGTAACAAATCATATTTCAAGTAAAACCATATGGTTTCTGAACACAAAGCACGCAGTGAAGAAAATCACCAAACTTTCATTAAATCCTAATGAAGAAGATAACCAAATTGAAATAATGAGATAACAAGAGAAGAAATAGATGAATAAGATCCAGAAATCATCAAACAACGTTTCAATCAACCAAAATAAAATAAAAAGAAGATTAAAATCAAACAGAAATTCGGGTTTATACCTTCTTCTGAAAATTAGGGTTAGTAGTCGATATATCGAACTTTCCGATTTAGGGGTTTTGATTAGGATACATATCTAAAAAAAAATGGGTTTTGATTTGAGGTTTTAAAGCCGAATTCTGGGGTTTCTTCTCTGGTTGGAAATATGGTTTTTCAGCTACTTTGAATCTTCAATTAAACTTGCCATTTCTTTTCATCTGAAATCTGCCTGAGAGAGTTGATGATAGAATTTGATGATAGAATTAGAATTTGATAATAGAATGGAATTTGTCTAAGAGAGTTGATAGAGAGAAAAGAGAGTTGATAGGAAGAGTAGAGTCTGTATAAATAAGAGAGAGTTCGATCGAGATAAGAGAGAAAAAAACAAGATGTAAATAAATAAAACCCTTTCACATAAAAAGATAAATAAATAAAAACTTTTGAAAATAATACCATTTATCCTAACCGTAGGATGGCAACCTATATCAACGGTGCAAAAATTACTCTCAATTATTATGAATTAATATATAACTTTTGCAACGGATATTTTATTGTGCAACGTATATTACAGTTGGTCAGTCTGCAACTTTTATATCCGTTGCGCATCTAAAATTTCTGGCGTTGCAAAAACCAGGATATGGTGTAGTGTTAGGGAGGGAAGCGAAGAAGGTGTTGAGATTGTGAAGGTGTTGGCTATGTATGACTTGTATCAGGAAGCTGGACTGGCTTGCAGGATGTAAGCTATCAGTTCCGGTGTTTGAATACGATGGTATCAACACTTGCCTCTGTTGTCTGGACTTGTTTTGTTGTTGGAAATAGGGAGGAGAACCTATTTATACAAGTCATTTGAGCCTTATTCACATCTCTCGTGGGAAGTGGAGGAAGTGGAGTGATGGAGTAGTGGAGTTGTGTGTTAGTGTTACACGACCAGTCTTTCCCACTTCTCCTGTCATCTCTAACCGTCCATGACTTCCTGACACGTTCTTGTGATGGCACGTTGCACGCTGCACGCTGTAAACCGCCAGACCAATACCCAAGTATGCATCCCCCAGTTTGTGACATGATTGATGTCTCGAGTGTGTGGATCGTGGGACCCACAGAAAGTAGCATGTCATGCTAGATTAAATAACTAAGTTATTTAGGAAGTCGATACTTGTGAAGTATCGTGTGTATTCTATGCAGGTACTGCATCATGGTGTGGTAAAGTTTCGGGTGGTGATCACCATGACGCCTCACTGACCAATTAACTCCTGACCAGGGTTGTATAACCAAGACGGTGAAGTTGGACGGACGAGATGATCTTTGAGACACTCATTTGCGACCGTTGGTGGAATTAGGGTTTTTGAAGAGGTGCGCAAGCATCACTCTTCAGCTTGGTCGAATCCAAGCTTGGGATACAATTTTGACAGGGCCGATCGTGCATGTGTGTAGACGACATGACGGTGTAGGCGCCCATACCTCATTGTCTCGTGAAAGTGTGATCTGGGCCACTCAATTTTTCCGGTGAAGTTGAGTGGTCGAGATCAATTTGCAACAGAAATCTGATGCCGCAAAAGCCGCGCATCATGCCCATTTTGGGCGCGCGTTTCAAGATGACCAAGCCTGGTCGGTCTTGGCCGATCAGTCCGGCGTGCATACGGTGGGATGGTGTACACGCCTGTACTTCATTGTCCCATAGAAACGTGATCTAAGCCACTCAATTTGTCCGGCAAATTTGAGCGGTCGAGATCAGTTTGTGGTTGGGAAGTGTGACTACGCCTAGCTTGGGCGTGCGAATCGAGGTGCACAGCCAAGTTTGGTCTTGGCCGATCGGGTGTGGAGATAGGTGGGCCCGCAGTGATCGTGTTGATACTTACCGGACCTGCTTAGTCTATTCCTGGACCCTTCATCCGAGTAGGAGAAAAGGGACGCTCGTGATCGCGACACAAACCCTAATTAGGTTTTGCCGGCCGTGTGTCATACCCAGTTTGGGGCGCACAAATCAAGAAGACCAACCATAGTTGGTCCTGACCGATCAGTCAGGTATGTAGACGGGCCCACAGTGATTGTGTTGACATGCTCTGGGCCCTTTGAGTCTACATCTAAACCCTCCATCTATGCCTGCGAAGATGGATGGTTGAGACCGTTTTGCGACACATGTAATGTGCCGCAAACCCTAATTTAGGGTTTCTCATCCATACTGTTTTGGCTGGACGGTTTGGCAAGCTATGCCACCCTTTTGGGGAGGCCGACCATACGGGGCCCGCGTTGGGTCGGTAGTGAATATTCCAATACCTACTTGGGGTCATAGATTCAATCTAAGCCATCCAATCATGCTGGTGAAGTTGGATGGTTGTGATCGTTTCTGAGACTGATATGGACAGTCCAGGTTCAAACATGCTCAATCGGGCTAGTATAACACACCGAGAGATGTATGCTCAATCGGGCTAGTATAACACGCCGAGAGTTGCAACCTGTACGGGTATTTCGTACATGCTTCATTATTAATGCTTGGAGGTTCGTGTTGCTCTGCTGAGAACAACACTCGGTCGTCATCTTTGCACCGGTAATGAGTACGGGAAATACAAAGTTTGGATATGCATTAATTAATAATGTTGTAAATTCACAGGGTATATGGGATTGTTGCCACATGCTCCAACCTGGATGAATTTCGTGTATTTAATTCACAGAATACTGGGATTGTTGCCACATGCTCCATTCTAGGTGAATTAGTAAAGTGAAAAAGTATTCATCACTCATTAATGGCTTTATCTTTTGCAAGATGTTAGCGCATAATTTTGGCTTTTACAATTTTAGCCTTAAATGAAAATCCACCATCAACAAGTATGAAAACATATTTAGCCGATTTTAGAACTTAACCTCATAAGTTTGCAAACGGGTACGCAAACTTAAGTTCCGGACTTTGGTCATGTCCGACAGTTCGCAAACGGGTGCGCATACTTTCGTTCCGGACCGAACTCAGGAGAATAAGTTTGCAAATGGGTACGCAAACTTAGTTCCCGGACTTTGACAGTTAAAACCGTTCGCATACGGGTATACATACTTGGTTTCCGTACCTGAATCATTCTTACAACAGTTTACATATGGGTATGCATACTGTGATATATCCAGACAATGGTTAATTATTCTAAACTCCCATTTCAATCATTGAAATATTCTTAGGATACGACAATATCTATCTTACACAAACTATTAGCTTATAAGAAATTTTCAAGTGATCGAATGATTAATACGAAACATTCTGAGTCTACATCAAATGATTGTCTCACACAAATCATGTAAGATGTTACCAAGTGATTTTCACATGATCATCTTTTGACTTTCATCAAGAATAATGATCAACGTAGTTAAAGCAGAGCTTTCCAACACATATTTCAAGGAAGATATAAGCGAGTTAAACTCAGCTCGAAATATCAAATGTGTATAATGTAAAGTGTATTTAACTATACGACTTTTGTCTCAATAGGATATAGAATATAATAGATTCTGAGTGATAGATGAGTTCAAGTCTCCATATACCTTTTGTTGATGAAGTTCCACAAGTTCCCCTTAGTAGTTATTCATCTTCAATCGATGAACGTTGTGAAGTCTAAAGCTCAACTAAACATTCTTTTCTAATCCGAGACATAGCTATAAGTAGACTGGAAATAAAGACTTATAATTTTGACAAGTAAACTTGAGATAGAAACACTTGCGAGTTCGACCGAGCAGTGCTCTAACAATATCCCCCTTTGTCAATTTTAGTGACAAAACTATCAATACATATGGATTACAAAATAAATAAACTTTGTATCTTCTCATCCAAATGCTTGATTTCCTTGGCTCTTCAACATTCCTTGAATTCTTCGTCGCTCCAAGTACTCCAATGATTCTGAACGTGTTCAACTCAGCATCATAATTGTTGAAGATCCGTAGCCATAACAATAAGAAAACAGATGTTCTCGATTATTGTTATACAGTGTCATAGTATGATTACACAACATCAAAGTTCAATTGTATCACAACTTTGAAAATAATACTATGGTGATATGTATCACACCCCGTTAGTCAATAATTCATCTCACAATGAAAACCAGTCCCCTTACATAATGATCCGTAAACCATATGTATGTAGTGTAAACTACCAAATAATTCTCCCCCTTTTTGTCAATATAAATTGGCAAAGGTACGAAAATTAGTGGGATCGTAATGAAATTCTCAAAGAGATTATTCACGACTAAAAGAGAATATATCAACTTTGTTTCGATGATTTCACATAGTCAAAACTTAGTGTATTCATCAAAGAGTTTATAAAGATACAAGATAACTCATGCAATATTCCACAACCGCACTCCCCACAAAGATTTGGCAATTAAGCACAAGTTCAATTAAGAACTCTCCCCCATAAAATGTCATTCCTGAAAGAACAACAAGAGCGACCTTGCTTTTACAAGAAAAGAAGGATTTCTTTGGATATTTTGATAGTAAATAGAGACAACCTACTACTACTAGAAACAAATGTGGAATTGAAACAACACTGTAATGAAACTCCAAGATTTTATTGCCCAAAATATATTGATAGATCCAGGGGAAAGAAAAAGCTAGAAATCTAATGAAACAAAAAAACACCAATAGACTGTTGTAAGTGTTGAAACGTAGCATTATCTAGAGGTTTGGTGAGAATATCAGCCAATTGTTGTTCAGAAGGCACAAATTCCATGTTAATGATACCATTTTCATAGAGATTTCTAATAAAATGATACTTGGTGTCGATGTGCTTAGTTCTTGAGTGCTCAATAGGATTCTCAGTGATGCGAATCGCGCTAGAGTTATCACAAAGGATCTTCATTATTCCAGTGTCAATTCCATAATCAACGAGCATTTGTTTCATCCATAGAAGTTGAGTACAACATGATCCTGCAGCAATATATTTTGCTTCGCATGTAGAAAGGGATTGTGAATTTTGTTTCTTGTTACGCCAAGCCACAAGATTCAATCCTACATAGTAGAAACCCCCAGATGTACTCTTTCTGTCTTCCGCACATCCTGCCCAATCAGCATCTGAATAGGCAGTAAGATCAGTGTTAGTATCAAAAGTATAAGATGGACCATACCCGATATTGTGTTGAATGTATCTCATGATTTTTTTTGCAGCTGCAAGATGAGATTCCTTTGGATTAGCCTGAAATCTAGCACAAGACCCAACACTAAAAGCAATATAAGGTCTAGTAGCTGTGAGATATAAAAGACCTCCAATGATAGATCGATAAAGTTTTTGATCCACATTAACTCATTTCTCATCTCGATGTAGTTTACTGGTGGTAGGCATAGGAGTTAGCTTTGGGGTAGACTTATCAAGACCGAACCTTGTAACAATATCCTTAGCATATTTTTCTTGAGATAAGTAAATTCCATCCTTATTTGTTGAATCTGTAATCCTAAAAAGAATTTTAATTCACCAACATTGCTCATTTCAAATTCCCTTCCAAGGGAGACTGAAAATCTTTAGCAAGTTTCTAGGATGTTGATCCATAGATGATATCATCTACATAAACTTGAGCAATGACTACATCTTTCCCACTCCATTTGGTAAACAATGTTTTATCAGCTCTACCTCTCGAAAAACCTTTCCTAAGCATAAAAGTAGTTAGTTTTTCGAACCAGGCACGAGGTGCTTATTTTAACCCATATAATGCCTTTTTGAGCTTAAGGACATGATCTGAGAAGTCTGGATTTTCAAATCCTTTAGGTTGAGCAACATAGACCTCTTCATTTAAATTTTCGTTTAGGAACGCGAATTTTATGTCCATTTGAAATATCTTAACCTTGAGAAAACAAGCATGAGATAATAACAAGCGAATGGACTCAAGGCATGCCACAGAAGCAAAGGTTTCGTCAAAGTCGATTCCTTCAATCTGTGAATATCCGTGAGCGACAACTCTTGCTTTTTTTTTTCTGACAATGGTGCCAAATTCATCTGACTTGTTCTTGAATATCCATTTGGTACCAACAATATTGATATTGGACGGACAAGGTACGAGCTCCCAAACGTCTTGTCTTTGAAATTGATTTAACTCTTCATGCATTGCATTCACCCAAAAGGGATCACTAGGAGCTTCATCAATATTTTAGGTTCTACTTGCTATAGATAACAACCAAAATTGCAAATATTTTGAAGTTGTCCTCTCGTCTTAGCCGTAAAATATTTTCCTCCAATAGTATTGTTAGCATCATGATTCCTTTCAACCCAGAGGTGCCGCGGAGGAGCATGTTCTTGTTCAACATGAATAGTCTGACTAGGGCTTTTTTCCTCGTCACTAGAAATGTCAGGATCAGCAACCGTTGGAACAACTTCTACTGATTCTGGGATTTCTTTGACTTTCTCAATTGTCTCCATTGGAGGCAATTCAGCAGGAGAGTCATCACGACGAAAATTGCTCAGATCATCAATGATAACATTTTTTGATTCCATCGTAACATGGGTTCTGAGATTAAATACTTGAAAACCGCAACTGTCAGATGCATAGCCAAGGAAGATAACTTCATCACTTTTAGAATCAAATTTCCTTTTTTGTTCTCGATCTTTCAGAATGTAGCACTTACTTCCAAACACTCTGAGATAATGTAAGTTGGGTTTCTTACCGTTCCACAACTCATAAGAATATTTAGGGTTTTTGACCGTAGATAGACACAGTTGATCAAATAGCATGATGTAAAAACAACTTCTTCCCAAAACTTTAATGGTAAGTTTTTGTTATGGAGCATCACCTTGCCATTTCCTGAATGTTCTCATTATTCATTTCTGCAAGTCCATTTGCTTGTGGAGTAATGGGTGGCGAGTATTATTGAATAATCCCCAGTTTGTCACAAAATTCAAACACTTTAGTGTCCTTAAATTCAGTTCCACGGTCGCTTATAATTTTCTTTAGCTTGCGACCATGTTCATTCTGGATTCTATTAACAATAATCTTGAATTTATCAAGAGTTTAATTCTTATGAGATAAAAATGTTGCCCACGTGAATCTGGTCTAATCATCTACCATAACTGAAGCATACTTCTTCCCAGCAATAGTAGGTTGTTGGATAGGGCCGAAGAGATCCATATAAATTAAATCAAGTGAAGCTTTAGTGAGAATATCTCGAGATGATTTATGTGAAACTTTCATTTGTTTACCCTTTTGACAGGCACCACAGACACCATCATTCTTAGCATTGATTTTGGGAACACCTCTAACAAGTTCTTTGTTGATGATATTAGTTAGAAGGCGATAATTGATGTGACCAAAAAGGTTCATGCCAAAGATGTGTACATTCCACCTTAGTCAAATTGCAATAATTACTGAACTGAGTATCTAAGAAATAACAGTTATTTTTACCACGAGTTCCCCGAAAAATTACTTTTCCAGTTTTGTCTACAATGTCACATCCATTCACATTGAAGACAACTTTATAGCCTTTGTAACAAATTTGACTAACAAAAAGAAGATTAGCAGTCAGACCTTTAACGTATACTACATCATGGATTTCAGGAACGCCAGGTAGTTTGATCGTCCCCTTCTTGCTTCTGTAGCAACAACTCCCATCTTCGAATGTTACCGGTCCTCCTTCAAAATCGCTTGAATTCACAAACCACGAAAGATCTCCAGTCATGCGTCGGCTATATCCACTATCGAGGAACCATTGAAAAGGTGATATTGATTTTAGAGCAAAATCTCCCATACTAACACTACTATCCCGTTCGGGTTTTCTTGTTAGATTTGTACACCTTTTTAGAGTAGTAAACAGTTGTTCAGCTTTCTTATGAAGATTACTAGCAACCTTTTGAACTTTTCTTGAAAGGTGTACATGTATGTTGAAAATGATTATGAGAACCACAAAACATACATGTACCAACATCTTTAAACTCATCTGAGAAGTTCTGAGTCACATCAGGTTTCACAAAGCGTAAACCCCGCTTATCACCTGACTTGCGATAATTCTTCAGAGAAGAATTAAAGGAGTTTCTCACATCCATTGAAGATACTTTGACAGACTTTAAATCCTTATGTTTTGTAATTTCTGTAATAAGATCAGAGTTGATCCGGATTTGTTCATCCAACTTCTTCTTGAGATTAACTAGCTCTTCAGAACGTTCTCGAAGATTAAAGTTTTTGATATAAATTTCCAATAAAGACCAACAATTTTCCTTATCAATTGTTGTTTCTCTCGACAAAGATCTTTGATGATTTTTTCTAGATCAAAGCACTCAACCTAATCAATGGTTTCTAGAACACACTCGGAGTTGAGTAGATTTAATTCTGGTGAAGCGTTTATAGATACTTTACTGTCCATAGAGTCAAATTGCTACAAACACAGACTTATGAGGTCTTAAACGTGTTTGCCTGCTTTGGTATCAATTGAAAAGTCGGGGGTCTAAAAACCACACCCAATATTTCGTTTAGGAAATCTGTATGGACTAACTCCAATATAATTCCAAGACAATCAACCAGACAGTCAGACTCACTCAAGGAAAATAGTTCCAAGAGTTATATCTTTGTTTCTCAATGTAATCAGCAAATCAAACAGATAGAAGTTCGTGAGCCTGATTATTATGAGAAATAACTTGAACGGTACCAAAGACCAATGTTCAAGTGTCAATCAATTTCAATCAACAACCAAAGGTTGGATTCACCAATTGATTGAACTATGCACAACCTGTGATACTTCAATTATATAAACAAATATAATGCGGAAAAGAAATAACACACACCAGAAGTTTTGTTAACGAGGAAACCGCAAATGCAGAAAACCCCGGGACCTAGTCCATATTTGAACAACGTACTGTATTAAACCGCTACATACTCTAGCCTATTAAAAGTTAACTTCGGGCTGGAATGTAGTTGAGCACTAACCAATCTCACACTGATTAAGGTACAGTCGCGTTCCTTACGCCTCTGAATCCCATCAGGACTCTACGCACTTGATTCCCTTAGTTGATCTCACCCACAACTAAGAGTTGCTACGACCCAAAGTCAAAGACTTGATAAACAATTCCGTCTCCCATAAAAAAATCTATTCTGATAGATAAATCTGTCTTCCACATAAATACCCACGAAGTTTGTTCCGTCTTTTGATAAGTCAAGGTGAACATGAACCAATTGATAATCCGGTCTTATATTCCCGATGAACAGACTAGAAATATCAATCACCTCACAGTAACTTAATTATATGGTAGTAGAACAAGTTATTATGGAATCACAAAGAATGAGACAAAGAGCTCGGTGATTACTTTTTATATCTTACCTATCGGAGATAAATCTCGAGCAAATCTTAGAGAAGATAGTACTCAATACGATAGAACAAGTAAGATCAGAACACGTAACGCCAGAGAAAATAGTTGGGTTTGGCTTCAGAATCCCAATGAAATCTTTAAGTCGTTAACCTATAATGGTTTTAGAAAAAACCTAGGTTAAAGGAGGATCGACTCTAGTTGCAACTAGTATCACACAAGAGGTGTAGGGATTAGGTTTCCTAGTTGCTAGAGTTCTCCCTTATATAGTCTTCAAATCAAGGTTTGATAACTTTGGAACAAAGCAATCAGTATTCACCGTTGGATGAAACCTGATTTAAGATTCAAGCTAATATCTTTCCACCATTAGATGATCTTAGCTTGTTACACACAAATGAAATATACTTTCATTTAGATATGGGTAACCGTACCTAAACGTGTATATTGAGTTGGCTCAATAACAGTTAACCGAAGTTAACCGTATGAACACTTTTGTATTAACCATGTTCATCTTAACACTTCTAGATCAAATGATACTCAAATGAATCTAATTATGTTTCTCATAGAGTTGTTCAATTGTTTATATTCTCATAGAAGTATACAAGACACAATTGAAGCAAAATCGGATTGATTCAAAAGAATCAGTTCATGAACATTTTAGCCACGGTTTGCAAAGATTGCATTCCTTCATTTATAAATGCATTTGTTCATGAGTATGAAAACATACTTCGCTGATTTTAGAACTTAGCCTCATAAGTTTGCAAATGGGTACGCAAACTTAAGTTCCGGACTTTGGTCATGTCCGACAGTTCGCAAACGGGTACGCAAACTTAAGTTCCGGATTTTGGTCATGTCCGGCGGTTCGCAAACGTGTGCGCATACTGTCGTTCCAGACCGAACTCAGGTGAATAAGTTTGCAAATGGGTACACAAACTTAGTTCCCGGAATTTGACAATTAAAACCGTTCGCATGCGGGTGTGCATACTTGGTTTCCGGACCTGAATCATTCTTACAAAAGTTTGCATACGGGTATGCATACTGTGCTATATCCAGACAATGGTTAATTGTTTTAAACTCCCATTTAAATCATTGAAACATTCTTAGAAGACGAAAATAGCTGTCTCACGCAAACTATTAGCTTATCAGCAATTTTCAAGTGATCGAATGATTAATACAAAACATTCTGAGTCTACATCAAATGACTGTCTCACACAAATCATGTAAGATGTTACCAGGTGATTTTCACATGATCATCTTTTGACTTTCATCAAGAATAATGATGAACGTAGTTAAAGCAAAAAGCTTTCCAACACATATTTCGAGAAAGATATAAGCGAGTTAAACTCAGCTCGAAATATCAAATGTGTATAATGTAAAGCCTATATAGCTATACGACTTTTGTCTCAATAGAAGATAGAATAGAATAAACTTCTGAGTGATAGATGAGTTCAAGTCTCCACATACCTTTTGTTGATGAAGTTCCACAAGCTCCCCTTAGTAGTTTTTCGTCTTCAATTGATGAACGTCGTGAAGTCAAAAGCTCAACTACACATTCTATCATAATCCTAGACATAGCTATAAGTAGACTAGAAATCAAGACTTATAATTTTGACAACTAAACTTGACAAACAAGCTTGAGACAGAAACGCTTGCGAGTTCGACCGAGCAGCGCTCTAACAAATGTTATCTATGTCAATTATTGAGTATATTCTGGAAATAACAATACACTTTGATAGTCAAACAAAATATGTATCATAACCATTTTTTTACAAGGTATCCATGTTATGGGTAACCATATCCGAACCGGTAAAATCCCATTTGGGTATTATAAAGAGTACTCGTACTCCCCTTATTCTTCTTTTTCCTTATGTGTTCACGTACGGGAATTGGAGCAAGCATCTTTGTCAAGAAGGAGTTTAATTTTAGCAATTATCTACAAAGGAGCTTTCCAAGTAAGATCTATCCTCTTCTTCTACTTTGAATTTACTATATTTGGCAAGTATGGGAAGAACTAATGGTGATAATGGAAAACCTAAGAGACATTTTAATGATGCCTATGCACCTAATCTCAAGAATAAGAGTGAATCTAGTAACCTAATCTCAACAAATTCACAAGTATGTTTGTAAGATCAAATCCAAGATAAAATGTGTCAAAAACAATTATGTGTTCTTGCCACAAAATTTCCCAACATCAAGGATATGATAGAAAATATTCAAGTTACTTGGATTAGCTCCGATGATTAAGATGATGATTAACTTCTTCATTCTATGTTTCTTTTGTTATTTTAAGTACTAGGAAGCTTCTTGTGAGAATTTATTCGTGTGTTCGAGAAGCATAACTAGGGTTTGGTATAGCATATATTGTGAGTGCACAAGCTGTTTCCAACGATTTTCATCTTGCATGTTTTTAGGTTTATTTATTTAAATTCTAAAGTTTTTGGAAGATGAACTTGCAATGTTTAATCTTTATTGGTTATATGTATTACAAAGTCTTATGAGATATATGCATCCTCTGCGTTTTTTGAATTGAACTGATATCTAATATATGCTCTAAAGTTAAATCTATTAAGTCTTTATGGATTTACTGACTAAAGGTAGAATAAATTTTGTGAGAATTTTCGCAGTATTGATCTCTCCATGGTCACTCTTTTGTGAAATTACTACATGATCAACTCCGTAAGATTTCTCGTATGTTGAGTCATATTGTTTAAATTATCTCTTTGTTCGTAACTGGCGTTGAGATTAATTTATGTCGATGTTTCGAACATCTGTGGCAAATCAAATTTGTCAGGATTCACGCACAGATTGAAAAACAAGCTGGATTTACTAACAACCAACCTGGTGGTGATGATGATGAGGATGAGTTCGATGTAGTAGAACCTCTAGATGATTGGTGTATTAATTTAAGTCTTAATTTTAAGTATTGCATTTTAATTTGATATGTTGTTATTGCATTATACTTAATATTAGTTTGAAATGAAAAGTTGATTAATTTGAAATGTTGTTGCAGTTTACTTAAATAAGTTTCGCTCATTAACTTAAAATAAAATACATAACTTAATAATTAAACCAAAATAATAATTAAACTAATATACATAACTTAATAATCACTCTCTTCCATGCTCTGCCCAAATATTCACTCTCAGATCATCTCTTTACAGTCATACAAATTTTGTTTCTAAATGTAATTAGTCATTTGAGCATAATTTTTTGCAGGGACGCCTGTTTGTGGTTGAATCTCCGGCCTCAAATCTTCATCTTCATGGTTATTCCACTCCTTATCGCGGCGGATTTCCTGAATTACCATGTTATGAAGAATTATGCAAGTGAGCATAATCTTGTGCATTTTACGAGGACTCAAACCAGGATATGGCCCACAATTGATAGGAAATTGTCTCTTCAAAATTCCAAAGACGGGTTCTGCATCCTTCCTCAAAGCCATTTGACGATTGTTAAAATGCCTGTATGAATTTCCCAATGCACCAACAGGGGGATGACGGTAACATTGAACCAAGGTAGACCATTTTGGGTAGATACTATCCGCAAGATAATACCCATGAGTGTACTGATGACCGTTGATCATGAAACAGACTTGGGGACAAATTCCATACTTCACATCTTCAAACAGAGGCGACTTGTGCAAAACATTAATATCTTTTTGTGAACCCGAAAGTCCAAAAAAAAAGCGTGCCATATCAACAATCATAAGAAGCAACAATTTCAAGGATAACAGTTGGTTTCGAATAGTGACCCTTATATTGACCGGCCCAATAAACATGGCATCCTTGCCATACCCAATGCATACAATCAAGACTACCTAACATTCCTGGGAATCCCCTCTCCTCATTCTCCCTCAATATTTCTCTAACATCTTCCTCGGTTGATTTACGTAAATATGTTGGACCAAAATGATTAACCATTACTTCACAAAACAATGCAAAGGTAAGTGAATGAAGTTGTTTTACCCATACGAAGATACTCATTGTTCAAATCCGCTGGTTCGCCATAACCCAGAAGCCTTAAAGCCGAATTAACTTTTTGTTAAGGACTATGACCTCTAATATTCAGTGCATCAAACTGATAATTAAATTGAGGTTCTACTCGACAAAGCTCTTCAATAATCTTTTTCACCAGATGCCGAGGCATGCGGAATCGACGTTGGAAATCTTCATCAGAGTACACACAATTGGGAAGAAAATAATCGTGCATCAACTTCTGGTGGTGAAATTCCCTCCCTCGATATGTATATCTTCTCGAGAATACTTCTTGTGGCTCTGGAACTCTAGGTATTTGACCCATATGTACGAGCATCAAAGTGTTGATTAGTTTATTATCTTCAACTTCCTCATCGTCAAGTTCTTGTAACCTCTTCTGATGCATTTCTTGTTGTAAGCTAAACCGATTCATAATAACATTCCTCTTTTCATTGGATCTCGTCATTGATGATTATGAAATTTAAAATTGAGAACACAAATAGAGAAATTGGTGAAATATATGTAGAAGTAGGTGTGAGTAACTTGAAGAGTACAAGGGCATATATATAGGAACCAGCGAGGGGAAATAGCCGTTGCAAAATAATTAGTGATCGATAATCATAATATCGCTAGCGATACTATTTATATCGCACAATGAGATTTATGACACCATCGATATTCAGAATATCGCCAACGCTCTGGATAATAACAATCGATAGAAACTCTCTGTTGTTTCGTGGTTTTCCCGTAGTGACGCAACTCGTTTGTCATACCACCTAATATGCCAAATAATATTTTTTTTAACATGTGCATAGGAATAGGCCTAAAACAAGGGAATACTATACTTATTTCAGAAGCAAAAATTGTCAAAAAAAAAAAGAATCAAGTAAGTCACAAAATGCTACTATTATTTCTTAGAAGTCTGCGATCAAAAAAACAATCCAAGAAAACTATGGATACATTGAATGAGTCGTGTGCAAGCATAACTGGACCAAATGTACTGCAACATCAGATCATGACATCACTGATGTAGTCTGCCCTACCAAGAGTCGAAAAGTCATCTAGCCGCCTTGCAACAGAAAGAGGCATCATCCACCCCCATTGCGATGACATAAAAAAGTCTATCCTCCACTCTTCCCTATCCACTAAATCTCTCGTAATCAGCACCAAATTAATGTGCAAATTAATTTTCAAATTTGCAATTACGCCTAAGAAAGTCATAATCAGAAATTTGTCGGTCTGTAGAGTTGACTCTACCACATTTCTACTTAAACCGGGTTCGTACACAGAATCAACAAACGACTCTTTCCTTTTCTCATAAAATACCACCAGAACTGAAAAACTTTCCCTCCATTAAATTAGCTCGACAGACTTTGAGGAATTTCCACGTTTTCTTCTGGAGAGATCTGATCACAAAAGAACTCATGATTTGATGTTGGACCTTGGATTTCTCATCTCATTTGGACCTTCTACTACTAAAATCCGCCCGATTTAGAAGAAAGAGACTGGTTAGGGTTTACTGCAACAGTTTCGTGCTAAAGATGAGTGTGGTGAAGTCTCAGGTTTGGCAGCCCTGTAAAAAGAAGAGATCTTAACGATCAATTTCGCCAAGTCTCAGGTTTATAGA
The DNA here is from genome assembly GCA_023531295.1 of Papaver armeniacum. Classification (NCBI taxonomy): domain Eukaryota; kingdom Viridiplantae; phylum Streptophyta; class Magnoliopsida; order Ranunculales; family Papaveraceae; genus Papaver; species Papaver armeniacum. The sequence goes on from JAJJWW010017398.1 coordinate 914,175, forward strand.
GAAGCGATTCAGAGGGTGGGAATATCTGTTGTATTATTTTTTTTCGTTGATTCGGTGAGAAAGAAACAATGGCGTCGTCTTCTTCTCGTGCCAAGGTGCGAGTGGGGAAGTATGACTTAGGTCGGACATTGGGTGAAGGAACATTCGCGAAGGTTAAATTTGCTCGGAATTGTGAAACTGGTGAAAATTTTGCTATCAAGATTCTTGATAAAGATAAGCTTCTTAAACATAAGATGATTGATCAGGTAATTGAATTTTGAAATTCGAATATTCAGTTTACTATTTCATGAAACTTTGAATTGAATAATCTAGAGAAATCCTTGAATTAGTTTAAAGTTGTATCCTTACGAATGTTTGTTGAAATTTTGCCTGTTTTAGATGCTTTTTCTTAGATCAGACTTCATTACTTGAACAGCTAAAGCTCGATTACTTCGTTTGAAGATTAATTTCTTCTAATTTTTCGTTTTTGTGTGTGGTTATTTACTGTTAAGTTGGTTTGTTATTCTATGATATTGCACAGATAGTTTTACAAAGAGGAAAATTGCATGTAACTTGGTTTGTATTTGGGTCTGCAAATGTGTATCGTGGATGAGATGTTATTTTGGTTTCAGAATTCTAACATTTTCTTATCACAGATAAAACGAGAAATCTCAACTATGAAACTCATTAGACATCCAAACGTTATACGTATGTATGAGGTAAGATCTTTGTCGGTGCTTCTTGTGCATAACTCTCTTGCCTGGTATACACAGTTTTCATTTTCACAGTGGATCATCATAATAACTGGATAATTTCTTTTGGAGACTCCTTGACAAGGTTTCACTGGAGGTTTCATGTAGCAACCATGACATAGTCTCTTGGAGAGATTTTTATGAACTGCATGATTATTGTCTGTTTTTCTTTATGGTAAAAAAAGAAGAGGAAAACACTCCCTCAGTCTGCAATCCGCTATTCTTAGATTGACCTGCAAAATTCACTGTTCTTAGATAGCTCTATGTGGGTGTTTTGGGTGTAGGTGATGGCTAGCAAGTCAAAGATATATATTGTATTGGAACTAGTCACCGGTGGTGAACTATTTGACAAAATTGTAAGATTTTTCTTTTCTTCTTTTATTTTGACTTGTATTTTACCAACAGGAAGCGCATATTATATGTGATGAGTAATTTGTTGTTTGAACGGTCCTTCCTTGTTTTAGACAAGTAGAGGGAGATTAAAGGAAGATGAAGCAAGAAAATATTTTCAGCAACTGATTAATGCAGTTGATTACTGCCATAGCAGGGGTGTATTTCACCGAGACTTGAAGGTAATTTCAAATTCTAGGTTTTCATTTTCGTGTAGTTTGTTCTATCTCTGTCTCTGTCACTGTCACTGTCACAGGTTGTTTGAGTACTAAACTAACCGAAAGGGCAAACTCTCATTGACAATTTGCATATTACAGCCTGAAAATCTTCTGCTTGATGCCAGTGGAGGTCTTAAAGTATCAGATTTTGGATTAAGTGCACTGCCTCAGCAAGTTCGAGTGAGTGTGACTATGTGATGAGTGATTATCTTATAGGTCAAACGTTCAGCTATACTTTGTAAGCTAAGCTGCTGAAGAGGTTTGGCATTAAGAAAGGGCTCCTTAATTTTTGGTTCCCACCATTACCCTGTTTAGAATTAGTGAAGAGAAAAACAAAGAAGAATCGTCAATAATGTTGAATTTTCTAAATGGATTTTCAGGAAGATGGATTGCTTCACACAACATGCGGGACACCAAATTATGTTGCTCCGGAGGTATTTGCTTTGATATAACTGGATTATTGGAGTCTTATATACGATTTTAACTTCTTTTTTTCTTATTCTTTGAGTCTCTTGACTCCCATTAGTTTTATTCTCATTCTAAATTCTTCTCTACTTCAGGTGGTTAACAGCAAAGGTTACGACGGAGCGAAGGCGGATCTCTGGTCATGTGGTGTGATCCTTTTCGTCCTTATGGCAGGTTATTTGCCATTTGAAGAAGCCAACATCATGGAATTATATAAAAAGGTGACTTCTGGGTCAATGGATGCCATACTATGTATGTTGTTAATTTACATGTGATGTAAGTGATGATCAGCCCCCCCTTATTGTTTAAATTTCTAGAAAAGAAATTGAGAATGTGTGATGACTTAGAAAGTAAAGAAAGAAAGAAGGGAAGAATTGGATCAAAAAGTCTTAGGATTAGCCTAACTAGAAGCATGAATATAAGTTGAAGTTGCTTCCTTTACGTTTCTGACCCTTTTTAATGGTTGCGGTACCAAAGTTGTTCGACCAGTTGATTATGTGGAAAAGCCATGTTCTTTTGATAAATTTGTTTCTGTACAACTTTTGGATGAATCTTCTATAACGGATTCAAACTAAACCCAAATCTTCTTTCTCATTCTGTCCAACTTTTACTCGGTTGCCATCGTATTGTTAAAATAGATCCATGTTATATGATACTCATCTGTTCATTAGATACACTCACAAATCATAATAGTGGGGTTATCTATGTTTGACTTCATAGTCCTCACGGAGGATATAGAATGCAATCACTACATAATATCAAAAAAACTACTGCCTTGATACAAATAGGAACTAAAGTCCATTGTTAACGTGGCAATCTCTGTCCATGTTTTTTATCTGAAGGATAACACATGAACCTATGTGATTGCAGATTTTTAAGGCCGATTTTACTTGCCCTCCTTGGTTCTCCACAAGTGCAAAGAAATTGATCAAGAAGATCCTGGATCCAAATCCCTTGACGGTATGTAACATGTCCTTCAGTCTTGACTCGATATTCTGCTTTCTGAGGTGAAGCACTGCATCCTAATGTAGATGATCTCTTCGAGGTGCACTGTTAATGTGTACTGTATATGGTATATTGATCCATGAATTCCTATATTTTACTTGCTGAACAGAGGATTTCCATTTCGGAGGTCATAGAGAATGAATGGTTTAAGAAAGAATATAAGCCGCCCATCTTTGAAGCAGAGGATGTTGCTCTTGTTGATGTAGATGCTCTTTTCAGTGAGACTGGGGTAATGTATCCCCATTTTGTCCCTGGCATTATTAGATTCAAAGAGAAAACAGGTGACAATTTATAGTGACAATGTAACTTGCTAAAATTTGTTGTTAAGTATTTCATTTTGTAATACAGGAACCGGGAAACCTTGTTGTCGAGAGGCGAGAAGAAAGGCCAGTTACAATGAATGCCTTCGAGCTCATTTCTAGATCACAGGGTCTCAATCTTGGCACTCTATTTGAGAAACAGATGGTAAGCTCATAAAGTTTACTTTCTATTTCACTGCATTTTCTTTTGTCATAGAGAAACTATGGTCCCTTCCTGAAAGATCTAACCGCAAGAAAACCTTCTGGAATATTTACAGCGAGTTATGTGCAACACTTATTTATTTATTTATTGGCCTTCAAAGATCTATTTCCTAATTCTAGGTTCTTGCTTACGGAGAATGTGTGAAATAGAACTACTTCATTTCTCAGTTTTCACAGAAACCGAATGACATAATAAAGACCGACAGTACTTAGAATTGCAGAATACATGCCACAAGATGTGAAATGCATGAATTATTTCTCATCTGATACAACATTGCTATATATTATGATTCCTGTGCTAAAACTGGCTCTATTTCTTGTGATAATCAGGGACTCGTAAAAAGGGAAACAAGCTTCACATCTAAGTGCTCTGCTAATGAGATAATGTCCAAAATAGAGGAAGCTGCCATGCCCTTGGGATTCAACGTGACAAAAAATAATTACAAGGTATGATAAAAATATCCCTCTAAAATCCCTTTTCTATCCATCTTTGCTTAATCCTTTGATTTTCTACAATCATATTAAGTTTAATATCAATATTACAGAAAGATAAACACGATAATGGTTTATGTAGTACGCAGTAATTTGAAATGTTAAGCTTTACCAATATTGACTTTTGCCAGTAACTCCAGTTACTATAGCTAAAAATACTGCTGGTTCGTTGGCTGACTCGCGGTGATGTATTACTTGTAATGACCACCCACCCACTCTGGAAATAGGGAATATATGTGGAGACAAACATGGGCCTTCCTTCTGTAAAAGTGTAGATTTGTCTACACAGTCAAAATCATCCCTTCATATAGTAAGCCTTCTTAACTATCAAAAAGAGGTTGCATCTTACTTACTGTAACCTCTAATCCCACCAACTGTTGAGTGAAACTCAACAATAACTGCTAGAGGGTCCCAAGGGCCCAGAATCTAGTCCTCGTTCTTTGTAAGAAAAACTATCTGTACTTCATCCTAACTTGAGCGTCCATTTAGCACGTATGAAACCTGCATATGGAACTCTATGAAGACCTTGTCGGTTGGCAATGAGGTTTTGTTGCTGACTGCTGAGCTATGTGGGTTCCTGAAAGTTCATTAGTATGAATCTTCATTACATTTAGGTATAACAAACGTCTCTTTCTTGTGGCAGATGAAGCTCCAAGGAGAAAAAACTGGACGGAAAGGCCATCTATCTATTGCTACTGAGGTACTTTTCTGGAAGTTCAATCTTAAAGGGACAGAAAATAAGATATTTTTGTGCCATTATCAATCATCAGATGTTGAAAAGGTTTAGTTTGTAATATTTTATTCAAGGTTTTGGAAGTTGCTCCTTCTCTTTACATGGTTGAGCTTCGTAAAGCTGGGGGAGATACACTGGAATTCCACAAGGTATGTTTAACATCTTTTTTTTGGCTCTTCAAAATCTGAATTTCAAGATAAGATTTAATACTCCCTCCAAAGTGGGACGGAGGTAGTAATAAGTACAAGGATTAAAACAGGTTTCTTTTCTAATACGTGTCAAAACATACCTAATCAGCATGACAAATGTACTAAGGCACCTTAACCATGAAGACATTGGGTCTGTAACATTCATGTGGTAAGCTTGCCATGTGTGCATTTTCCAAGTCCCACCAATAAAGATTCAGCATGGCACTTCGTCACATATCTTACTGAACTTCTTCTTTCCCTCATAAAATTTATTAATTAAATGTCAAGTCTCTTATTTACCTTTTTCATTATGAATATTCAGTTTTACAATAACATTTCTACTGGGCTGAAAGATATCGTCTGGAAGGCAGGAGGTATAGAAGAAAATGAATGATGGTATGTATATTTTGAATAGTCCTATTATTCTGTTTTAATTGAAACTCCAACTGATTGAATTACTGCTAATCGCATTTTGCTTGTGTTGCTCGATATTTAAAACATTGTGTACATTTTTTGTTCCTGCACCTTCCATGGCAAAAATTCTGAATACAAATTCTGACAATGTGACAAAGCAAGGGTTGTATGTTACCAATTTATGATTAATCATTCACTTGTACCCCTTTGTACCATCTGATATATCAGTAAAATAAATTTACTGACATACTGCCACTTGGAAATAATATCAGCTCTCAAGGTTTCCTACTATAACTTTCACTTAAGCCGTATTAAGATTTAGAACCCAAAGGAGCGGGGTTTTTTTCTTTATGAACTGTAAATTTTGTTTGCTATTCACATCTTTTCATGCAAGCCTGATTAGATTTTCTTGATACTTTTCTGCAGGTGGTGCTGACATGGTAACTTGAATTTGTTCTGGTTTCTAGATATACTCTTCATGGACGTAATAGATTTGCAAAGGTGGGGTTTGTGGAAGTCCAGATAGTGTTGGGTGAATTGTTACTCATCAAATCAATGCTTGTCTTCTCAGTTCTCTTATTGATTACTAGTTTGCTTTGGCTTTATATTAAATGTTGATAATTGTTGATACTTGAATTCTAAAAAACTTTCTAGTATGTTAAGCAAGCCATAAGACTAGGTCTTATTGGCGTTCCCAAGCACTTCCCAAGTTACAAAACATGTCAGCTTGGGAACGCCCTAGGTCTAGCGGTTTTTCCCTATTTGTGTTGGTTTTTTCCCTATTTGTGTTGGTTTTTTCCCTATTTGTGGCTTTTGCTTTCAGTCGAGTCTCTAATTTGCCTTTCCTTTCAGCCGAGTTACACGTTTTATGGGTTCTTTTGTTCAATAACGTATAATGGTGGTTATACAACTACTTGTTTTATATCCCTAAATATACGGAATTTTTTATGGGATTATTAAGTCAAAACGTATAATGGTTATGTTTTTTTTCGAGGAAAACATATGATGGGGAGGATCCACTCACATGGTTAGAATAATATCTGGTTGACATTTCAGTACCATTTCAGTACCATTTTTCTTATGAAACTCAAAGGTGGGTGTAATTATTGAGTATTTCGGCCCCCTTTTTAAGGTGAGAGAATTTTTATTGAAGTATTTGACTCACCTTTGTCACCAAGAACACTCACTCTCCCTGGATCCTGCAAGAATGAAGGTATTGTTTTTGGTGAAGGAGGTTTTTCTTTTATACCAAATACCACTCGTGTTACCAAAGGATTTTTTACCAAACAACATAGCTGAGATTTTATCAGAACTTCCCGAAGGCCTTTGTAGGTCACACTTGAGTAGATCAATCTCTTCTTCCTTAAGAGACAGGGTGTTAATGAAATTTTCAAAGAGTTAGTCACACTCTTGAGTTTTCACGTGAAGAGTGGTTTCAACCTTTTCCAAGTTTTTCTTCAAACGAAGATTTTCACGATGAATTTCTTCACTCTTATTCAAGAAATCAAGAATCTCCTTATCTGCTTCATTATCTATGTCAGAATTAGGATCTACAGGTATTTCTGTAACAAGAGCAGAATTCTCTGTCGAATCTTCAGAGGGAAGCTCATCAGGCATATCATCAAGAGAAACTATGAGAGCATTATTTCCTTGATAGTATTGGGCATTCCTTTTGCATATGTCCAAAACCTCGACATTTGAAGCACTGAAGTGAATTTTCATCATGGGAAAATGATTCATCTTGAAAGTTTGATCTAAGGAGCCCTTTTCCAGAACGTCTGTCTCTTCGTCTCTTGAGAAGATTTTTGACATGTTGTGTAATCAAAGACATGGTAATGTCTACCTCATCATGATCGTTACAACATTCATCGGCCAAATGCAAGCTACCCTTTGGAGGAGGAATGCTTGTTTTAGTCACAACTTCAAGGGGGGAGGCTTTTTCTTTAGCAGTGAGTTGTTCATGATAAAAAATATTTAACTTTCCAACAAACGTGCACCTGGAGAGTGTAGTAAGATCATTTCCTTCCATGATGACAGGTTTCTTAGACTTGTATCGAGCTGGCAAAGATCTCATAATTTTCATCATAATATCTTGTTCAGGAATGATCTTGCCTAATGAATAACAACTATTCACTATTTCTGACAATTTGTGATGAAATTCCTCAAACGAATCTTCATCAGACATACAAAGGTTTTCCCAGTCAGAAGTTAGGTTTTGAAGCCTGGATTTCTTCTCAGCGGAATTCCCTCCATATACGGTTTCTAAGATATCCCAAGCATTTTTTGAACTAGTGTACGTAGACACATGATGTTGAAGATCTTGGCTTATGGCGTGGATAATGGCGTTCAATCCATCAGAGTTGCATTTAACATCTTTGATGTCTTCATCGTCATATGTTTCTATGCCTTTAGGAACAACAACAACTTATTCTCAAACTAGTGGAGCATTATATCCTCTTACAAAAAGAACCCATGTCCGATGTCACGAGCTTGTAAGAAGGAATGCATAGCAGTTTTCCACCATAAGTTAATTGTGTCATCAAAAGCAGGCGGTACGTAAATAGAGATTGCACTCTTGTCCAGAACACAAATCGCTTCAAACACAAAATTATTAGGTCAACAATGTTTGCTTGCTCTGGTACCAATTGCATGGGATGCCAAATACACCCAAATTTTTCTTTTGGCAACTTGTATAGACAAAACTTAATACAATAGCAAGTAGACCAATTAAAAAATCCTTGAAAATATGTATATAGAGTTCATATCTCAACATCTACTCAACCAATATGTATATAGACACAAGGTATGTGAACCTGATTGTTAAGCAGAGTATTGGACGATCTCAAAAATCAATATCCAAGATCAATCTAGTCGTATCAAAATAATTCAATCGGAATTCTGCCAAGTGATTAAACTTGTTATCTATCTTTCAAGATAGAAATTCAAGAAGAAACTAGTCTCGCAATGATTACAATTAAGCGGACATATCTACTTAGATTGAATATGTACAAACTTGTGTAGATCCAATTATAAAGATAAACAATATAATGCGGAAAAGGAAAAACACAAGACACCAGAAATTTTGTTAACGGGTAAACCGCAATAGCCAATAGCAGAAAACCCCCGGGACCTCGTCCAAATTGAACACCACATTGTATTAATCCGCTACAGACACTAGCTTACTATCAGACTTCATACTCAAATGTATTTGAGAACGAACCCACCCTCCAAGCGATTCAATTACAGTCGCACTCCTTACGTCTCTTGAACCTTGCATGGTTCTATGCACTTGATTCCCTTAGCTAACGTCCTTTACATCCTAAGAGTTGTTTCAACCGAAGTGAAGACTTTGTATACCAATCTACCTCTAACAGATAAGCCTATTTGATTTCCGTTTAGATCAAGGTATGGAAATCTGTTTGCAATTGACAAAGCTAGCAAACCTCACAAATCCAGAACTTACGGCTCCCGAAGAGCATCCTAGATTCTTAACCACCACTCAAGAACAATTTTCGAAAGATCAACTAAGATCAGTCTTTAGATATCTATCTTGAGGAATCACAAAGTCTGAGACGGAGAGAACTTTGTGATTACTATCTATCTTGCCTGAAAGAGATTACGAGAACCTCGATCACAGAAAAGCAAGATCAGGATTCACGAACTATCAAGGTAAAGATAGTCGGACAAAGTTTCACAAATCCCCAAAGTGAAGTCTTTTAGTCGTAGACCTAATTATAATTCTTAGAGGAAACCTAGGTCAATAAAGGACGACTCTAGAATCAACTAGGACACAAAGTGCCAGGGATACTCTATTTACAGTTTTCAAAGACCAGGGTTAGCTTAGAATCAAGCTAAGATAACTTGAGAATCAGGCAAACACTTTAGGTCTTCAAAATTCAATAGACGAGTAGACACATAGGTTTGCTTACGAAACCGTGTATAATGACTGTTCGGTTTGGCAAGTTAGCCAAAGAACTGAAAGCTATTTTATGTTCATTTTAACATGATAAGTGCATAATTCATATGATTTTAGTGTCCATTCCATACTTGTTTTAGCTATTATTCTTGCATATTTTCGTATCATTAATCTTGTTTTCTCTTATTTGTCTCTATTAGGTGAATCATCCAAAAAGGAGCTAGAAAGTGCTAAAAATATCTAAGAAGAGAAGTATTCCAAGTATTAAAGTGCCCAAGTCCAAGAGAAGTTGAAGAAGTGCGACGAAAAGGAGCAAAACGCTCAAAATCAATAGACGGGCCAAAGACCTAGATTAACTCATTAAAATTCAGAATTTCTCATCACCATATTGAAAAGAATTGAAAGAGGAAAATAATTCCAAAAGAATGAGGTCATTCTGAGTTCGAACGAAGAAGTTACGGCCAAAACATGTTTTTACCGAATACCGAAGACAAATAAGTTTGCAAACGGGTTTGCAAACGGATTTAATTGAAATTTAAGTTTGCAAACGGGTATGCAAACTTATTTCCCTGGATTTTATTACAAAATTTAAGTTTACAAATGAGTATGCAAACCGTTGAAGGCCAAGATTCACGGTTAGGGTCTTTCTTTCGTAATTTCGGGTCGGGTTCCTTAATCGACGGAGATGCTTGAAGGCCAAGCAATGTAAACCTATATAAAGGGGTGTTAGGTCATGAAATTATAAGACATTAATGGATCACGAAATTATAAGTTTTGGAGATAAGAAATAACACACGGATCGAAAGCTAGGGTTTCAGAGCGGTTCTTCAATCGTACTGATATCTCTAAACTTTTATTATATGTATATCATGGATGTTTCTACATCCATGGGTAGCTAAACACCTATTGATTGAGAATGAATTCTAAGTTTTAAACTTGATTTGATTTAATATATGAATCTATTTTGATTTCTTCATATGATTATCGTTTGTGTTTACTATTAAAAAAATACTTATGATTAATTGATGGATTGTTTAGGTGGCCAACTGAATATATTTATCGATTTAATCTATTGCTAGTAAGGGTTAGGATATCCGTAATTTTTGAATAATTCCTTACACAAGCAGAGAACGTGAAACCTTGCAGAGGGATTCTGTAAAGCAATCACGTGTAGATACAACCCTAGCAAGTAGACCGACCGTACTGAGTCTAACTACTATGATCAAACCTAAATTCACAAACCCTAAAGCATTCGACTGAATAAGCGTACCTCAAGGTGGTTCGGACGAATAAAATCTAGTAACTAAGCGTACCTGTTATCTAGTGATATAAAGAATTTTGGGAATAACTAAGTGTACATGTTATTCTACGGTTAGTGATAATCTATGATTAATGACGAATAGATGAACATATTAACTCATTGACAGTTTATTAACAAAGAAGGATTCCTCGATCATATCTCTCGCTATTGCTTAAAATTTAATATTTTCGATTGCTTTTATTTACTTTGTTTAAAATCTAAAACAAAACCCTCTCTTTGTGATACTTTGACAACTAAAACTCACTGCTCTTCGTGGGAACGATCCTTACTTCCATTATATTACCAGTTAATTGTGTGGAAATAAGATTATTAATTTGATTGCCCTTATGACAGCCATCAAATTTTGGCGTCGTTGCCAGGGAGCAGTCGATAGCTTTAGTTGTTATTTCTTTAAGTTTTATTTTTATTTTTAGATTTCCTTTTTAGTTTTTAATTTTTGTTTTCTAGATTTGTAGTTTCAGGTACTTAATCTCTGGCACCGAAAGATTGGTATTACCAGAGGTGCGGAATTCAAACCCGTAAAGGAACGGTGTTACAAGCACATCAACAACCACAACAAGAACCTTCTAAAGAAGAGATGGTTAATACAGACGACGAGAAAGATCCTCCACCTCCGGAAAGGAAGTTAGGAGAGTTGACATATCCATGCTTAGATTCGTAACCACTGTGCATTACAATCACTAACCCAGTGGAACTAAAGTCAAATCTATTTCATCATCTACCAAGTTCAAGGACAGCCAGGTAAAAATCCAAATCGACACCTTCAACAGTTCCAGAACACGATGACAAGTCTGAGGTATGCAACTACAGACAGAGATACGGCTATGCTACAAGCCTTTCTGTTCTCATTGACATACTTAGCAGAAGAATGGTTGAATTATCTTCCTCCAGAGAGTGTTACAACATGGACTGAGATAAAAAAAACTATTTTTGGAGAAGTATTTTCCTGCTTCTAAAGCGGCCGCTGCTCGTAAAGAGATTAGTGGTATTCTACAGATTACTAGAGAATCTCTTTATGAATACTGGGAGAGATACAAGAGGTTGCTGGCGAGTTGACCTCACCACAACATATCCTCAACACTCATTATTCAATACTTTTACGAAAGATTACTTCCATAGCGGAGGAATTTGATTGATGCAGCATCCGGTGGTTCACTCACTGAGAAGACAATCTCGCAAGCAACTAGTCTGATTAAGAGTATGGCCTCAAATGCACAACAATTTTATACAAGGCACGACTAAAATGTTAGAAGAGTTAACGAGATGAGAGAATCTCCAAATACATAGCACCGGTTAAGCATCATTGAAAAGGCAATTCATCGTATAGCTTCGGTAGTTGCTCCACCATACGAAGAGGAGGCGGAGGTAAATGCTTTATTCCCTAATCAGAGGCCAAGGTATGATCCATACTCAAATACTTATAACCTTGGTTGGAAATATCATCCTAAATTTAGTTATGTTAACAAGCAAGCAACAGCTCCTAATCCATATGCAAGACAAGGTGGTTTTCAACAACACTTACATCAACCACAACAAGCTAAAGAGCACGGGACTTCTATCGATAATAAGTTCAACATGCTAATTCAAAGCATGTAGGGTGTCGCATCTACAACACAAAGTCTAAAGGAAACAGTTCAACAAAATCACCAGCAATATGAAATGTAGATGGGACAATTGGATACCGATGTGAATTTACTAAAAGGACAAAAATCAACAAAATTGCCATCACAACCTTTTGTGAACCCAATAGAGCACGCTAATGCGGTAACTCTAAGAAGTGGGAGGCAAGTTGAAGGGGAAAAACAACAAGAGGAGGTTAGTAACGACATCGAAGAGGAAGTAGATGTGGAGACCGTTCCAAAGGAAAAACCAAACCTCAACCGTCCAGCCTAAGGTTACGGAGCCTACCTTTGCCACACCACCTCCTTTCCCAGATAAGGAAATCATGGATATTTTCAGCAAGATACAAATCAACATCCCATTTATTGAGGCCATCGAAAAGACGAGGGTACCCAAATATACCTCAATCTAAAACTTTTCCACCTATAAGTCCTTTCTCCGAAAGTGATTGTCCATGGACTGAGTCGAGACAATACAACGAATCGGTTCACACTTCATGTGATCGTCTATGGATACGAGATCGAGACAATACAACAACGAAGTATGATTACTTGATAATAGGTTCAGACTTAACCAAACACTATAGGATTGCTATCAAGTAATTAGGAATTAAAGTTTGTGTATTTAACTTCTAATTATAATAAAAAAAATTATAATTGCGGAAATAGAAAAGTAAAAGACACAGCAAGATTTTGTTAACAAGGAAACCACAAATGCAGAAAAACCACGGGACCTTGTCCAGAATTGAATACTCTCAGGATTAAGCCGCTATACAAAATCTAAACCAACTTCGTATAGTTGAGACCAAGCAACTAAACCTATAGTTCACCTAGTGCCCTCAGTATCCCTACGCCTCCAACTTGCAATAAGTCACGCACTTGGAACAATTCCTTTGGTTCGTATTCCAAACAGTAAAGGAACAACAAATCTGTTCGGTAACAACTCTTTTCAAACAACGTGATATGAGTTTGACAAAAGGCTCTTCCCAATAAACTCCTTTTTATCTTAATAAACTATTCTTACAACTACCAAAGTAATTGTTTAGTTCTTAGGAGATCAAGATACTAAATACTATTCTACACAACTAATCAATACCAAAAGATAAAGATTATAGTTGGATCCCTAGCCGATCAAGTTTTGTGCACACCAAAGATTATGAACTCAAATAAGAAATCTTCTTTATCTTCAAATCTTCTTAGATCTTTAATAAACACCTGCACACATACAACTTGAATCTCTTGTGATCAATCACACACAGAATGGAGTCTGTCAACGATGGATAATCACAAGATGTCTTTAGATCTACAAACAGTCTAAAGATCCCCGTCGATACTTCGATCTAGTTTGAGTGAATCTTATATCAGAAGAGAAGATTCTCAAGCATAAACAAACTAGGTGCAATCAAAGTTCAACAACCGTTAGTCAATCAAATTAATTGAAAACTAATAATAAACTGCAATTATCTAGTTTCCCACCAACGGTACTCGTAGAGCTCCTCAATCCCAAAGAAGTCTTAAAACGAGCGGTCGTAAGAGATTTCGCCTAATTAGGGTACTTTCCTCTCCGAATAGACGGCTCCACTAGTAACAACACAACGAGGTAGTTTTGCTGGCTCTGAGGATTAGTTTGCTCGAAATGCAAACTTCAATATTTATAGACCAAGGAAGTCTGGACACCAAGGAATTTCCAAAACAGAATATTCTCAAAGATATGCAATAAACGCCCAAATCGGTTTTCATAATTCCTGGAAATTCTCTGTCCAAATATTGACCGAAATCTTAATAGAAAATCTCGAATTAGTAAATGCACATTACCAATTTTTATTTTCTAAAGATATGCATTTAATTGCTGGAAATTAAAGGCATATAAAACTAAAAACCTTAATTAAAAGATTCTCAATTTATTTCGATCCGGGATTCTCCTTTAGTTATTAAAGAATATCTTTGAACAATAATAGATAAGAATTACTACACATGTTCAAAGTATGTCGACATCTTTACTTTGTAAATCCTTTTTCATATTTACAATCTTGGAACCGATTTGCCACACTTCCAAACAAGTTTAGAATTGGTTCATCTGATTTCCAAGAACTATGTGATTTGATCAAATATCAAATCAACAATCATGGGTTTACCGGTTCTACCAAAAACAAGTTTCGGTTCTACCTCCATGTGGCTACTAGGATCGGTCACAATAGTTTCCAAAACTTTGTTAACTAAGTACCAGGATCGGTTACCACAATCTCATGGTATTACTTGTGATCGGTTGCACAAGTTATAGGATCGGTTACACCAATTACTAAGACTTGTTAACCTACTACAAGGATCGATTACACATTCTCTTGTGATCGGTCACACCAAGTACTAGGATCGGTTATCCAATGACTAGGATTGGTCACACCAATTACAAATATCGATCATACCATCTCAGGTGATTACTTAAGATTGGTTTCACTAATAAAAATCATACTGATACATAAGTCAGTCATTGTGATTAGTTTTACCAAGATACATAAACAAGTTATGAGCGGTTATACTAAACACACATATCGGTAATCCAAAGATTTGCAACGAATAACAATACCAATAAGCCTAGCGATTTCCCTTTCGATTCACAAAACAAATTTATGAATGTACTTCCTTTAAACGAATGTAAAACATTGTTTCCTAGGACGAAATCTTCACCCATACCCATACATAATCACAATAGCATTCATACGATTATGTCGATGTCTTATATACGCAGTTCAAAAGATAGGCATTATACTTCGTATTATAATTCCTTAATACTACGTCTAACTAGAGTATAATCATTCACAGCTTCGCAGTTATGTTTTTCAATATAGCACGACTTGAAATATACGTTAGGAATGAAACAGTTCAAGTCAAAATATTACTAACCTCAAGAGGAAGGATGATGTCGTCGTTGTAGCTCTTTACTTCTTCACATTCTTCAAGTCTTCGAGTAATACTTGTATGTCTCATATCCTAATAACTTTCTAGCTAACCTATACGAAGTTGACTATAGTAAATAATCAAGCGACTCTTTAAATGAGTTTTGGTTCACTAAAATATGACAACCAAACTTGACATACCAACGCTTGGTGGTTTCAACCGATCTATGCTCTAACATCCGTCAAAACATTGCCCAGGTATGCTAAGGTTTTGAAGGATTTATGCACAAGGAAGGTTAAGTTGATTGCTAACGAAGTTACTCGAGTGAGAGAAAGTGTCAGAGATATGTTACTGAAGAAGATGCTTGCGAAGTGTGAAGATCCTGGTGGTTTCACAGTGCCAATCACGAGTGGTAACTGATGGTTTGAGCGTGCTTTGTTTGATTTGGGAGCATATATAAGTGTTATGTCAACCGATATTTATGATTCTTTGAATCTGGACCTTTAAAAGAGGCAAAGATTACGATTCAATTAGCAAACAAGTCCAATATATATCCTAAGCGACTCGTGGAGGACGTGTTAATTCAAGTGAATGAGTTAATCTTTTCGGTTGATTTCTACATTGTGGATATGCAAAATGGAGATAATTGTTCATCTACTTCGTTACTGCTTGGGAGACCATTTATGAAAAACTGCAAAGGCAAAGATTGATGTTGATAGCGGTACACTCACTATGGAATTTGATAAGGAGATCATTTGCTTCAACATATTTGAAGCCATGCGTTATCCTAGTGATGTTCACTCCTCTTTCTCTATTGATGTTATTGGTTCGTTAGCACAACAAATGTTTGATTTGAACGGTGAAGATGAACTTGGCATTGTGTAATGTAATAGCATTGATTTATACATTCACGGATAGTCGAACCTGGACATTGACTTAGCCAAAGAACTGGTGGATATGTGTGGTGCCTTAACAACACTACAAGAAGCTAAACCGGGTAATATTTCTTATATTTCTTTACCCGTAACTAATGAGGTTCCTTTACCTTCTATTGTGCAGACACCGAAACTAGAATTGAAGCCGCTTTTGGACCACTTAAAGTACGTATACTTGGGTGATAAAGAATAACTTCCGGTGATTATTGCAAAGAACCTCACCCCCAAATACAAGAAGAACGTCTACTTAGGGTTTTGCAAGAGCACAAAACGACTATCGGTTGGACGATTGCTGATATCAAAGGCATTAGTCCATCCATGTGCATGCATAAAATCTTAATGTAAGATGATATTAAGCCGGTACGTGATGCTCACCGTAGATTTAACCCCCCAATGATGGAGGTCGTGAAGAAAGAGATCCTCAAATTGCTAAGTATGAGGGTGATTTACCCAATTTCTGACAGCAAATGGGTTAGCCCGGTTCAAGTGGTGCCTAAGAAATCAGGTATCACTATTGTTAGAAATCAAGATGATGAACTTGTTCCTACAAGACTTCAAACTGGATGGAGAGTATGCATAGACTATAGAAAGCTTAATATAATAACCCGAAAGGATCACTTTTCTTTACCTTTCATTGATCAAATGTTATAGAGGTTAGCGGGACATTCACATTATTGCTTTTTGGACGGTTATTCGGGGTACAATCAGATTGTTATTGCACCGTAGGATCAGGAGAAGACTACTTTTACTTGTCCTTTTGGTACTTTTGCCTATAGACGGATGTCGTTTGGTATTTGCAATGCGCCTGCCACTTTTCAGAGGTGTATGGTTAGTATATTTTCTGACTATGTGGAACGCATCATTGAGGTATTTATGGATGATTTTAGTGTTTATGGTGATTCATTTGATTTTTGTTTACAAAATCTTGAACTTGTCCTTAAAAGATGCATAGACACTAATCTTGTTTTAAATTGGGAGAACTGCCACTTTATGGTAAACCATGGTATAGTGTTAGGTCACATCGTGTCCTCTCGAGGGATTGAAGTTGTCAAAGCAAAGATATATTTAATAAGAAACTTACAATATCCCACTTCGGTGAGGGAAATTCGCTCGTTTCTTGGTCATGCAGGTTTTACAGGCGGTTTATCAAAGGTTTCTCCAAAATACCATTGCCGATGTGCAAATTATTGCAAAAATAGGTTATTTTTTACTTCAACAAGGAGTGCAAGGATTCCTTTGATAGATTGAAAGAATTGTTGACAACTGCACCAATTATTAAGTCGCCAAATTGGAGTTTGCCATTTGAATTAATGTGTGATGCAAGTGACTATGCAGTTGGAGCTGTTTTGGGTCAAAGAGTAGACAAGCTGCCTCATGTGATTTATTATGCATCTAGGACTCGAAACGATGCGCAAATCAACTATTCTACCACCGAGAAAGAATTTCTGGCTATAGTGTTTGCACTAGAAAAATTTAGATCATATTTGGTTGGTACAAAAGTGATTGTATATTCCAATCACGCAGCACTTATACGGTGGATACTACTATTGTAAGAATTTGATTATGAAATCAAAGATAAAAGAGGTGTTAAGGATAATGTTGCGGAGGATCATCTCAGTAGACTTGTTGTTTCTGAAGAAGAACTTCCTTTACAAGATCGTTTTCCAGACGAACAACTTTTCTCGATTGAAGATTCAACACCTTGGAACGCGGATATAGTGAACTACTTGGTTACAAGACAAGTACCTATTACAATGTATAATTTTCAAAAGCTTAAGCTTAAGAATATAGCCAAGCAGTATGTGTGGGATCAGCCATACATGTGGAAATACGGTTCTGATCAAATCATTCGCAGGTGCGTACCTAATTATGAATTTCAATATATTCTTACTTTTTTTTTTCATACTTATGCATGTGGTGGTCACTTTGGTTCTAAACGTACCGCTTTTAAAGTACTTGAAAGTGGATTTTATTGGCATACTCTATTTAGGATGCATATATATTTTGCAAATCTTGTGATAGATGTCAAAGAACGGGTAATCTAGGTGCTCGAAATCAAATGCCACCCACACCAATTCTTGTTGTAGAAGTATTTGATGTGTGGGGTATAGATTTTATGGGTCCTTTTGTCAATTCTAATGGAAAATATTATATACTTCTTGTTGTGGATTATGTTTCAAAATGGGTGGAAGCTAAAGCCACCCCTACTAATGACTCTCAAGTTGTTTGTGAGTTTGTGAAGGAATATATTTTTTCTAGACATGGTACACCAAGAGTGGTTATCAGTGACGGAGGTTCCCATTTTCAAATCCTTCCATACTCTACTCAAGAAGTACAACATAACTCACAAAGTTGGTACGCCATACTACCCACAAACTAGTGGGCAAGCTGAAATCTCAAACCGAGAGATTAAATCCATTTTTGAGAAAACCGTTAACACTACACGGAAAGATTGGAGTTATGGGATTAGCGATGCGCTTTGGGCATATAGAACGACGTACAAGACACCAATTGGTATGTCTCCATATCGATTGGTTTATGGCAAAGCTTGTCATCTTCCGGTTGAACTTGAACACAAGGCTTATTGGGAGATAAAGATGTGCAACATGGATTATAACAATGTGGGGAAACAAAGAAGTTACAACTTAATGAGCTAGAGGAGATATGTAATGATGCTTACGAGATTTCTCGTATATACAAGGAAAAGACAAAACTTTTCCATGAAAAGATGATTTCTCGAAAGAGTTTTGTTGTAGGTCAAAAAGTTTTTTTATTTAATACTCGTCTTCGATTATTTCCTGGGAAGCTAAGGTCCAGATGGATATGACCGTATGTTGTTACTAATGTTTTTCCTTATGGTGCAGTTGAGATTACTAGTACGAAAATTGGAATAACTTTCAAATTCAACGGCCATAGATTGAAGCCTTATTATGAAAAACTTCTCTAAAGAGAATGTAAAAGTGACGAGACTTCAGGATTCACTCCCTCTGGAGGAGTAGCATAATTGGAATGCTAAGTCAGGCTGACGACGTTAAACCAAGCGCTATATGGGAGGCAACCCATCAGTTTTGTATCTCTATCCCTTTTGTTTTTCGTTTTCTTAGCTTTTCATATCATATCTTGCATTCCCATCTTAGATTTTACAAATTCCTATATCTTTAATGAAAATCCTGATGAATAATATTCTCATCAGAAAATTATGACTGCGTGCTTGTCACGAAAACAACTCTCGTGACTTCATACGGGTCCGATTTGAGTAGTCGACCAAAATTTTTAAAGAGGACATACATAACTTTCTTTTCCAAAAAGAAAATTTGAATTCGGAGTCTGTTAAGTTGGAGCGATAGGCCTGGACATTTGAGTTTCGGTACTTTTTCCAGAACTTTTTCAGAGTGCATGTCTGTCAGTCCGAAGGCCATAAAAGACAGATCGTTTATCAAAATACTATGCCCTTTTGACACGTTATAGAAAAGACGTAGGTGAACAACTTTTTTTTAGGATGTTTTTCCTAGTTCCCTACCCATTTGTACAGTTTTCGAGTTTTCCTGACTGTTACGTCAGAAATCAGAGTTTTCGGTTTTTAACATTGAGGACAATGTTGAGTTTAAGCGTGGGGGAGTATTTAAGTATGTTTCGCCAGTATATTATTTCTTAGGCCACTTTTACTGTACATATATATATTAAAAAAAAGTACTCTTTGATTTCTTGCATACTTGAGACTTCATCTTTTGGAGTTAATTATGAGCTATTTAGGATGACACACTAAACCTTTTTAGGTTCATACAGTTCTTACAGCTATAGATTGAGTCCCACTACATCATTCTACAATCCTTAATTATCTACGTTCATAATTGAATGCGAAACTCATGTGCTAGAAATAGCATGGTAGTCGTTTGAAAGATTAGTCCTCGCAATTTATCATTATTGAATCACTTTCTTTTTATTTTTGCAGTTATATGTTTCTCTAAGTGATTTGTTGGGATCCTAGTACTGCCATGGATGTTGTAGCAAGGTAATCATTGGTTGAGTTTATAAAAGCCCCATAGACAATTGTCTTACACTCATAAAGAGTGAGCCAAAAATCAAAAATCAAAAATTTATATAAGGCTCCTCTTCATATACCGACATTATTAATAATAAAAAGAGAAGATTCTCCATGTCTCCGTCGCCTAAACAAGCGTGAAATGCATGATCCATGGGAATTAATCATGTAGTCAATGAAACGAGTGAAACCTATCATCATTATATATCAAGTCAAAAAGACTATCGATGGGGTTATCGACACTTGGATATCAGTATGTGTGAAACGTTTTCCCTTTCTCCGTCACCTAAACAAGCATCGAATGCAGGATCCAAGGGAACTATCACATACTTGCTGAAAAGAAACATGCGCTTAGAGTATCTAATCATGTGGTCGAGTTAAATGGGTGCTTCTCTCAACTATTGCGCTATAAATAAAAATCCTTTGACGACATTCATACAAGTATTGTGGGTAACATCTTTCACTTTAATCAACATTTGCACACTTCACTTTTCTATTTCCATTCTCTTATCTATCCATGTAATTTCAGTATGCGAGTGTTGCGGCAAACGTTGCAACAAGTACGATGACTATCTTAGTAGAGTTTTGCAATCAGGTTGAATGTCACACGTAAGTAATTGCTTACATGTGATGATTGGAATGTATGTGGGATGTTTGCAGCTAAAGAACTTATACAAGATGATTATTTAATTAGCTTTCTGATTTGTGTCTATCCTTAGTAGTTCTTCCAAGGCGAGAAATTGGAGTAGGTTTTGTGGGTGTACCTCTTGTAAACCCTTACGAGACTATAACTCGTCCACTAGGGACACCTAAGGGTTTAAAGGGATGTTGCATTAGGTTAGTGTAACCGTATTCTCAACGAAATGGAGTTGTTGTATTTAGGATAAGTTTTATTTTGC
This sequence comes from Papaver armeniacum, assembly GCA_023531295.1. Lineage (NCBI taxonomy): Eukaryota > Viridiplantae > Streptophyta > Magnoliopsida > Ranunculales > Papaveraceae > Papaver > Papaver armeniacum. The sequence goes on from JAJJWW010017398.1 coordinate 934,959, forward strand.
TCGAGGACTAGCAAAATATAAGTGTGGGGGAATTTGATAAGTGCATCATTCATATGATTTTAGTGTCCATTCTATACTTTTTTAGCTATTATTCTTGCATATTTTCGTATCATTACTCTTGTTTATTCTTATTTGTCTCTATTAGGTAAATCATCCAAAAAGGATCTACAAAGTACTTAAAATATCTAAGAATAGAAGTATTCCAAGTATTCAAGTGCCCAAGTCCAAGAGAAGTTGAAAAAGTGCAACGAAAAGGAGCAAAACGCTCAAAATCAAGAGACGTGCCAAAGACCGATATTAACTCATTAAAATTCAGGATTTCTCATCACTATATTGAGGAGAATTTAAAGAGGAAAAGAATGCAAAAAGAATGAGGTCATTCCGAGTCCGGACGAAGAAGTTACGACCAAAACATGTTTACCGAATACTGAAGACAAATAAGTTTGCAAACAGATTTAACTGAAATTTAAATTTGCAAACGGGTATGCAAACTTATTTCCCTGGATTTTATTACAAAATTTAAGTTTGCAAACAGGTATGCAAACTGTTGAAGACCAAAATTCACGGTTAGGGTCTTTCTTTCGTAATTTCGGGTCGGGTTCCTTAACCGACGAAGATACTTGAAGGTCAAGCAATGTAAACCTATATAAAGGGGTGTTAGGTCATGAAATGATAAGACATCAAGGTATCACGAAATTATAAGTTTTGGAGAGAAGAAACAACACACGGATCGAAATTTAGGGGTTCAGAGCGGTTCTTCAATCGTAACGATATCTCTAAACTTTTCTTATATGTATAACATGGATGTTTCTACATCCATGAGTAGCTAAACACCTATTGATTGAGCATGAATTCTAAGTTGTAAACTTTATTTGATTTAATATATGAATCTATTTTGATTTCTTCATATGATTATCGTTTGTGTTTACTATTAAAAAAATATTTATGATTACTTGATGGATTGTTTAGGTGGCCAACTGAATATATTTATCGATTTAATCTATTGCTAGTAAGGGTTAGGATATCCGTAATTGTTGATTATTTCCTTACACAAGTAGAGAACGTGAAACCTTGCAGAGGGATTCTGTAAAGCAATCACGTGTAGATACAACCCTAGCAAGTAGACCAAGCGTACTGAGTTTAACTACTAGGATCAAACCTAAATTCACAAACCCTAAAGCATTCGACTTAATTACATCTTGTAAGCGTACCTCAAGGTGGTTCAGACGAATAGAATCTGGTAACTAAGCGTACCTGTTATCCAGTGATATAAGGAATTTTGGGAATAGCTAAGCGCACATGTTATTCTACGGTTACTGATAATCTATTATTAATGGCGAATAAACGAATATATTAACTCATTGAAAGTTTATTAACGAATAAGGATTCCTCGATCATATCTCTCTCTGTTGCTTAAAATTTAATATTTTCAATTGCTTTTATTTACTTTGTTTAAAATCTAAAACAAAACCCCCCTTTGTGACACTTTGACAACAAAAAATCACTGCTCTTCGTGGGAACGATCCTTAATTCCATTATATTACCAGTTAATTGTGTGGAAATAAGATTATTAATTTGATTGCACTTACGACAACCATCAAAACACCTAATAAATTAACCATTATTCATGCACATAAGTGTCTAAGTGATCAATGAAGTTTTAGAAGTGTTTAAGAGAGTTCTAACAATCCTAAACATATTAAAATAATAAGTCTAAGTCTTTAAGCATCTGCTAAACATTTTTGGGATATTTGGTACAACGGTTCACCAACCGTAGGGCTTATTCATGAGTCAGGGTGCTACGGTTCATGAACCGGGTTCGCCAACCCTCCTAGACTACCGAACTCAGTTGACCGCGATCGTGAACCGGGTTCGCCAACTGCTAGCATATATTTCCAACTTATAAATTTAGTTCACCACGATTCGCTAATCGGGTTCGTGAACTGTCCCCAACTGAACTTGTGATTTGCGAACTGGTTCACCGACCTTCCTGTATTTATGTATCTCATATATCTATGGTTTGTGAACTGGTTCGCCAACCTACCCTGAGTAGAAATATCAGTAAGTTAATATTTTTCTCTTATGATGTTTGAAATACTCCCAAGTGATATGATTGAAAAAGCGGGGTTATAACAACCACACCCAATAATTCGTTCGGCAATCTGTATGGACTAACTCAATATTATTCCGAGAGCACGAACTTATAAAGCGAGCTCAACAAGAAAGATATCAAAGAGTTATATCTATTTTTCTCAATTCAATCAGCAAATCAAATAGATAGAAATCTATGAGCCTGATTGATGTGAGAAATACTTGGACGGTACCAAAGACCAATGTACAAGTGTCAATCAATTTATATCCAACAAACAAAGGTCGGATTTACCAATTTATTGAACTACGCACAACCTATGATATTTCAATTATATAAAAATATAATGCGGAAAAGAAATAACACAGACACCAGAAATTTTGGTAACAAGGAAACCGCAAATGCAGAAAAATCCCGGACCCTAGTCCAGATTTGAACACCACATTGTATTAAGCCGCTACAGACACTAGCCTACCACAAGTTAGCTTCGGACTGGCATGTAGTTGATCCATAACCAAGTCTCACACCGATTAAGGTACAGCCGCGTTCCTTACGCCTCTAGAACCACGCCGGATTCTGCGCACTTGATTCCCTTAGCTGATCTCACCTACAACTAATAGTTGCTACTACCCAAAGTCGAAGACTTATAAACAATTCTATCTCACATAGGTAAGTCTTGTTAGAGCACTTCTCGGTCGAACTCGCAAGCGTTGCTATCTTAAGCTTGTTTGTCAAGTTTAGTTGCCAAAACTATAAGTCTTGATTTCTAGTCTACTTATAGCTAAGTCTCGGATTAGGATAGAAAGTGTAGTTGAGCTTAGACTTCACGACGTTCATCGATTGAAGACGAAGAAATACTGAGCCTGTGTAACTTCACCAACAAAAGGTATGTGGAGACTTGAACTCATCTATCACTCAAAAGTCTATCTACTCTATCTCCTATTTGAGACAAAAGTCGTATAGCTATATAGACTTCGATTATACACATTTGATATTTCGAACTGAGTTTAACTCACTTACATATTTCTTGAAATATGTGTTGGTAAGCTTTCGCTTTAACCAAGTTCATCTTATATTCTTGACGAAAGTCAAAAGATGATCATGTGAAAATCGCCTGGTAACATCTTACATGACTTGTGTGAGACGATCATTTGATGTAGACTCGGAGTGTTTCGTATTGATCATTCGATCACTTGAAAATAGCTGCGAAGCAAATAGTTTGTGTGAGACAGCTATTCCCGTCTTCAAGGAATGTTTCAATGATTGAAATGAGAGTTTAGAACAAATTAACCATGATTGGATATAGCACAGTATGCGTACTTGTATGCTAACTGTTGCAAGTTATTCCAAGTACGGGAACCATGGTATGCGTACACATACGCGTACTGATTGGTGAATGAAAGTCCGGGAACTAAGTATGCGCACATGTTCGCGTACTGGAGTAAGTCCAAGTTCCGGAGTTCAACTGAGTTTGGTGGTATGTGTACTTGTTCGCGTACCGGCGAACCCAAACTTAGTCCGACCACTTAAGTATGCGTACACGTTTGTATACTTGAGTAGGTTATGTTCTAAAATCAGTTTGTTCATGAACTAATACATTTATAAATTAAGGAATGCAATCTTTTGCAAACCGTGACTATAATGTTCATGAATTGATTCGAGTGAATCAAAATCGGTTTTGCTTCAATTGTGTCTTGTATATTTCTATGAGAATATAAACAATTAAACAACCCTAGAACTAGTTTCATTTGAGTCATTTGAACTAGTTATGGTTAAGATGAATAAGGTTGATATGAAAATGTTCATATGGCTAACTTCGGTTAACTATTGTTGAGCCAACAAGGTGTACATGTTCAGGGACGGTTACCCATACATAAATGAAGTCACTTTTCATTTGTGTGTAACAATTTAAGTTCGATCTAACAGTTGAAAGATATTAGTTTGAGTCTAATCAGGTTTTCATCTAACGGTGAATATTGAATGCTTTGTTACCAAGGTAACATTGATTGCAAACCCTGATTTGGAGACTATATAAGGGAGAATTCTAGCAACTGGGAAACCTAATCCCCACACCTCCTGTGTGATACTAGTTGCGACTAGAGTCGTTTCTCCTTTAACCTTAGGTTTTTCCAAAACCCTATAGGTTAACGACTGAAAGACTTCATTGGGATTGTGAAGCCAGACCCAACTATTTTCTATAGTTGCGTGATCTGATCTTGCTATTTTCTATCGTTATTGAGTACTATCTTCTTTAAGATAACTCGAGATTTAATCTCCGAAAGGCAAGATAAAAGTAGTCACAAACATCTTCGTCTCATCGTTTGTGATTCCACAATATCTTGTTTCGCTACCATACGATTAAGATTATTGTGAGGTGATTGATATTACTAGGCTGTTCTTCGGGAATATAAGTCAAGTGTATCAATTGGTTCATGCTCACCTTGATTTATCAAAAGACGGAAGGTATTTTCTTGGGATACAGATTTATCTATTCAATAGACTTTTCTGTGTGAAACAGATTGGTTTATCAAGTCTTCGACTTTGGGTCGTAGCAACTCTTAGTTGTGGGTGAGATCAGCTAAGGGAATCAAGTGCGTAGAGTCCTACCTTGATCAGTGTGAGATTGGTTAGGGCTCAACTACATTCCAGTCCAAAGTTAACTTGGAGTAGGCTAGTGTCTGTAGCGGATTAATATAGTGTGGTGTTCAAATCTGGACTAGGTCCTAGGGTTTTTCTGCATTTGCGGTTAGACCCCCACTTTTTCAAATCTATTCTGATAGATAGATCTGTCTCCCACAGAAGTACCTATGATGTTTTGTTCCGTCTTATGATAAATCAAGGTGAACATGAACCAATTGATAATACAGTCTTGTACTCCCGAAGAGCAGCCTAGAAATATCAATCACCTCAGAATAACTTAACTATATGGTAGTAGAGGAAGTTATCGTGGAAGCACAAAGAATGAGACGAAGAGCTTTGTGATTACTTTTTATACCTTACTTATCAGAGATAAATGTCGAGCGAATCTTAGAGAAGATAGTACTCAATACGATAAAACAAGTAAGATCAGAATACACAACTACATAGAAAATAGTTGGATCTGGCTTCACGAATCCCAAATGAAGTCTTCAAGTCGTTAACCTATAATGGTTTTTAGAAAAACCTAGGCTAAAGGAGAATCATCTCTAGTCGCAACTAGGACACAGGAAAGTGTCGGGATTAGGTTTTCCAGTTGCTAGAGTTCTCCCTTATATAGTCTTTCAAATCAGGGTTTGCTTTCAATCAAATCTAAGATAGCTTAGTAAGAAAGCATTCAATATTCACAGTTACATGCATGAAATCCCGATTTAAGATTCAAGCTAAGTTTTCTTAAAACCAAAGCAATATCTCTCCACCGTTAGATGGTCTTAGCTTGTTACACACAAATGGAATATACCTTTATTTAGATATGGGTAACCGTACCTAAACGTGTATATTGAGTTGGCTCAATAACAGTTAACCAAAGTTAGCCATATGAACACTTTTGTCTTAACCACATTTACTAAACACATATAGATCAAATATGATGATCATCAATCATGAAAGATAATCAAATGAATCTAATTGTGTTTCAAATAGAGTTGTTCAATTGTTCACTATTTCATAGAAATATATATGAACCAATTTAAACAAATCATATTGAATCATAATCATACAAAGTACTTATACTTATATAAGAATCAAATCATGAACATTAAGCCACGGTTTGCAAAGATTGCATTCCTTAATTCATAAATGTATTTGTTCATGAGTATGAGAAACATACTTAACAGATTTTAGAACTTTAACCACCAAGTTTACAAACTGGTACGCAAACTATAGGTTCCAGACTTTGGTCTTGTCCAGCCGTTTGCAAACCGGTATGCAAACAGCCGTCCCCGACCTAACTCAGGTAGAACTGTTCGCATACTAGGTATGCAAACTAGTTTCCCGGACTTTACAGTTAAAACCGTTCACATACTAGGTATGCAAACAAGGTTCCCGGACCTGAATCATGCCAAAACAGTTTGCATACTATGTACGCATACTATGTTGTATCCAGACAAAAGTTTTTGTTATAAACTCCCATTTCAATCATTGAAACATCCTTAGAAGACAACAATAGCTATCTCACACAAACTATTAGCTTCAAGTAATTTTCAAGTGATCGAATGGTCAATATGAAACTTTCCAAGTCGACATCGAATGATTGTCTCACACAAATCATGTAAGATGTTTCAAGGCAATTTCCACATGATCATCTTTTGACTTATTATTTAGTTTCCAACAAATAAATTGTTTCCAACTAAACTCGTCAAGAATAATGATGAACGTAGCTAAAGCAAAAATCTTCCAACACATATTTCGAGAAATAGATAAGCGGGATACACTCGGCTTGAAATATCAAATGTGTATAATATAAAAGTCTATATAGTTATACGACTTAGTCTCATTAGGAGATAGAATATAATAGACTTTTGAGTGATAGATAAGTTTTAGTCTCCACATAGTTGATGAAGTTCCTCCAAGCTATCCTCAGTAGATCTTCGTCTTCAATCGATGAACGCCGTGAAGTCTAAAGCTCAACTACAAATTCTATCTTAATCCGAGACATAGCTATAAGTAGACTAGAAATCAAGACTTATATTTTTGATCAACTAAACTTGACACACAAACTTGACATAGCAACACTTGCGAGTTCGACCAAGCAGTGCTCTAACAATGATCATTTGTATGGGAAATTTTCAATTGATCCACAAATTAATTCATAGAATTAATATTGTTAAGGAACTTTGAACATCTAATTCTAAATCATATGTCGAGATTTTTCACAAGACAAGCTTGACTCGAAACTTCTTCTTTGTAATTCTACTTTAAGTCATACGACATAGTCTCAATAGATAAAATGATGGTATAGTGAGTAAAATATAATGGTTCAGACTTCATATACCTGATACAGAAGTTCTTCAAATGTCTTCGTCGATCTTAAGTTTTCAAATATGATCTCTGATACTCAAATACATTCTAAGATAGTCCGAGACTTGACTTAGTAGACTAGAAATCAAGATATAGTTTTGATCATCTAACATTGACAACAAGCTTGAGATATAAAAGCTTGTGGGTTCAACCAAGCAATGCTCTATCAAAATACAACAAAAGTAAGTTTCTTAATCACCACACCTCCCAAGACCCCAAGGCCCCACTCCCAGACTAATGTAATATAAGTATATAATATATATATATACCCTAGTGAATATGTACGGGTGGGACTTGAACCCATGTCTATAGTGTGGAAGCCCAAAATAATACCATCACACTAATTCTCTAAGTTTATCATAATAATACAAAACTATGTTTTCACATACCCCAATAATTCCCCACTTATATTTTAAAATTCATTGAGCAAGTGTTATATAGTTGTGCATAAGTAAAGGTGCCTTTGACTTGAACCTTTAATAATGTTAAACTTTCTAAGTATCAGGTGATTATAGTGACTCGCGTCTTGAACTCTAACTAATACTAGATTAATCAACACACACAGCTATATCTAGAGTAAATTCCTAAATTTTGCACATTAAGGCCATGCGCTTATCCCTTTTTTCACGAACGGTCTAGAAAAATGCCGAAGTTCTCATAGAAGGCGGTCGCACCTTCACATTCGTTCGTATATGTGAGTCTATCTAAAATACTCTTGTAGCTAAGTATCCTACTCTAAGTGAAGATCTATAAACATCATCAAGAGTTTATCACTCAACATGTTTCCCACTTCAGGATATCATGTTATAGGAGTGCATGACTCTATCATTTGTAACTTCCTATAGTCCCTTTGAACCTATTTCTAGGTTGGGTATCCATTACAAATGATTCAAATTCAAACGAGCAAAAGTCTCATGTTATAATAGGTACTTCATACCTTTTCTCTCGCTAGTACTTCCGTCAAAGGATCATCCAAATTTCCTTCAGACATCACATGATCCACTCTCACAACACCAATCGTGAGAAACTCTCTTGCCAAAAGAGTTTCTCACAATTAGAAGGTGTGGGGATTAGGTTTCCCAGTTGCTAGAGTTCTCCTTTATAGGAATTTCTCACAATTAGAAGGTGTGGGGATTAGGTTTTCCATTTGCTAGAGTTCTCCCTTATATAGAGTTCTCCCACTTGGTACACGGAATTTCACAACTACAAGTATGCATACGGGTATGCATACTTTAGCTCCGGTCATGGATCACATACATGCAAGAATGCACATTATGTTTATAATCAAATAGTTCTAAACTCTTATTTCAATCATTGAAACTTTGTTAGAGGATGACAATAGTCGTTTTCACACACTATTAGCATCAAAGCAATTTTCAAGTTATTGAATTAATCAGAACGAAACATTCCAAGTCTACACCAAATGATTGTATCACACAAACCGTGTAAGATGTAACTCGGCGATTTTCACATGATCATCTTTTGACCTTCGTCAAGAATATAAGATGAACTTGGTTGAAGCGAAAGCTTACCAACACATATTCCGAGAAATATGTAAGCGAGTTAATCTCAACTCGAAATCTCAAATGTGTATAATCGACAACTATATAGTACTACGACTTTTGTCTCAATAAATGAGATAGAGTAGAAATAGAATTTCCAAGTGATAGATGAGTTTTAGTCTCCACATACCTTTTGTTGATGAAGTTCCACAAGCTCTCCTTCGTAGCTCTTCGTCTCAATTGTGAACGCCGTGAAGTCTAATGCTCAACTACACAATCTATCCTAGTCCGAGACATTACTATAAGTAGACTAGATATCAAGACTTATAGTTTTGATCACTAATATTGACAAACAAGTTTGAGATAACAACGCTTACGAGTTCGACCGAGCAGTGCTCTAACAAGATCAATCTGTCCAACAACTACTGAAGTAGCAGAGTTTAGATTTTCAAGCAATCAATATAAAATCCAACAAGGAACTATAAAGTGATGCCGATCTCACGCAACTAATCAATCGAATAAATTCGATTCTAGTTGGATCCCAGTCGATCAAGGTTTGTGCTACACAAATATATGAGAAACCAATCAGAAATCTTCTTCGTCTTCAAATCTTCTTTAATCTTCAATTAAACCTGCACAACACCACTTGAATCTCTTGTGATCAATGACGCACAGAACGGAGTCTGTTAACAATGGATTATCACAAGATTCCTTTAGATCTACAAACAATACTAAAGATCCCGTCGACACTTCGATCTAGTTTGAGTGAATCTTACATTAGAAGAGAAGATTCTCAAGAATAAACAAACTATGTGCAATCAAAGTTCAACAACCGTTAGTCAATCAAATCAATGGAAAACTAATAAACTGCAATTATCTAGTTTCCCACCAATGGTACTCGTAGAGCTTCTTGATCCTACAGAAGTCATTAAACGAGCGGTCGTAAGAGATTTCACCCAATTAGGGTACTTTCCTCTCCGGATAGACGGCTCCACCAGAAACAACAAAAAGATGAAGTTTGGCTGGCTCTTAGGATAGTTTGCTAGAAATGCAAACTTGGGTATTTATAGACCATGGATGTTTGGACACCAAGGAATTTCCAAAACCGAATATTATCAAGATATGCAATAAATGCCCAAATCGGTTTTAATAATTATTGGAAATGCTTTGTCCAATATTTTCCGAAATCTCTCAATAGAAAATCTCCAATCAGTAAATGCACATTACTAATTTTTACTTTCTAGAGATATACATTTAATTGTTGGTAATTAAATCATATAAAACTAACAACCTTAATTAAAAGATTCTTAATTTATTTCGGACCAGGATCTCCTTGAGTAATTAAGGAATATCTTTGGACAATAAAAGATAAGAGTTATTGTTCGTGTTCAAAGTATGTTGACATCTTTTCTTTGTAAATCCTCTTTCATATTTATAATCTTGGAATCGATTATACCACACTTCCAAACAAGTTTAGAATTGGTTCATATGTATTCCAAGACAACTATGTGATTGATCAAGTATCAACTCACAATCATGGGTTCAATAGGTTCTACCAATCACTAGGATCGGTTATACCTTCATATGGATTACTTGTGATCGAACACACAAGTTACCAGGACTGGTTACATCGGTTACCAGGATCGGTTACGTTAATTACCAGGACCGGTTACCATATACTCATGGTATTGCTTGTGATCGGTTACAAAATTCACATGGATCGGTTACACCAATTACCAGGATCGGTTACACAAATTACTAAGACCGGTTACACCAATTACAAGGATCGATGACACAATTATTTTGTGATCGGTCACACCAATTACTAGGATCGGTCACACCAATTACTAGGATCGGTCACACCAATTACAAATATCGATCATACCATCTCAGGTGATTACTTAGGATCGGTTACACTAATTAATAAAAACCAGTCATACCAAATCATAAGTCAGGCACCGTGATTAGTTATACCAAGATACATAACAAGTTATGATCGGTTCTACTAACTTACACATATTGGTAATACAAACATATTGCAATGAATAACAATACCAATAAGCCTAGCGATTTCCCTTTCGATTCATAAAACATTGTTTCCTAGTCTGAAATCTTCACCTTTACCCATACACATAATCACAATAACATTCATACAATTATGTCGATGTCATATATACGAAGTTCAAAAGATAAGCGTTATCATTCGTATTTGTTAGAGCATAGCTCGGTTGAACCCACCAAGCGTTGGTATGTCAAGTTTGGTTATCATATTTTAGTGAATCAAAACTCAATTAAAGAATCGCTTGATTACGTACTAGAGACAACTTCGTATAGGTTAGGCTAGAAAGATTAGGATAATGAGACATACAAGTATTACTCGAAGACTTGAAGAATGTGAAGAAGTAACAAGCTACATCGACAACATCATCCTTTCTCTTGAGGTTAGTAATATTTTGACTTGAACTATTTCATTCCCAACTGTTGATGGTGGATTTTCATTTAAGGTTAAATTTGTAAAAAACCAGAAAACTATGCGCTGACATCTTGTAAAAGATAAGGCCATTTATAAGTGTTGGATACTCCCTCACTTAATTCACCAAGAATGGAGCATGTAGCAACAATCCCATTCTGTGAATACATGAAATTCCTCCAGGTTGGAGCATGTAGCAACAATCCCATCCTGTGAATTTCATATCAGCCTTGTATTTCCGGTACTCATTATCGGTGTGGCATGACGACCGAGTGTTACTCTTACTGAGTAACACGAACCTCCAAGCACTATAATGAAACCATGTACGAAATACCCGTACGGCCGACTCTCGGTGTGTTATACTAGCCCGATTGAGCCCCTCTCGGTGTGTTATACTAGCCCGATTGAGCATCCGGAGTGACCGTATCGGTCCGGATATGATCTGATCGCGGTCATCCAACTCCATAAGCATGATTGGATGACCCCAGATCAATTCCATCACCCCCAAGCGGTATGGAATACCCACGGCCGACCCCGCATGGTCGGTCATTGGCCTAGCTTGCCAAGAAACCGTTCATACCAAGCATTATGGACGGAAAACCCTAAATTAGGGTTTGCGGCATATTACATGTGTCGCAAAGCAGTCTCAACCATCCATCTTCGCAGGTATAGATGGAGGGTGTAGATGTAGACTCAAAGGGCCCAGAGCATGTCAACACGATTACGAGTGGCCCGCCTACACACTTGACCAATCGGTCAAGACCAACCACGCATGGTTGTAACAAATTTGTACGCCCAAACAAGGAGTGACGCACGGCTTTGAAAAGCCAAAATTAGGGTTTCAAGCCATCACGCGCGTCCATCTTCTCCGGCACGAATGGAGGGTCACAGATTAGATTAGCGGTCCGGTCATACCAAAGCATGACCACCGTGGGCCCATCTACCTCCTCATGTGTTCGGCCAAGGCATACCATGCCTGGCTATCCCAAACCGTCCACCCAAACTTGCGGGGTTACACTTCCCAAATTGCAACCGATCTCGACCACTCAACTTCACCCAGGACGATTTGAGTGGCTTAGATCACGTTTTCATGGGATAGTCGGTATAGGTGTGAACACCAGCCTACCACCTACACGCTTGGTATGATCGACCAAGACCGACCAAGATGGGTCGTTTTGAAACGCGTGCCCAAACTAGGGATGTCACGCGTTTTCAACTCCTTTGCGGCAATGGATTTCGCGCAAACCGATCTCAACCACTCAACTTTACCGGTCAAATTGAGTGGCCTAGATCGCGCCTTCATGGGACAGTGAGGTATGGACGTGCACACCGGCATGCTGTCTACACACATGCCCGGTCGGTCCTCTCCAAATCCCTTTCCATGCTCGGTTTCGACCAAGCTGAAGAGTAATGCTTGCGCACCTCTTCAAAAAACCCTAATATTCATTAACGGTCGCAGATGAGTGTCTCAAAGATCATCTCATCCGTCCAACTTCACCAGCTTGGTTATACAACCCTGGTGGGAGTTAATTGGTTAGTGAGGCGTCATTACCCATCACTTTACCACACCATGATGCGATCGGCACAAAATACACACGATACTTCACAAGTATCGACTTCCCGAATAACGCAGTTATTCAATTCAAAGATTACATGCTATCTTTCGTGGATCCACGATCCACACATTCGACATCAATCATGTCACAAACGGGGGATACATACTGGGGTATTGGTCTGGCGGTTTACAGCGTGCAGCGTGCAACGCGCCATCACAAGAACGTGTTAGGAAGTCATGGACGGTTAGAGATGAACAGGAGAAGTGGGCAAGGATGGTCGTGTATCACCGACGCACAACTCCACAAATCCATCACTCCACTTCCTCCACTTTCCACGAGAGACGTGAATAAGGCTCAATGACTTGTATAAATAGGTTCTCCGCCCTATTTCAAACAACAACACAAGTCCAGACGAGACAGAAAACCAAGTGTTAATACAAAACGTATTCAAACACCCAGAGCTTGCTTGCATCAACCACAAGCCTGCTCACCTTTCTGTCACAAGTCATAAGCAAGCCAACACCTTCACAATCTCAACACCTTCTTCGCTTCCCTCCCTAAGATCAACCCCATCTCCTTCACTTTGTGACCGAAACAAGTCTGGAACGGCCATTTCTTGGTTTAGGACGGACTTGCACGAGATTGATCTCTCGAATCTACAAGCACTCACCGCGTAGTGCATTTGTTTAAGGTTTAGATTCATTCCTCATCCACACCCCGAATTACCAAATTCTGCAGGAATAGTTTTCACCCATAAACAATTGGCGACCACAGTGGGAGGTTGATCTATCGGTTGCAAAAAATTGAATTCTCAATTCTTCGGTTTTCGGCTCACGATGCATCCTCATCAGGAAACCACATGCGGTTCAGATACCATGGGAAGTGTAGCTAGAATGCTGGGGGATGTCTTGGCAAATCAAGCTGGTATCACCAGAAGACAGAGCGAGACATTTCGCCTTTTGAATGATATAGCAACACAATTACAAGAATGATCGACATGCATCTACTCAAGCAGTGCAAGAAATGCTGAATCCTTAGTCAGGAGTCACACCTTTATCGATGGAGAGGCAAAAAGAGCGCGTAACCGCAGGAGATTCAGGAAAGACGAACAACATGGTCCAGTCAACAATGAAGAACCGAGGCAGCTCCACAGAGGAAAGGACTTGTCCGGAGTACTACAACGTCTACCGGATAAATAAATGGAGCCTGCAGCTTACGGATCCCTGCTGGAAGATTTATATCTCAAGACCCTTGTCGAAGCCGTGAAGAAATGCTTGAGGAAGGAGAGATCAATCAAGGAACACGTGAGTACGAGAGGATGGGAACGTTCAATTCGATCACTCGGCAGTGATATTACAACACCTCCCATCACGAGCCGGAGCAGCCGCAAATGCGGCATCTCATCAAGTGTAACACCTCTGGTAGTCACCAGGGAAACAACTTCCACTCCTTCATCAGGATGAGGAGCCGTAGGGACGAGAGGAGGACCATCCCCCATTACCATTGCAGACTTGATGGAGAAGCTGGAAGTTCTTGCTAAGACTCAAACGGATATGGCTGCAACTCAGAAAGAGGTACTCACTTTTCTTAAGACATTAAGCGATCGATTTCCACAAGAGCCGTGACAGCCCCTGGAGCAAAAAAGGAACGCATTCAACGCACCGGAGAAGGTACTTCAGCGGCGCAGACCTCCATGGACCTGATCAAAGAAGCGACATCAGATATGAGCGGTTCTGTCATGGAGACTCCTACACTGGGGACTGATCCTCACAACGATCCTCCTCAAGTCAAGTCAATAGTTTCACTATGAACCAGAGGCCGGTGGATCGGGAAGCGTTTTCTCTACTGGAAAGTTTATGCGAACTTTCACACTTCTCGAAGAATCAGCGCACGGAGATATTTTGCTGCAATCAACCAGAGGAAGTTCACAACCGTGCCATACATGTCACCGCACGCATCAAGGATTCAGAGTTCAAGACGGCCCTTATCGACACAGGAGCGTCTTCGAATGTGATTACTCTCAAGACTCTCGGGACATCCAAGGTTCTCCCAGGCAAGGTCGTACGGAAGCCTACCACAACGACGGACTTCGAGGGAAACCAAACCATCACATACGGGAGAAGCTCCATGAAAGAATCGACAAGTTCGTTGCATCCCACTCCCCACGTGGGCGTCAATCCAGGAAGAAGACCGGCTTGCGTCATTGAAGGCTAAAACCCACGATGCATCTTTGCTGACGAAGCATTCTTCTCCATCCTGTGAAGCCACGACCCACGTTCACACGAAGAGGGAACGAACTTTTGTGGTGAGTCGTGACCAGAAAGGGAAAACGGTATACCGACGCTGCCATTATAAATTAGCAGGGGAACTGTTACCCAGTCTCTCCACCCAATGGAATGCTACAACAGCAACGAACCACAAGAACAAGTGCTAGATGCTCCACAACATCTGCAAGATGGCACCAACTCCACAACTGACAAGATTGAAATCGTTGAGGAATCTCCTAGGCCTATCTCCATCAGCTCAACCTTGTGTACGGATAAACGCGCGAAGCTCGTGGAACTTCTCAAAGAGTACCAGGACATATTCACTTGGAGATATGAAGAAATGCCGGATTTAGATGAAAATTGGTCACCCATCATCTACATGTCATACCTGCATCCAAGTCGGTTAAACAGTTGTAGTTCATACATGAGGAAAATGGATAGATCGAGTCTTTGCATAGACTTGAGAGACTTGAGCAGTCTTTGCTCCAAAAACGATCCTCCTCTACCTAACATCGACATGTTAGTAGATGCAACCTGCAGACATGGCATGTTCTCCTCCATGGATGGATGTAGCGGCTACAAACAGATAAGGATGTACGAGCATGATGCAAGTAAGATATCTTTTCGAACTCCTCTCGGAAATTTTTATTATACCATGCTGCCATTTGGTTTAAAGAATGCCGGTGCAACGTATCAAACGGAAATCTTCCACTGGAGCCGATACCTCAAGGGAGCAGCCTCAAGAAGATAAAGATGTCCACGCGTCATATCAAGCAAGATCCGGGCGAGTCACTTTATCAGACAGTGGTACATGTCGATCATGCTATGTTGGAGAATCCGCGCTTTTGGTCATCCTTTGGAGCTATTAAACGCTCATCTACAACAACATATGCCCTGATAGAAAGAACCAGGCCTGCCGGTAATGAAGAGCCTCATAGTGTTTGTAGGAGCATATATCTCACCAACAGGGGATACAACCTTCAGCCTTCTGTAAGCAGTTCCCTGAAGCAGCAAGAGGAAAACCACCGAGATACAACGTCATGCGCATCCGTCAACTCCAACTCTAATACCACATGCACGACTCCCACAATGATGAAACAATGTCCAAGATATTCCATATCTGGCTCGACAACAACCACTACGAACAAACCATGTAAACCACGCTTGGAGACTGAGGCTCAGCATAAAGTTCCTTCACCGTCAGTCAAGGAATTCTTCAACATGAGAGAGATGGTCAATCAAGAAGCATGGAATTCGCAAGGGTAAATCGAACTGAAGAGGGAAACACTTCAACGCTCCCTCTAGCAGAAGCTGCTTCAATGGTCTATTCAAGAGCCGCCTCAACGCTCTCTCCGGGACCCACGTTCGCTTCAGAATCCTGCTTCAACAATCTCTCAAGGATCCACCTCAATGTTCGCACCAGAAGCCACTTTAACATCCTCTCGAGTCGTTTCAACACTCAAGCTACATCAATGATCTGCGCTCTGGTCAAGTTATCTTTGATGTACTCATTGCTCAACATACGTCTCATCCATCCTTCATGAGGACCCAGCGGAGCATGAAAAAACCTGAAGTCGATAGGAGAAGGGTTATCCTGTGGTACAGATATTTTCAAGGGCGCGATGAACAACTCATCATCAATGTTCGGCATATCTTTGAAGCTTTCAACACCTCCTGACTTGGCACCAGCACTATCCCCAGAAGACATCTCAACAGGAGTTCTTTTCTTCATTCTACAATAAAAGACAGGAGCAGTACTTGTATAAAAACACATGAGGCGTGTAGTCACACATGATAAGATACAACCCACGTTGAAATACACAAAAGCTGGGATTGGGTCCAAACACCAGTATCACTCAAGTTTCAAGTCTGGTACAAGTTTCAAGTCTGGTATTGGTTTCAAGTCCGGTACAAGTTTCAAGTCTGGTACAAGTTTCAAGTCCGGTACAAGTTTCAAGTCCGGTATAAGTTTCAAGTCCGGATTGCTCAAGTTTAAAGTCTGGTGTTGGTCAAGGGCACAATTTGGTATTGCTCAAGTCGCAAAGGGCTGGTGTTAATCGGGACATAAGGTAGGTATAATAGGCGCACACAAGAGGCCGATTTGATCGAAGCACGGGCCGACGTTTGAAACATGTACATAGTGGACCCACGTTCAACCGGAGCAGACACAACAAGCCCACGTTCGATCAAGCGGCGCAGATAGCCCCACGAACGAAGAAGGCGCAATGATCGATCGATTGGGCACAATCCCACGATCGAACGAAGCAGGCGCAATAACCCCTCGACCTAATCAGGCATAGCAAGGTCGATCGAAGCAGGCAAGACCGATATCATGCTAGGGGAATACTCTCCTGGACGCCTCTTGAACGCTCGCATGCTCCGAGGACAGGATGACCCGTCTCTCCTGGTAACATATAACTTTGTCTCATAAGTTTTATCTTTAACTGTCACCATCTTATGCCTACCACGCAATAGTGTAACCATTGTGTGCTAGGCATGGGACTTAATGTTGATGGTGGATTTTCATTTAAGGTTAAATTTGTAAAAAACCAGAAAATTATGCGCTGACATCTTGTAAAAGATAAGGCCATTTATAAGTGTTGGATACTCCCTCACTTAATTCACCAAGAATGGAGCATGTAGCAACAATCCCATTCTGTGAATACATGAAATTCCTCCAAGTTGGAGCATGTAGCAACAATCCCATCCTGTGAATTTCATATCAGCCTTGTATTTCGGTACTCATTATCAGTGTGGCATGACGACTGAGTGTTACTCTTACAGAGTAACACGAACCTCCAAGCACTATAATGAAACCATGTACGAAATACCCGTACTGGATGACTCTCGGTGTGTTATACTAGCCCGATTGAGCCCCTCTCGGTGTGTTATACTAGCCCGATTGAGCATCCGGAGTGACCGTATCAGTCCGGATATGATCGATCGTGATCATCCAACTCCATAAGCATGATTGGATGACCCCGGATCAATTCCATCACCCCCAAGCGGGTATGGAATACCCACGGCCGACCCCGCATGGTCGGTCATTGGCCTAGCTTGCCAAGAAACCGTTCATACCAAGCATTATGGACGGAAAACCCTAAATTAGGGTTTGCGGCATATTACATGTGTCGCAAAACAGTCTCAATCATCCATCTTCGCAGGTATAGATGGAGGGTGTAGATGTAGACTCAAAGGGCCCAGAGCATGTCAACACGATTACGTGTGGGCCGCCTACACACTTGACCAATCGGTCAAGACCAACCACGCATGGTTGTAATAAATTTGTACGCCCAAACAAGGAGTGACGCACGGCTTTGAAAAGCCAAAATTAGGGTTTCAAGCCATCACGCGCGTCCATCTTCCCCGGCACGAATGGAGGGTCACAGATTAGATTAAGCAGGTCCGGTCATACCAGCATGACCACCGTGGGCCCATCTACCTCATCATGTGTTCGGCCAAGGCATACCATGCCTGGCTATCCCAAACCGTCCACCCAAACTTGCGTGGTTACACTTCCCAAATTGCAAACTGATCACCGGACGATTTGAGTGGCTTAGATCACGTTTTCACGGGATAGTCGGTATAGGTGTGAACACCAGACCTACCACCTACACGCTGGTATGATCGACCAAGACCGACCAAGATGGGTCGTCTTGAAACGCGTGCCCAAACTAGGGATGTCACGCGGTTTCCAACTCCTTTGCGGCAATGGATTTCTGCGCAAAACCGATCTCAACCACTCAACTTTACCGGTCAAATTGAGTGGCCTAGATCGCGCCTTCATGGGAAAGTGAGGTATGGACGTGCACACGGCCGGCATGTTGTCTACACACATGCCCGGTCGGTCCTCTCCAAATCCCTTTCCATGCTCGGTTTCGACCAAGTCTGAAGAGTAATGCTTGCGCACCTCTTCAAAAAACCCTAATATTCATTAACGGTCGCGGAGATGAGTGTCTCAAAGATCATCTCATCCGTCCAACTTCACCGACTTGGTTATACAACCCCGGTCGGGGGTTAATTGGTTAGTGAGGCGTCATTACCCATCACTTTACCACACCATGATGCAGTACCGGCACAAAATACACACGATACTTCACAAGTATCGACTTCCTGAATAACACAGTTATTCAATTCAGTATTACATGCTATCTTTCGTGGATCCACGATCCACACATTCCAGACATCAATCATGTCACAAACTGGGGGATACATGCGGGGTATTGGTCTGGCGGTTTACAGCGTGCAGCGTGCAACGCGCCATCACAAGAACGTGTTAGGAAGTCATGGACGGTTAGAGATGAACATGAGAAGTGGGCAAGGATGGTCGTGTATCACCGACGCACAACTCCACAACTCCATCACTCCACTTCCTCCACTTTCCACGAGAGACGTGAATAAGGCTCAATGACTTGTATAAATAGGTTCTCCGCCCTATTTCAAACAACAACACAAGTCCAGACGAGACAGAAAACCAAGTGTTAATACAAAACGTATTCAAACACCCAGAGCTTTCTTGCATCAACCACAAGCCTGCTCACCTTTCTGTCACAAGTCATAAGCAAGCCAACACCTTCACAATCTCAACACCTTCTTCGCTTCCCTCCCTAAGATCAACCCCATCTCCTTCACTTTGTGACCGAAACAAGTCTGGAACGGCCATTTCTTGGTTTAGGCCGGACTTGCACAGATTGATCTCTCGAATCTACAAGCACTCACCGCGCAGTGCATTTGTTTAAGGTTTAGATTCATTCCTCATCCACACCCCGAATTACCAAATTCTGCAGGAATAGTTTTCACCCATAAACACCAACGTATCTTTCAAGTCGTGATATATTGAAAACATAACTGCGAAGCTGTGAATGATTATACTGTAGTAGACATAGTGTTAAGGAATTAGAATACGAAGTATAACGCTTATCTTTTGAACTTCGTATATAAGACATCGATATAATCGTATAAATGCTATTGTGATTATGTGTATGGGTATGGGTGAAGATTTCGTCCTAGGAAACAATGTTTACATTCGTTTAAAGGAAGTACATTCATGAACTTGTTTTGTGAATCAAAAGGGAAATCGATAGGCTTATTGGTATTGTTATTCATTGCATATCTTTGGATTACCAATATGTGTGAGTTAGTAGAATCGATAATAACTTGTTATGTATCTTGGTAAAACTAGTCATAATGCCTGACTTATGTATTGGTATGACTTTTATTAACCGATCCTAAGTAATCACCTAAGATGGTATGATCGATATTTGTAATTGGTGTGACCGATCCTAGTAATTGGTGTAACCGATCCTAGTAATTGGTGTGATCGATCACAAAAGAATGTGTAATCGATCCTTGTAATTGGTGTAACCGGTCCTGACCGATCCTGATAACTGGTGTGACCGATCACAAGTAATACCATGAGAATATGATAACCTGTCCTGGTAATTGATGCAACCAATTTGGTAACTGATGTAACCGGTCCCAGTAACCATATTAAGGTAGAATCGATCCTTGTGTTTGGTAGAACCGTAAACCCATGATTAAGTGTGTTGATTTGATCAATCACATAGTTCTTGGAAATCAGATGAACTAGTCATAAACTTGTTTGGAAGTGTGGTATAATCGGTTCCAAGATTGTAAATATGAAAGAGGATTTACAAAGAAATAAGATGTCGACATACTTTGAACATGTTCAGTAACTCTTATCTTTTATTGTTCAAACATATTCCTTAATAAATAAAGGAGATCCCGGACCGAAATAAGTTGAGAATCTCTGGAAAATAAAAATTGGTAATGTGCATTTACTAACTGGATATTTTCTAGTAGGATTTCGGTTAATATTGGACAGAGCATTTCTAGAAATTATGAAAACCGAATTTGGAAATATATTGCATATATTGAGAATATTTTTAGTTTTGGAAATTCCTTGGTGTCCAAACTTCCTTGGTCTATAAATACCCAAGTTTGCATTTCGAGCAAACTATCCTAAGAGCCAGCAAAACTACCTTGTTATGTTGTTACTGGTGGATCCGTCTATTCATAGAGGATAGTACCCTAATTAGGCGAAATCTCTTACGACCGCTAGTTTAAAGACTTCTGTGGGATCAAGAATCTCTACGAGTACCGTTGGTGGGAAACAAGATAGTTGCAGTATTATTAGTTTTCGATTTGATTTGATTGACTAACAGTTGTTGAAATTTGATTGCACCTAGTTTGTTTATTCTTGAGAATCCTCTCTCCTGATATAAGATTCACTCAAACTAGATCGAAGTGTCGACATGATCTTTAGAACTGTTTGTAGATCTAAAGACGTCTTGTGATAATCCATTGTTAATAGACTATGTTCTGTGCGTGATTGATTGATAGACATAATTTTGTGTCTGAATTGTCCTCAATGTATGTATTGTTAGTACTCAATTTTACTTATTATGGTGTTTTTGTGTATTTGTAGGTGTTTTTGGAGAAATAAACATGTGTGGAAAATTCGGCTCGAAAAGTTGATAAAGGCACCCGGAGGACACTTGCTATTCAGACTCCCATTTTGGATAAGGGGAAACTCAGTTACTAAGGGGCACTCCTATGCTATTCGCACCCCACACCTGGATAGGGGGACACCAATCTTCATCACCGTGAGAATTATTTTGGCGGGAAAATGTTATTTCATCCGCGTGATATTCTGGAGTAAATTTGGAGGTGATTTCATGAGATTTTCTCGCGGATATCAATTGGAGATATCTTGTTTTACCTAAACAGGATTAGTAAGAGTTGTCGAATTGGAAAAAAAGGGGATGAAACGCGCAAACACACGAAACAGGGAAGTGTGTACGAGGAGATATTCACGGGATTTCACGAGTTATTCTATGGATTGCGTGTGTTTGAAAGACTCTTGACTCCATCTTTAATAAGTTCTGATTGTGTTGAAGTGTGAAGGAGATAATTACAACAACTAATCTCCTGATTTACAACTGCAGATACGTGAAATGAAGAAAAAATATTCTCGAGTTATTTTTCTTGAAAGAGAGAAGATACGAGAATTAAATGGGAGATACGATGGGTTATTGAGTATATAATGTTGTTGAGGAGTCAGAGAAGGTTTATGAAGAGTTAGGGGTAGTTTTAGAGCAACAAAAATCGCTGCAGAGCGATTCTGCAGTAGCAGCAGAGAAGAGGAAGAAGAGAGTTGCAGACGACACATCAGAAGTGTCGTTCTCAAGAACCCTAAAGCTGAAGAACATAATACTGTAGAGAACAGTCGTAGTCAGTGTCTTATATTCAAACTGTTCAGTAACAGTCCATTAGTCACACCTATCTTTAGTTAGTAACACCTCTTGTAACAATGTATTCTGTAACGTCCAGTAGGTGTTGCAGATTCGCTGTATTATTATTTCTCTCCAATAAAACACCTTTTTGAGCCATGAATCTATATTTTGAGTGTGTTTTGAGCATGAGGAGCTAAACCCCATCACTGGGACGACGGAGGAGGCTATTTTTCGTTCATGTGGTAATTAAAATAATTCTTTTATAACTATCTGCATAGAATTTAATTGTTTTATGATTTCTATTAATTATTTGTTATTTTGTTTGATGTCGCATGCTTAGTTTTAATTACTTTTGATGCGTCATGCTCACAACTTACAACTAATGTTTTATGAAATCTACTTTGGCAAAGAATAGAGTTATTGTTTCTTTTTGTTTTGAGCTATAAATGTCTAGGATTAATTTATGAACCCATGAACATGAAAAACAGTAAAATCCCGAGTCCCAGTAAATTCTTCATCCTGTGACCATATTTTGTACATATCTTCTTTATTTTTAGTTTATTAATTCTTAAAATCAATCTCATCAAGTCCGAGTGATAGACAACCTTGCTTACCACTATATAAAATTCGATTAATTTTTGGCGCCGCCGACGCGGACTTGTGTATAGATTTTTTTTTTTTTAGGTTTTTTTTACGCGTTTTGGTATTTCTTGTTTGCTTTCAGAATTGGAGCTGAGCTAAAGAAAAAGAGAGAAAGTGTTGAAAAGAAAAGCGAAGCCAAAGAAGGAAACAAAAGAGGAATCCAAAAGGAGTGAAGAAGAAGATTTTGTATATAATTATTTTATTCTATTTTATTTTTTTAGAAACTGTAATTAGGGTTTTATTTTTGTATTCTTTTATTTTTGGACTTTCTTTTTGAATTTTTTTTTTTTTGGGACATTGAACATTGGACATTATTATTTTTAAACCCTAAGGAAGGGTTATTTTGAAAATAAACTGCACAGGGAAGGACGACAGTTACGATACTGTCTCGGCCCCTCAGGTTCGTACACTGACATAGGAGTCAGTGGCCCGAGTCGACTTCAACGGTTCATCCCCCGTCTGGAATGGGAGGTAAGAATTTTAAACACCCGCGAATCCCCTGTCAGCGGGTTTACTGGATGATTTTGTATGCATATATGTTGAGGTCTGAATACGGTTTAATTTCTAGTAAAGGGAAAGGCCTGGCCAAATTAAGATAACGACTCGGATTTCATCACCATTTCCTTCTTGCCCGCCTTAGGAACACGTAACCTAAGCCTTAAAATTTTGACTAGAACGAGACCGATAGGGGTAACGAACTTAATAGGAAAGTCGTTTGAAAAATATTGGTTGCTCTATTAAGCATACTTCGAAGTTCATAATGGTTAGTGTAAGTTGAGCGTGCCGCCTTGTAACCCAAGTGAATGTTTTTCCAGTGAGGCCTGGGTGTCAAAGCTCCTTTGAGCTTCCCTTGTCTCTATTCAACTTACTTTAACTCAGATTGATTCCAGAGAGGTTTGCTGAAATTGTAACGAATTGCCTTTCGAAAGAATAGAAGCTGGTCTAGAAACAATCTAAGGGAGCCATCATGCTTTTTGTTTGCTAGATCAAATAGGCTTGTTGTGGTCGAGTCAGCCTTGTTTGTGCTTGTGTAGAATTCCTTTGCAGTTAGGATGTCAAACTGGTAGTATAATAGCCATCACAACGAATATGAATATCCAACTGAACAATATGTACATCACTCTTTTCATGACCATAGTGTGAATAGTGGTTGAGAACGCCAATCTTTTGAAGGTTATGGGTCATACCATGGTGAGCCCAATTACTATCCACACGTGCATCGGTCTTACGAGCAAGAAGATTATAATACTAGTTCTTCATCTCTAGAGGATACAATCAAACTTTTGAAAAGTAGTCCTTTTTATGATCCTTCATTTCCTATTCCTTCTCTAGAAGAGTCCCTCAGGGATTTAGCTGAGTCGATACGTAAGTTAGATGAGGTGAATAACGTAGTTGTGGACGAAAGAACTGCAACAACGACTGAATCTTCTTTAGAAGATATCCTCAATAGGTTAACTGAAAACTTAGATCCAACACTAAGGGAACTTTCTTTAGAAGAGACCCTTGAGAGGATAGCTGAGTCGACACGTAAACCTGAGTTAGAGACGAACGAAAGTATTGCTCAAAATAACTTGAATTTCCAATATAGTGTTTCCAGTAACACCCTTGAAAATAATGATAGTTGTTGGAGACACTAATTTAGATAAGGTTCAACCATTTTCATGTTATTATACTGATGATTATGATGAGGATAGTGTTGATGAAGAATCATACATATGTAGGCATAGTGATCAGGAAATAGTTACTCCAGTTGAGCTTCATAAGGATAATATTATTTCTGGTCCAAATCCCGATAATTTTAATGATTATTCACCTATTCAAAAGGATGTGGATTTTACTAGAGATACCACCATTTTAGACGATGTAGTTCATGATCCTTTAGCCTGCAGTGTGTTGGAATATCCATTATTTGATGTGCCTATCAGTGAATCGGAGGAAGTAACTATGATTAACACCTTAGTTAATGAGCCTTTACTAGAAACTTTCGCTGATAATCCTTTATATGATTGTGATGATG
The DNA here is from genome assembly GCA_023531295.1 of Papaver armeniacum. Taxonomy (NCBI): domain Eukaryota; kingdom Viridiplantae; phylum Streptophyta; class Magnoliopsida; order Ranunculales; family Papaveraceae; genus Papaver; species Papaver armeniacum. The sequence continues at coordinate 959,753 of JAJJWW010017398.1, forward strand.
GTTTAGAGGAAAGAGTTTACCCTGAGAATACTGTTTTAGAGTCTAGAGATTTAGAAACACTAGTCTTAGAAGACGATAAACTCGTAGAGATGAGTAAGGATGCATTACCTGATAATAACTTAGAAGAATCAATTGACCATTTTCAGGATTCTGATATTCTAGAAATTAGGGAAATTGTGACTGGTCTATCTAGAGACACTGAAAACTCTAAGTTTGGGGGTGATTATCACTCTCCTAGTGCCTTACCTTTAACTCTCAGAAAGTCCCCTCACTTAGGACTGGACATCTGTGCCTCAACCATTTTACAAGATCATCTTCATACACTTTTTCTTGAACCTAGTTTTGTCCATAAAGAAGTTCAGTTGTTAGAAACCCATCATCTGGTTGATGTGGTTAACCCAGGCTATGATACCAAGGTTGAATTTGTTTTCCCACCAGAAACTTTTCTTCCAATTATGGGAACTTATGAATTTCAGATGTGTCAGTTAATAAGTTTTGAGACTAAACCTAATTACTTTAGAAGATTAGGGTCGACACATTTGCTTAAGAATGACCACTATTGTGGTCAACTGTGTGAGTCAAATATGTTTGACTTAGAGGATCCCCAATTATTCAGGTTATTGTTATGTGCTTCTAAGTTCTTAGTTAAGTATTTACAGACTCTTCAACCCGACCTTCAGGATCTTACCTTTGAGAAAATTCGTCCCTTGAAAACATTTTATCTAGACCCTTTTATAGAGCCTGAACCTGAGCCACAACTAGATATAGTTGTCTTAAACATAAAGTTAAATAAGGGTATGTTCGGTATCTTCTTGATCTGTTGCAGTTTCCTCTTCTTGTGGTTGTCACTTTTTGCTCCAGATGACCCACAATTATTCCGGTTACTGCTATATGATTTTACGAGGTGACGAATCCTTTCCAATGTCTGCCTGAAGACTTTAAACTTAGCACTTCTTGGGAGGTAACACATGCTCTTGCAACACGGTAATATCTTTCCTTAACTCTTTTCTTCAAGTGGTAACAATTTCTCCTTGTTCATGCTTTTAATTTCATCTTTAGAACATTGCGGACAATGTTAGATTTAAGTTTGGGGGTATGGGAGAAACTTTTTAGTTGCAGTACAAATAAATAAACTCCAGAGACTAGAAATTTATGCTTATTAAGGTTGGCACTAACCAATCTAAGTGGATGGGAACATCTTGGTTGTAGGAGTTGAGGAACCAATCTGATTAGATGGAAACATCTATAGAGTCTATTCATAAAAGCACAAAGCTCAGGTGTTAGAAAAAAAAACATGGTAGTTTCGCCATATCTCATTGAATCCTTTTCACCTTTTGTTTTTATTTTTCTTTTCTTATAAGTGATTTGGTGGGGCACACGATTCAAGTTGTTACCATTGCTATGCCAGTTGTGTTGACCTAGAGTTAGGATTATCACCCGCTGGTTCCCTTGTATTTGACAGTTGTGTTGATATTAGTCAGACCGGTATCTCAGTCCATTAGGATAGGTTCATCCTAGTAGTGGCCTTCAGACAGATATGGGAAACACCGTTCACCTTAGTCAACATCAAAACCATCTACGTTTTTCTCTACATCCATCTTCTTAATCTTTCCATGTGATTGGTTGACTTCGGTTATGATGTCCAGAAACTATCCGATTAGAGCTCTGTCACTTATATATGAATTTTAGTATGCTTGAGTGCAAACTCGTGTACAACAATTGGAATTTCGCATCAGGGTACTTCCTCATATAGTCAATGATTGTATGCTAACCAAGGAGATTCTTTAGTTCCTTTCAAGGTTCTGCGTAGATAGCTAGAGTCTAGAGTAAAGGTTTTGTGGGTACACCTCTGGTAAACCCTCCCGAGACTATAACTCGGCCACTAGGGCCACCTAGGGGTTCGAAGGCTTGTTGCACATGCTAAGTGCAATCGCGATGCCTGCGACAGTGAGTTAGGATTTTATTTTCTAGATTAGATTTGCTCGAGGACTAGCAAATAATAAGTTTGGGGGTATTTGATAGACACAATTTTGTGTCTGAATTGTCCTCAATGTCTGTATTGTTAGTGCTCAATTTGTACTTATTATGGTGTTTTTGTGTATATGTACGTGTTTTTGGAGAAATAAACATGTGTGGAAAATTCGGCTCGAAAAGTTGATAAAGGCACCCGGAGGACACTTGTTATTCGGACTCCCATTTTGGATAAGGGGCAACTCAGTTGCTAAGGGGCACCCCAGTGCTATTCGCACCCCACACCTGGATAGGGGGACACCAATCTTCATCCCCGTGAGGATTATTTTGGCGGGAAAATGTTATTTCATCTGCGTGATATTCTGGAGTAAATTTGGAGGTGATTTCATGTGATTTTCTCGCGGATATCAATTGGAGATATCCTGTTTTACCTAAACAGGATTGGTAAGAGTTGTCGAATTGGAAAAAAGGGGATGAAACGCGCAAACACACGAAACAGGGAAGTGTGTACGAGGAGATATTCACGGGATTTCACGAATTATTCTATGGATTGCGTGTGTTTGAAAGACTATTGACTCCATCTTTAATGAGTTCTGATTGTGTTGAAGTGTGAAGGAGATAATTACGGCAACTAATCTCGTGATTTACAGCTACAGATACGTGAAATGAAGAAAAAATATTCTCGAGTTATTTTTCTTGAGAGAGAGAAGATACGGGAATTAAATGGGATATATGATGGGTTATTGAGTATATAATGCTGTTGAGGAGTCAGAGAAAGTTTATGAAGAGTTAGGGGTAGTTTTAGAGCAACAAAAATCGCTGCAGAGCGATTCTCAAGAGAGTGCAATGAGAGAAGAGGAAGAAGAGAGTTGCAGACGACACATCAGAAGTGTCGTTCTCAAGAACCCTAAAGCCGAAGAACATAATACTGTAAAGAACAGTCGTAGTCAGTGTCTTATATTCAAACTGTTCAGTAACAGTCCATTAGTCACGCCTATCTTCAGTTAGTAACACCTCTTGTAACAGTGTATTCTGTAACGTCCAGTAGGTGTTGCAGATTCGCTGTATTATTATTTCTCTCCAATAAAACACCTTTTTGAGCCATGAATCTATATTTTGAGTGTGCTTTGAGCATGAGGAGCTAAACCCCATCACTGGGACGACGGAGGAGGCTGTTTTTCGTTCATGTGGTAATTAAAATAATTCTTTTATAACTATTTGCATAGAATTTAATTGTTTTATGATTTCTATTAATTATTTGTTATTTTGTTTGATGTCGCATGCTTAGTTTTAATTACTTTTGATGCGTCATACTCACAACTTACAACTAATATTTTATGAAATCTACTTTGGCAAAGAATAGAGTTATTATTTCTTTTGTTTTGAGCTATAAATGTCTAGGATTAATTTATGAACCCATGAACATGAAAAACAGTAAAATCGCAAGTCCCAGTAAATTCTTCATCCTGTGACCATATTTTGTACATATCCTCTTTATCTTTAGTTTATTAATTCTTAAAATCAATCTCATCAAGTCCGAGTGAACGACAACCTTGCTTACCACTATATACATTTCGATTATTGATCACAAGAGATTCAAGTTGTGGTGTGCAGGTGTTTACTGAAGATTTAAGAAGATTTGAAGACGAAGAAGATTTCTGATTTGGGTTCATAATCTTTGGTGTGCACAAAACTTGATCGGCTGGGATCCAACTATAATCGGTTTATTTTTGATAGATTTAATTGATTAGTTGCATAGATCGGCTTCAGTATTTAGTATCTTGGTAGATCCTATTATTGATTGCATTATCTAAACTCTGCTACTTTGGTAGTTGTTGGATAGATTGATCTAAACCCGACAAAGGAGTTTATTGGATTAAACAGAAGAGCCTTTGTCTAACTCATATCACTGAGATTGAATATAGTTGTTACCGAACAAATTTGTTGTTCCTTTACTGTTTGGAATACGAACCAAAGGAATTGTTCTAGTGCGTGCACTTATTGAATGTCGGAAGCGCATGGATACTGAAGAAACTAGGTGAACTATAGATTTAGTTGCTTGGTCTCAACTATACGAAGTTGGTTTGATTTTTTATAGCGGCTTAAATATGAGAGTATTCAATTCTGGACTAGGTCCCGGGGTTTTTCTGCATTTGCGGTTTCCTCGTTAACAAAAATCTTGATGTGTCATTTACTTTTGTTTTCCGTAATTATAATTGTTGTTATTATAATTTAAAGTAAATTACACAAACGTTAACTCCGTATTACTTGATAGTGATCCTATAGTGTTTGGTTAAGTCCGAACCTATTATCAAGTAATCACACTTTGATTGTTGTATTGTCTCGATCTCGTATCTATAGACGATCACACAAAGTGTGAATACCGATTCGTTGTATTGTCTCGACTCAGTCCATAGACAATCACTTTCGGTAAGAGAACTTATAGGTAGAAAAGTTGAAGATTGTGGTATATTTGGGTACCCTCGTCTTTTCAATTGGTATCCGAGCATGCAAACACGAAAATATCTAACAATCCGTGTTTGGTGCGATCCAACCTATTATAATTGAATCTATGTCTGGTTCGGTTAACATTATGCAAGAGTATGAATACTCAAATATTGAAGATGTTACAACCTCGTTAACTCATGATCCAGGAGTTACGAAAACATCTGAGTCTATCTCTGATGGAAAGGAAGATTCTGATAAAGAGTTGGTAAAACTCCTAAAGCCAATAAGATCTCTGTCTACACGAATGTTAATACTAAAGACAAAATCTAATCTTAAGAATGAGATCAGAGAAAAAGACATTCAACTAAATATTCTAGCCAAAGAGAATATGGATTTCTCTGTCAAACTAGAAGCCATTGGTAAATCTCTTTCTCAAGATCAAGAGACTCATCCCGTGACTCTGACTGATGATGTTGTTTTAATTTCTTATGATAATGAAGAAACAAAGAGTCCTTGTTCGACTTTTACAGACTGTGATAAAATCGGTTTAGTCACGTCTGAAACAGATCATGATGATGGTAGTCTTCCAAACTATATCAAGTCAGAAGAGGATGAGAAACCAACTTATATATCTATTGATAATCAAATGAAATCTTGTCAAAAGGAAACTTTGAACCGATTCCATGAAAGTAATCTTAAGGAATACAACTTTAAGTCACTTGACAAGAAACTTATACTTCTTCAAAACACAGTGGTAAAAGTATTGAAAGAAGTTTCTTGTCTTAAAAAACTGAAAGATAATTCCGCAGTAGAAAGACAGAATATATCTCAATCCAACAAAGTCAACTCAAAAAAATCTGTTGTAAGAGTTGATAATCGCTTCTGGAAAAAGGTTCCTCCCCACTTATGTCGAAACAATCCTTGTTTACATGAAGAACGATTCCAGAAGAAAGGGAAAGAGAGAATCTCTGCCGAAGGAAACAATCAGGAATTTCCAATAATTGTTTCAAGTAATCAGGCTGATGTGCATCATAAGGAAATCCTTAGAATGAGAAAATCTTATGAAAATATCGTTGACAGAATTAAGAGAGATCTGTCTATCTCTGAAAATTCTCACATCAATACTATTTCTCCTTATGATCATAAGTTTGGATCAAGGAAGGATCATCTTCTTGGGAGAAAATACTTTGGGCAGAAATTTCCGAAGAGGAACATGAACTATGTTTCCGATACTCACTGTAAGCAAGAAAAGGCTTACACCGATGCAACCTAGTTGTATGAAGACTGTGCACTCTCATCCTTGTTCATGCTCATACTTTTGAGATGAGAAGCACATAAAAATAAGAGTACATTTTTTTCATAGTTTGCATCAAAACTTGTGTGACAAACACTGGATAACTGCGAATCCACTTTTGTCTAAAAAAATGTTCATGTTTATTATGATTTTCCAAAATTAGGGTTTATTGGAAATTTTCGAATTTTAATAAACCTTCCAGCATGAGAAATTCGGACAAAGGAAATAAAATATATTATGTATATATTTTCGGAACTTCCCTAATATTTTCGGTATGAGTATTGTCTCTTCTCAAGAGATACAATCTCTTGCATGTATTAAGGAACCCTGATCAATTCTTATTTGATGTAGAACATCTAGACAAAGTCATCCCTGTTTGACATTAGTGTCAAACCGTATTCTATTTCTAGTATTATTTCCTAATTTATGATTTCCCTATTCTAGAACTATTCTAGAACATATTAGTTTCCTAGTTTGGTATGATTTCCTTTTCTAGTTTTATTACTTTTAGGAAATAGTGAAGCCTATATAAGAAGGCCTAGCCTTGTAGAATTCCTACACATTCAACATTATTATCTTATTTGATTTATCAAAGTTATTTTATTTAGTTATTGTTCTCTAGTTTTCTTATAACTTTTGTGAATCTATTGATTTCACACTAGTTTTCACTACCTTTTGGATCCTTGATCCAAATTATTACGCTTCCGCTACGTTAAGTGGTACCAGAGCCTCGATTGAGAGCCTCCACTAACATGGGTGATAAGAAGATTGAAGAGTTAAGAACTAGTTTGAGGAAAGACCTAGAAGCTGATGTGAAAGCAATGGGAATCAATATTGAAAAGAAGCTAACCACAGTAATGGATGAACGTTTCGATGATATCACAAAAAAAAATCGAAAGTATGTTTATTAAGTTCATGGGAGAAGAAGGAAAGAAGGTACTTGGAGAAAAATCTAAGACCCAAGATGAAATTATCCATCCCCATACTTCCACCCCTCCCAACTCTACTACTCATCTTCAAACCCCCCCAGCCTCTTCCCAACCTTCTTCCAGCAATTACGCCTCCCTAAATAAATCATATTATCATCCATTACAATCCACTCCAGCATACTCTTCTTGTCCACCTTACACAACCCCACAATTTGAATTCTTTGAAAATTTCAGCTCTTACTCTACTCCCCAAAACTTGCTCAAATCTTCTACAAAACAACAAGCAATTGATGTTGAAGATTATGAGCCATATTATTATCCTCCACCACCGCGCCAGCAAAGGAACATGGGAAATCCACAAAACTATCACCCCAAAGCTGATATAACCCCGTTTGATGGACTCTTAGATTGGTTGTGTACAGTTGATCGCTTCCTTGCTTATATGCGCATACCTGAAGATCAACAAGTAGAGCTTGTTGCTTTCAAGTTTACTGGACCAGCTTCTTCATGGTGGGATCATCTTCAAATAGAACGAGCCAATCAAGGATTGCGACAAGTTCAATCCTGGACAGTCATGAAACAACTGTTGAAGAGAATATTTCTTCCTCCGGATTACATACAAACCTTGTTCATCAATTTGCAAAATTGTCGCCAAGGCAACCGCACGGTACAAGAGTATGTAACTGAATTTTCCCGTTTGTTATCTCGGAACCAACTGAATGAGACGGTTGATCAAACAATTGGGCGGTTCATCAATGGACTTGATTGGAATATACAAGAAAGGTTAGCTACTCAACAATATACTTCTCTTCATTCTGTCATTAATAATGCTTTAAAGATAGAATCTTTCATGCTTTCTCCACAACCATACCCAAAATCCTCATTCTCATACCCTAGAAAATCTTCATTTCAAAATTTTCCTAATAGGCAACAACCTTCTCCATTCCAGTCCCGTACTTCTCCTACTACCACTACCACCCAACCATCTTCTTCCCAAAGCCCACCTACCACAAAGACTCTTCCACCTCCACCCCAGCCTAGTAATGCTCCACCCATTAGACCAAAACCTCAAAACCCTTATGCATACCCAACCGAAAACAAGTGCTATAAGTGTAAGCAGCAGGTCATACATCAAACCAATGTAGAAGTGGGCGTACATTGATGACCGAAGAAGAGTCTCTTTGTGTATGAGGAAGAAAGTGAAGATGTTCATAGAAATATCGAAGATATACAAGCATATGCGGAGGAAGGAGATGAAAGTGATTATGTCTCTTATGTTATTCGAAATCTATTGTCCATTCCTCGTGTTGACTATCCAACCCGTAATCGTCTATTCCGCACTCAATGTCGTGTGCAAGAGAAGATATGTGATATGATCATTGACAGTGGAAGTTGTCAAAATATTGTTTCATCTAGATTGGTGGAAAAGCTACAATTATCTACTCATCCACATCCTAAACCATACTCCATTGGTTGGATTGATGATAACAACAAGAAGAATATAGATTCTCAATGTTTCGTGTCATTTAACATTGGAGCATATAACGAGAAAGTGGTTTGTGATGTTGAGGATATTACTGCTTGCCACATATTACTTGGAAGTCCATGGCTATATGATGTAGATGTGACTTATAGAGGTAAAGCTAATACGTATTCATTCATGTATAATAGAAACAGAATCATATTGGAACCATCGTATGCGAAACCTAAGCCAAGTCTACAACAAGAAGAGACTACGATGTTGGTTTCCCCGGACATCTTAGATGATGCACAAGAATCAGGTACGATCTATGCCTTAGTTGTACAACCTTCTACTCCTGACCTTCCTATAACTATTCCTACTCAAGTGCAGTCCTTACTAGATGAGTTTGCATGCGTTTTACCATCTGATATACCTGATTCTTTGCCACCTATGAGAAATATTCAACACCAAATAGATCTCATGCCTGGTGCAAGTTTGCCTAATCTTCCACACTACCGTATGAGCCCTAAGGAGCACGATATACTTCGAGGACAGGTGGATGAATTGCTGTCTAAAGGTTTCATACAACCTAGTTTGAGCCCTTGTGCTGTTCCAGCTCTTCTTGTGCCAAAAAAAGATGGAACTTGGCGTATGTGTATCGACAGTAGAGCTGTTAATAAGATCACAATCCGCTATCGTTTCCCAATTCCAAGATTAGATGATATGCTTGATATGCTCTCCGGTTCCATGATATTTTCTAAGATTGATCTTAAAAGTGGGTATCATCAGATCCGAATTCGACTTGGAGATGAATGGAAGACTGCATTTAAGACAAAGGATGGTCTCTTCGAGTGGCTTGTTATGCCATTTGGTTTGTCTAATGCTCCAAGTACGTTTATGAGGCTTATGAATCAAGTCCTACAACCTTTCATTGGTAAGTTTGTTGTGGTTTATTTCGATGATATCCTTATCTATTCTAAATCTGAAGAGGAACATCGCTCATTTGTGGGCTGTTTTCAACGCTCTCAAGGAGAATGAGTTATTTATCAATCTAAAGAAGTGTCAATTTTTCACTTCTAAGGTTTCGTTTTTGGGTTACGTTGTTTCTGCTGATGGTATTCAAGTAGATGATTCCAAAATCATGACTATTCGTGATTGGCCTACTCGAAGACAAAGACATCGAAGCTCGAAGTTTTCATGGTTTATCTTCCTTTTACCGTCGATTTATAAGGGATTTCGGCTCTATCGCAGCTCCTATTGCGGCGGTTGGAAGGATAAAAGGTTCTTATGGACGAGATGAAGTTTGAATCAAGTTTTCAATTACTAAAAGAAAGACTTACTTCGCTCCTATCCTTGCACTACCCGATTTCAACAAGCTTTTGAATTACATTCGATGCTTCCATATTAGGAGTTGGTCTTTGTTTTGTCCCAAGAAGGTAAACCTATTGAATTTCTTGGCGAAAAACTCACCGAAGCTCGTCAAAAGTGGTCTACCTATGAATTAGAGTTCTATGCTGTGATTCGTGCACTACGAAAATGGAGACACTACTTAATACACAAGGATTTTGTCTTGTATCTTCGATCACCAAGCCCTCAAGTATATTAGAATCAATCACCATCCAAAAGAATGCATGCAAGTTGGATTTCTACCTTGCAAGAATATACGTTCTCTATTCAGCACAAGTCTGGTTTGAACAACAAGGTTGCGGATGCACTAAGCCGTTTCACAAATTATAGTGCCCGTGAATTACTCCTTGTTACTATCCGTCTTTGAAGTGATTGCCTTTGACTCCCTTAAAGAGTTATATCCTAACGATCCAGACTTTTCCTTACTATGGCAGAAATGTTCCTCCGCACAACAAGGTACAGGTAATTTTGTTTTACATAATGGGTTTCTTTTTAAAGGTAACCGCTTATGCATTCCTGATGGTTCCATTCGTGAACACCTTATTAAGGAGTTACATAGCAGTGGTCTTTCTGGCCATTTCGGGCGAGATAAGACTATATCTCTAGTCGAAGCTCGTTACTTTTGGAATTCTCTCAAAAAGGATGTCCATGATTTTGTGCGACGTTGTATGGTTTGTCAACGAAGTAAGGGTCATGCACAAAATACAGGATTATACATTCCTCTTCCAGTTCCAGATGCTCCTTGGGAAGATATATCAATGGATTTTGTGCTAGGTTTACCAAGAACCCAAAGAGCTCATGATTCTGTTTTTGTGGTTGTTGATCGCTTCTCAAAAATGGCACATTTTATTCCTTGCAAGAAGACTATGGATGCTGTGACTACGGCAAATCTTTTCTTCCATGAGATAGTCCGTTTACATGGTATTCCAAAGACCATTACTTCTGATCGAGATACTAAGTTCTTAAGTTGGTTTTGGAAGACACTTTGGACTCGTCTCCAAACCAAACTGCAGTTTAGTAGCACATCTCACCCACAAACAGATGGGAAAACTGAAGTAGTAAACCGATCATTAGGGAATCTTATTCGTTGTTTATCCGGAGACAAGCCTAGACAATGGGATCTATCTCTCGCTCAAGCTGAGTTCGCCTATAATTCAGTTCCTAATCGGTCTACAGGTTATGCACCTTTTCAAATTGTTTATTCCAAGGTTCCTAACCATACATTGGATCTCGTCTCTTTACCATCCATTCCTAGTTCCAATGTTGCGGCAGATCACATGATAGAGTCCCTACAAGTGCTACATGATAAGGTAAAGAAAAACTTGGAAGCTGCTAATGCCAAGTACAAGATAGATGCTGATCGTCGATGTCGTTTTCAATCCTATGAAGTTGGTGATCTGGTTATGGTGTACTTAAGCAAGGATCGTTTTCCGACGGGTACATACAACAAGACGAAGTATAAGAAGATTGGTCCTATCCGCATTCTCAAGAAGATCAGCAACAATGCATATATTGTCGACCTCCCAGCTAATATGAACATTTCGTCCACATTCAATGTTAAGGATATCTTTCCTTACTTTCCCGGCGATGATGTTTCTCTTCCAACACCAAACTCGGGGTCGAGTTCTTTTCAAGAAGGGGGGCCTGATGTAGAACATCTAGACAAAGTCACCCCTGTTTGACATTAGTGTCAAACCGTATTCTATTTCTAGTATTATTTCCTGATTTATGATTTCCCTATTCTAGAACATATTAGTTTCCTAGTTTGGTATGATTTCCTTTTCTAGTTTTATTACTTTTAGGAAATAGTGAAGCCTATATAAGAAGGCCTAGCCTTGTAGAATTCCTACACATTCAACATTATTATCTTATTTGATTTATCAAAGTTATTTTATTTTGTTATTGTTCTCTAGTTTTCTTATAACTTTTGTGAATCTATTGATTTCACACTAGTTTTCACTACCTTTTGGATCCTTGATCCAAATTATTACGCTTTCGCTACGTTATTATTTAAATACCTAGCATGCCTCCAATAACTCGCAGTATTACAAAGGTGTTTATGGGTGAAAACTATTTCTGCCGGTTTTGGTAATTTGAGGTGTGTGGATGAGAAATGAGTCTAAACCTTAAACAAATGCACTACACGGGAGTGCTTGTAGATTCGAGAAATAAATCTTTGCAAATCCGGCCTAAACCAAGAAATGGCCGTTCCAGACTTGTTTCGGTCACAAAGTGAAAGAGATGGGGTTGATCTTAGGAAGGGAAGCGAAGAAGGTGTTGAGATTGTGAAGGTGTTGGCTATGTATGCCTTGTATCGTAAAAAGTCGGGTGGCTTGCGGGATGTAAGCTATCGATTCGGTGTTTGAATACGATGGTATCAACACTTGCCTCTGTTGTCTGGACTTGTTCTGTTTTTGGAAATAGGGAGGAGAACCTATTTATACAAGTCATTTGAGCCTTATTCAGGTCTCTCGTGGGAAGTGGAGGAAGTGGAGTGATGGAGTAGTGGAGTTGTGTTAGTGTTACACGACCAGTCTTGCCCACTTCTCCTGTCATCTCTAACCGTCCATGACTTCTTCGACACGTTCTTGTGATGGCGCGTTGCACGCTGCACGCTGTAAACCGCCAGACCAATACCCCAGTATGTATCCCCCAGTTTGTGACATGATTGATGTCTCGAGTGTGTGGATCGTGGGACCCATAGAAAGTATCATGTAATGCTAGATTAAATAACTAAGTTATTTAGGAAGTCGATACTTGTGAAGTACCGTGTGTATTCTATGTAGGTACTACATCATGGTGTGGTAAAGTGACGGGTGGTGATCACCATGACGCCTCACTGACCAATTAACTCCTGACCAGGGTTGTATAACCAAGCCGGTGAAGTTGGACGGACGAGATGATCTTTGAGACACTCATCTGCGACTGTTGATGGAATTAGGGTTTTTGAAGAGGTGCACAAGCATCACTCTTCAGCTTGGTCGAATCCAAGCTTGGGATACAATTTTGACAGGACCGATCGTGCATGTGTGTAGACGACATGACGGTGTAGGCGCCCATATCTCATTGTCTCGTGAAAGTGTGATCTAGGCCACTCAATTTGTCCGGCGAAGTTGAGTGGTCGAGATCGATTTGCAACAGAAGTCTGGTGCCGCAAAAGCCGCGCATCATGCCAATTTTGGGCGCGCGTTCCAAGACGACCAAGCTTGGTCGGTCTTGGCCGATCATCCCGGCGTGCATACGGTGGGATGGTGTATATAACTGTACTTCATCGTCCCATAGAAACGTGATCTAAGCCACTCAATTTGTCTGGTAAACTTGAGCGGTCGAGATCAGTTTGTGGTTGAGAAGTGTGACCACGCCTAGCATGGGCGCGCGAATCAAGGTGTACATCCAACTTTGGTCTTGGCCGATCGGGTGTGGAGATAGGTGGGCCCACAGTGATCGTGTTGATACTTACCGGACCTGCTTAGTCTATTCCTGGACCCTTCATTCGTGCAGGAGAAAATGGACGCTTGTGATCACGACACAAACCCTAATTAGGTTTTGCCGGCCGTGTGTCATACCCAGTTTGGGGCGCACGAATCAAGACGACCAACCATAGTTGGTCTTGACCGATCAGTCAGGTATGTAGGTGGGCCCATGGTGTTTGTGTTGACATGCTCTGGGCTCTTTGAATCTACATCTACACCCTCCATCTATGCCTGCGAAGATGGATGGTTGAGACTGTTTTGCGATACATGTAATGTGCCGCAAACCCTAATTTAGGGTTTTTCGTCCATACTGCTCTGGTTTAGACGGTTTGGCAAGCTATACCACCCTTTTGGGGAGACCGACCATGCGGGGGCCGCGTTGGGTCGGTGGTGCATATTCCAATACCTGCTTGGGGTCATGGATTCAATCTAAGCCATCTAATCATGCTGGTGAAGTTGGATGGTCGTGATCGTTTCTGAGACTGATATGGTCAGTTCAGGTTCAAATATGCTCAATCGGGCTAGTATAACACACCAAGAGTTGTAGCCTGTATGGGTATTTCGTACATGCTTCATTATTAATGCTTGGAGATTCGTGTTGCTCTGCTGAGAACAACACTCAGTCGTCATGCCGCACCGGTAATGAGTACAGGAAATACGAGGCTGGTCATGCATTAATTAATAATGTTGTAAATTCACAGGGTATATGGGATTGTTGCTACATGCTCCAACCTGGATGAATTTTGTGTATTTAATTCACAGAATACTGGGATTGTTGCCACATGCTCTATTCTAGGTGAATTAGTAAGGTGAACAAGTATTCATCACTTATTAATGGCTTTATCTTTTGCAAGATGTTAGCGCATAATTTTGGCCTTTACAATTTTAGCCTTAAGTGAAAATCCACCATCAAATTTAAGTCCCCTGCCTAGCGCATAATGGTTACGCCATTGTGGGGTAGGCATGAGATGGTGACATACTTATATGAAGAAGACAGGATAGAGAAAGTTTACCCGGAAGAATTTTGATCGACTGCTAGCAGTTGTCCATGTAAACGCCGTTGCGCAAGCGCGGAATCCTTTGGTGGGACCGGTTTCCTTCCTTGCGTGTTTGAATCAAAAGAGGAACCCAATCAAAAGAGGAATTCAATCAAAAGAGGAATCCTTGTTCTATTGGGATTCTTCCAAATTTTGTTTATAAAAGGACCGACCCCTTTTCTTTTTTCTTCACAATTTCTCTTTTTTTTTTTTTGTTCGGAAGATTTCGTCCGTGATCTCCACTGCCGCCGCCAGCCGCCGCCGGAGCTCGTCGTCCGTCCGTCCGCAGCAAGGTAAGCGTAAAACCCTAGTTTGCTAGGTAAACACCTTTTTGCAAGATATATACTATGCTGAGTTCTTCCACCAAGATTGATACGCCAACATTTGTAAGGATTGCTTAGTAAAACAAGCCGTGAATCCATGAATATGTTGTGTCCTGCCTCCTTTTTCATTGTTGCATGCAAAAACTAGCTTCTTAGGTTGGAGCTTGGAAAGAAATTCGGCTTGAATTTCGTGAACATGATTCCCATGAACGTAAGAGAACCGTGTTGTGCAAATAAATGTGGTCCCGCCATTCATGCTTGATTGAACGTGGGTCCCATACCGCGTATGCCTGACTGAATGTCGCCTTTATACCAGCCTTGTGCCCTTTACCAACACCAGACTTGAAACCTGAGCGATACCGGACTTGAAACTTGATTAATACCGAACTTGAAACTTGATCAATACCAGACTTGAAGCTTGAGCAATACCGGACTTGAAACTTGATCAATACCGAACTTGAAACTTGATCAATACCAGATTCTGGACTTGAAACTTGATCAACTCCGGATTTGAAACTTGATCAATACCAGACTCCGGACTTGAAGCTTGATCAATACCGGTGTTTGGACCCAATCTCGGCCTTGTGTATTTCAACGTGAATGTGTGTTCTTGTCGTGTGTGACCACACATCCCATGCATTTTTATACAAGTACTGCCTTCTGTCTTTTATTGTAGAATGAAGAAAAGAACTCTTGTTGGGGTGTCTTCCGGAGATAATGCTGGTGCTAAGTCGGGAAGTGTTGACAGCTTCAAAGATATGCCGAACATTGCTGATGAGTTGTTCACCTTGCCTTTTCCAAACATTAGGAAACATCCCTCTCACAGGATAGTCCTGCTCTCCGGTTCAGAAAATATGGAAGCTGATCCTTCTTCTTCTTCGGCGCTTGTGATGAGGTTCTGTCTTCGAAGAAATAAATATCCGCCTTCTCCTATCGACTTCAAGATTTGTCATACTCCGCTGGGTTCTTATGAAGGGTGGATGAGACGCATGTTGAATAATAAGGATGTTAAAGCCAATTTGACCAAAGCGCAAATCCTTAATGCAGTCATGGCATCTGCTACTCTTGAAATTAAGAAAGATGCTGCAGGCTTGATTACTTTCATTTCTCGGTGGCGCCCTTCTACCCATACAACTATATTTAGATGGGGAGAGATGACTATTACTCTGGAAAGCGTAGCTGCATTGATGAACCTGCCTGTCGCTGGAAGTTTTTATTACGAGCTTTCTGACACGGAACAATGTGATTATGACGCTATACTCCGAAAGGTGGCAGAGTTCGACAATCTGGACAAGGACGAGAAAAAAGACACAAGATGCTTCTACACCTGGTGGGTATCGGAGTGGTCTCCTACAGACCCATAACCGGATCAGGAGTTGGAAAACGAGCTCAGCGTGATTGCATTCTTGTCTTTGTGGCTATACAGAGATATATTTGACGATGGTTCTGGAAAGAAAACCATAAGAGGTGTCCTTGTTAGGATTGCTATAAAGCTGGCAAAAGGTGAAGTTCTTCCCTAGGTGCCTTGTTCCTCGGATCGCTGTATTCTCATCTGGACGCCTTAGCAATGGACATGCATGTTTCCAACGGGTACAAGAAGGTGGAGTCGTACGTCCATTTCGCTTTTCTTCAGGCATTCTTGTGGGAACATTTCAAAAGTTATGCTCCTGTTCCTGCAACTTCGCTCAACAATTTGTATGGTGGCTCGAGAATACTCCGTTGGCAGAGGAGGTGTCCCAGAACCGGTGTGAAACTTGTGGACATCTTTGATAATGTGTCCTCCATAGATTTCCGTCCATGGGGGCCAATCCACTCTTCCATTGTTCAGCCGAAGACTTTTGCTATTGCTTCTGACAGTCCTGATGTTGTGTTGCGTACTGATGTCAAGACTATGAAATTTGGAGAACTTATTTATCTCACATGCAATTTGCATTCGGGATATATCCCGTCTCTATTCAACGAAGCATTTACTGTGACTCCGTATAACATTGACAGGGCTGCTCGTCAAATGGGATTTGACCAGGGTGTTCCATTTATCCGTCCGTCGGAGGCTCCGAAAGAACTTCTCCCGGGTATTTTTAATGCTGACATGTTCTTGGCATTGCAGAGTCTTCCCTTGTGGCCTATTGGGAGAAACCCAGTGGTAACCGATAAGTATAAGGAATTTTGGAGGAAGCATCTGTTGGCTTTCCAGGAATTCTCGGAGGATGTTGTGACATATTCCCGTGGTGAGCCATCTTCTGACGTCTTGAAGAAGCATTTCCGGTTGAAGCCACTCCCAGCCAAACGGACCAGAGCTGATGATTGTAGTCCCCAAGCAGGAGAGAGATCTAAAAGGCAGGCATGTGATTCGGTGATCCTCAATTCCTCCAATATGCAGGTATTTAAATCTCTTTCTGTCGATTCCTTCATTTCTCCAGAGTAAATTCCTCTAAGAGTGATCCTTGCTTGAAATCAGGGAATTCCTAAAGAGAATGTTTTCACAAGGTTGGCGCGCATTCATAACGAGAAGTCTGGTAACGTTAGCCTTCATGTTGAGAAGTCTGGCGACACTGATCCTCATGCTGAGAAGTCTAGTAACACTGATCCTCAGAAGTCTGGTAGCACTGATCTTCATGCTGAGAGGTCTGGTGAAACCGCTCCTTTTCCAGACAATGATAGAGATGATGCAAGCTCGGCTGGACAAGGTGCCTCCCTAAGTGACCTTGTTGATGGGGCCATGACGGAAATCAGCACTGTTGATGGTGGATTTTCGTTCAAGGTTAAATTTGTAAAAAACCAGAAAAATCATGCGCTGACATCTTGTAAAAGATAAAGCCATTTATAAGTGTTGGATACTCCCTCACTTAATTCACCAAGAATGGAGCATGTAGCAACAATCCCATTCTCGTGAATACATGAAATTCCTCCGGGTTGGAGCATGTGGCAACAATCCCTTCCTCGTGAATTTCATATCACCCTTGTATTTCCAGTACTCATTATCGGTGTGGCATGACGACCGAGTGTTACTCTTACGAGAATAACACGAACCTCCAAGCACTATAATGAAACCATGCACGAAATACCCGCATGGCCGATTCTCGGTGTGTTATACTAGCCCGAGCCCCTCTCGGTATGTTATACTAGCCCGATTGAGCCCCTCTCGGTGTGTTATACTAGCCGATTGAGCATCCGGACTGACCGTATCGGTCCGGATATGATCTCGATCGCAGTCATCCAACTCCATAAGCATGATTGGATGACCCCACATCAATTCCATCACCCCCAAGCAGGTATGGAATACCCACGGCCGACCCCGCATGGTCGGCCATTGGCCTTTGCTTGCCAAAAGACGTTCATACCAAGCATTATGGACGGAAAACCCTAAATAAGGGTTTGCGGCATATTACATATGTCGCAAAACAATCTCAACCATCCATCTTCGCAGGTATAGATGGAGGGTGTAGATGTAGATTCAAAGGGCCCAGAGCATGTCAATACGATCACCGTGGGCCCGCCTACACACTTGACCAATCGGTCAAGACCAACAATGTTTGGCCGTGACAACATCATCACCCAAACAAGAAGTGGCGCACGGCTTTTTGAAAGCCAAAATTAGGGTTTCAAATCATCACGCGCGTCCATCTTCTCCGGCACGAATGGAGGGTCACAGATTAGATTAAGCAAGGGCCGGTCATACCAGCATGACCACCATGGGCTCATCTACCTCCTCATGCGATCGGCCAAGGCATCCCATGCCCGGCTAATCCAAAACGCCCGCCCAAACATGCGTGGTTACACTTCCCAAATTGCAAACTGATCTCGACCACTCAACTTCACCGGATGATTTGAATGGCTTAGATCACGTTTTCATGGGATAGTCAGGTATAGGCATGATCACCAGCCTGCTATCTTCCCGTCAAACCCATCGACCAAGACCGACCAAGATGTGTCATCTTGAAACGCGTGCCCGAACTAGGGATGTCACGCCGGTTTTCAGCCCTTTGCGGCATCAATTTCCTGCCGCAAACCGATCTCAACCACTCAACTTTACCGGTTAAATTGAGTGGCCTAGATCACGCCTCCATGGGACGGTGAGGTGTAGGCGTGTACACCGGCATGTCGTCTACACACATGCCCGGTCGGTCCTCTCCAAATCCCTTTCCATGCTTGGTTTCGACCAAGCTGAAGAGTGATGCTTGCGCACCTCTTCAAAAACCCTAATATTCATTAACGGTCGCAGATGAGTGTCTCAAAGATCATCTCATCCGTCCAACTTCACCCGACTTGGTTATACAACCCCGGTCGGGAGTTATTTGGTCGGTGAGGCGTCATTACCCATCACTTTACCACACTATAATGCAAGACTGCATAAAATACACACGATACTTCACAAGTATCGACTTCCCGAATAACACGGTTATTCAATTCAAAGATTACATGCTATCTTTCGTGGATCCACGATCCACACATTTCGAACATCAATCATGTCACAAACCGGGGGATACATACTTTCGGGGTATTGGTCTGGCGGTTTACGCGTGCGGCGGCAACGCGCCATCACAAGAACGTGTCAGGAAGTGATGGACGGTTAGAGATGAACATGAGAAGTGGGCAAGACTGGTCGACGCACAACTCCACTACTCCATCACTCCACTTCCTCCACTTCCCACGAGAGACGTGAATGAGGCTCAATGACTTGTATAAATAGGTTCTCCGCCCTATTTCAAACAACAACACAAGTTCAGACGAGACAGAAAACCAAGTGTTAATACAAAACGTATTCAAACACCCAGAACTTGCTTGCATCAATCACGAGCCTGTTCAACTTTCTGTTACAAGTCATAAGCAAGCCAACACCTTCACAATCTCAACACCTTCTTCGCTTCCCTCCCTAAGATCAACCCCAACTCCTTCACTTTGTGACCGAAACAAGTCTGGAACGGCCATTTCTTGGTTTAGGCCGGACTTGCACAGATTGATCTCTCGAATCTACAAGCACTCACCGCGCAGTGTATTTGTTTAAAGGTTTAAATTCATTCCTCATCCACACCCCAAATTACCAAATTCTGCAGGAGTAGTTTTCACCCATAAACAATTGGCGACCACGGTGGGAGGTTGATCTATCGGTTGCAAAAAATTGAATTCTCAATTCTTCGGTTTTCGGCTCACGATGCATCCTCATCAGGAAACCACGGGCGGTTCAGATACCATGGGAAGTGTAGATAGAATGCTGGAGGATGTCTTGGCAAATCAAGTGGTATCACCGTAAGACAGAGCGAGACATTTCGCCTTTTGAATGACATAGCAAAGACAATTACAAGAAGGATCGGCAGGCATCTACTCAAGCAGTGCAAGAAATGCTGAATCCTTAGTCAGGAGTCACACCTTTACCGGTGGAGAGGCAAAAAGAGCGCGTAACCGCAGGTGACTCAGGAAAGATGAACAACATGGTCCAGTCAACAATGAAGAACCGAGGCAACTCCACAGAGGAGAGGACTTGTCCGGAGTACTACAACGTCTACCGAATAAAGAAATGGAGCCTGCAGCTTACGGATCCCTGCTGGAAGATTTATATCTCAAGACCCTTGTCGAAGCCGTGAAGAAATGCTTGAGGAAGGAGAGATCAATCAAGGAACACGTGAGTACAGAGGATGGGAACGTTCAATTCGATCACTCAGCAGTGATATTACAACACCTCCCATCACCAGAGCCAGAGCAGCTGCAAGTCCTGGCATCTCATCAAGTGTAACACCTCCGGTAGTCACCAGAGCAACAACTTCCACTCCTTCATCAGGACGAGGAACCGGAGGGGCGAGAGGAGGACCATCTTCCATTACCATTGCAGACTTGATGGAAAAGCAGGAAGTTCTTGTCAAGACTCAAACGGATATGGCCGTAACTCGGAAAGAGGTACTCACTTTTCTTAAGACATTAATCGATCGATTTCCACATGACCCGCAACAGCCCATGGAGCCAACAAGGAATGATCAACGCACCGGAGAAGGTACTTCAATGGCACGGACCTACATGGACCTGATCAAAGAAGCGACATCAGATATGAGCGGTCCTGTCGTGGAGGCTCCTACACTGGGGACTGATCCTCAAAACGATCTTCCTCAAGTCAATAGTTTCACTATGAACCAGAGGCCGGTGGATCGGGAAGCGGTTTCTCTAGTGGAAAGTTTATGCAAACTTTCACACCTCTCGAAGAATCAGTGTGCGCGGAGACGTTTCTCGCAATCAACTGGAGGAAGGTCACGACCGTGACCTACATGTCACCACACGCATCAAGGATTCGAGTTCAAGACGCCCTTATCTACACAGGAGCGTCTTCGAATGTGATTACTATCAAGACTCTCGGGACATCCAAGGTTCTCCCTGTGCAAGGTCGTACGGAATCCTACCACGGTGACGGACTTCAAGGGAAACCAAACCAAGACATACGGGAGGAGCTCCGCTGAAAGAATCGGACAAGTTCGTTGCATCCCACTCCCCACGTGGGCGTCAATTCAGAAGAAGACCGGCTTGCATCATTGAGAGCTAAAACCCACAATGCATCTTTGCTGACGAAGCATTTTTCTCCATCCTGTAAAGCCACGACCCACGTTCACACGAAGAGGGAACGCACTTTTGTGGCGAGTCGTGACCAGAAAGGGAAAACGGTATACCGACATCGCCATTATCAATTAGCGGGGATACTGCTACCCAGTCTCTCCACCCAACGGAATGCTACGACAAAGAACGAACCACAACAACAAGTGCTAGATGCTCCACAACAGTTTGCAAGAGGGCACCAACTCCACAACCGATGAGATTGAAATCGTTGAGGAATCTCCTAGGCCTATCTCCATCAGCTCAACCTTGTGTACGGATAAACGCACGAAGCTCGTGGAACTTCTCAAAGAGTATCGGACATGTTCGCTTGGAGATATGAAGAAATGCCGGATTTAGATGAAAATTGGTCATCCATCATCTACATGTCATACCCGGATCCAAGTCGGTTAAACGATTGCGGTTCGAGACACGAGGAAAATGGATAGATCGAGTCTTTGCATAGACTTGAAACTTGAACAGTGCTGCTCCAAAAAACAATCCTCCTTTACCCGACATCGACATGTTAGTAGATGCAAACAATGGACACAAGATGTTCTCCTCCATGGATGGATGCAGCGGCTACAACCAGATAAGAATGTACGAGCATGATGCAAGTAAGATATCTTTTCGAACTCCTCTCGGAAAATTTTATTATACCATACTGCCATTTGGTTTAAGGAATACCGGTGCAACGTATCAACGCTCTATGACGGTAATCTTCCACTGGAGCCGATACCTCAAGGGAGCAGCCTCAAGAAGATAACGAACCACACTTGGGGACTGAGGCTCAGCATGAAGTTCCTTCACCGTCAGTCAAGGAATTATTCAACATGAGAGATGTGGTCAGTCAAGAAACATGGAATTCGCAAGGGTAAATTGAATCAAGAGGGAAACACTTCAACACTCCCTCTAGCGTAAGTCGCTTCAATGGTCTATTCAAGAGCCGCCTCAATGCTCTCTCCGGGACCCCTTTTCGCTTCATAATCCTACGTCAACACCCTCTCCGGATCCACCTCAACGTTCGCACCGAAGCCACTTTAACATCCTCTCAAGTCGTTTCAACACTCAAGCTACATCAACAATCTGCGCTCCGGTCAAGTTATCTTTGATGTACTCATTGCTCAACATACGTCTCATCCATCCTTCATGAGGACCCAGCGGAGCATGAAAACCCCGAAGTCGATAGGAGGAGGGCTATTCTCGTGGAACGGATATTTTCATATAGTTGGAAGGGCGCGGTGAACAACTCATCATCAATGTTCGGCATATCCTTGAAGTCGCCAACAGTTCCCGACTTGGTACCAAGCATTATCTCCAGTAAGACATCTCAACGGGGATTCTTTTCTTCCACAATGAAATAAAAGGCAGGAGTTAGAACTTGTATGAAAGCACATGAGAGATGTAGTCACACACGGCAAGACACAACTCACATCGGAGCACACAAAACCGGTCCGGCTCAAATTCGGTACGGATTTCAAGACGGGTATTAGTTTTCAAGTCGGTGCAAGTTTCAGTCTGGTATTGATTTCAAGTCGTGCAAGTTTCAAGACCTGTATTGATTTCAAGTCGGTGCAAGTTTCAGTCTGGTATTGATTTCAAGTCAGGTGCAAGTTTCAGTCTGGTATTGATTTCAAGTCAGGTGCAAGTTTCATTCTGGTATTGATTTCAAGTCAGGTGCAAGTTTCAGTCTGGTATTGATTTCAAGTCAGGTGCAAGTTTCAAGTCTGGTATAAGTTTCAAGTCCGGTATCACTCAAGTTTCAAGTCCCGGTATTGCTCAAGCTTCAAGTCCCGGTATTGATCAAGTGACGAGTCCGGTATCACTCAAGTTTCAAGTCTGGTATTGCTTAATATTCAAGTCTGGTATTGATCAAGTCAAGTCCGGTATTGCTCAAGCTTCAAGACCGGTGTTGGTCAAGGGCATGAGGCTGGTATAAAGTTGACATTCAGTCAGGCATACACGATATGGGACCCACGTTCAATCAAGCATATATGGCGGGACCACATTTATTTGCACAACACGGTTCTCTCATGTCATGGGAATCATGTTCACGAAATTCAAGCCCACGTTCGATCAAGCAGCGCAGAGAGCCCCACCAACGAAACAGCACAAAGCAGTCCGGTCGATTAGGCACAACCCCACGATCGAGCGGAGCAAGCACGGAGCGGGCCCTCGACCGAAGCAGGCATAGAAAGGTCGATCGAAGCAGGCAAGACCGACGTCATACTAGGGGAACGCTCTCCTATATGCCTTTTAAACGTAACATACTCCAAGGACAGGATAACCCGTCTCTCCTGGTAGCATCTAACTTTGCCTCATAAGTTTTATCTTTAACTGTCACCATCTCATGCCTACCACAGAATAGTGTAACCATTATGTGCTAGGCAGGGGACTTAATGTTGATGGTGGATTTTCGTTCAAGGTTAAATTTGTAAAAACCGGAAAAATCATGCGCCGACATCTTGTAAAAGATAAAGCCATTTATAAGTGTTGGATACTCCCTCACTTAATTCACCAAGAATGGAGCGTGTAGCAACAATCCCATTCTCGTGAATACATGAAATTCCTCCAGGTTGGAGCATGTGGCAACAATCCCTTCCCGTGAATTTCATATCAGCCTTGTATTTCAAAGTACTCATTATCGGTGTGGCATGACGACCGAGTGTTACTCTTCTGAGAATAACACGAACCTCCAAGCACTATAATGAAACCATGTACGAAATACCCGCACAGCCGATTCTCGGTGTGTTATACTAGCCCGAGCCCCTCTCGGTGTGTTATACTAGCCCGATTGAACCCCTCTCGGTGTGTTATACTAGCCCGATTGAGCATCCGGACCGACCGTATATCGGTCCGGGATATGATTCGATCGCGATCATCCAACTCCATAAGTATGATTGGATGACCCCGCATCAATTCCATCACCCCAAGCGGGTATGGAATACCCACGGCCGACCCGCATGGTCGGCCATTGGCCTTGCTTGCCAAAAGACGTTCATACCAAGCATTATGGACGGAAAACCCTAAATAAGGGTTTGCGGCATATTACATGTGTCGCAAAACAATCTCAACCATCCATCTTCGCAGGTATAGATGGAGGGTGTAGATGTAGATTCAAAGGGCCCAGAGCATGTCAATACGATCACCGTGGGCCCGCCTACACACTTGACCAATCGGTCAAGACCAACAATGTTTGGCCGTGACAACATCATCACCCAAACAAGAAGTGGCGCACGGCCTTTTGAAAGCCAAAATTAGGGTTTCAAATCATCACGCGCGTCCATCTTCTCCTAAGCACGAATGGAGGGTCACAGATTAGATTAAGCAAGGGCCGGTCATACCAGCATGACCACCATGGGCTCATCTACCTCCTCATGCGATCGGCCAAGGCATCCCATGCCCGGCTAATCCAAAACGCCCGCCCAAACATGCGTGGTTACACTTCCCAAATTGCAAACTGATCTCGACCACTCAACTTCACCGGATGATTTGAATGGCTTAGATCACGTTTTCATGGGATAGTCAGGTATAGGCATGATCACCAGCCTGTTATCTTCCCGTCAAACCCATCGACCAAGACCGACCAAGATGTGTCGTCTTGAAACGCGTACCCGAACTAGGGATGTCACGCCGGTTTTCAGCCCTTTTGCGGCATCAATTTCCTGCCGCAAACCGATCTCAACCACTCAACTTTACCGGTTAAATTGAGTGGCCTAGATCACGCCTCCATGGGACGGTGAGGTGTAGGCGTGTACACCGGCATGTCGTCTACACACATGCCCGGTCGGTCCTCTCCAAATCCCTTTCCATGCTTGGTTTCGACCAAGTCAAGAGTGATGCTTGCGCACCTCTTCAAAAACCCTAATATTCATTAACGGCCGCAGATGAGTGTCTCAAAGATCATCTCATCCGTCCAACTTCACCGACTTGGTTATACAACCCCGGTCGAGTTATTTGGTCGGTGAGGCGTCATTACCCATCACTTTACCACACTATAATGCGACTCGCATAAAATACACACGATACTTCACAAGTATCGACTTCCCGAATAACACAGTTATTCAATTCAAAGATTACATGCTATCTTTCGTGGATCCACGATCCACACATTTCGACATCAATCATGTCACAAACCGGGGATACATACCGGGGTATTGGTCTGGCGGTTTTTACAGCGTGCGGCGTGCAACGCGCCATCACAAGAACGTGTCGGGGAAGTGATGGACGGTTAGAGATGAACAGGAGAAGTGGGCAAGACCGGGTCGACGCACAACTCCACTACTCCATCACTCCACTTCCTCCACTTCCCACGAGAGACGTGAATGAGGCTCAATGACTTGTATAAATAGGTTCTCCGCCCTATTTCAAACAACAACACAAGTTCGGACGAGACGAGAAAACCAAGTGTTAATACAAAACGTATTCAAACACCCGAGAACTTGCTTGCATCAATCACGATCCTGTTCACCTTTCTGTTACAAGTCATAAGCAAGCCAACACCTTCACAATCTCAACACCTTCTTCGCTTCCCTCCCTAAGATCAACCCCATCTCCTTCACTTTGTGACCGAAACAAGTCTGGAACGGCCATTTCTTGGTTTAGGCCGGACTTGCACATGCATTGATCTCTCGAATCTACAAGCACTCACCGCGCAAAGTGTATTTGTTTAAAGGTTTAAATTCATTCCTCATCCACACCCCAAATTACCAAATTATTCAGGAGTAGTTTTCACCCATAAACAATTGGCGACCACGGTGGGAGGTTGATCTATCGGTTGCAAAAATTGAATTCTCAATTCTTCGGTTTTCGGCTCACGATGCATCCTCATCAGAAACCACAAAGCGGTTCAGATACCATGGGAAGTGTAGATAGAATGCTTGGAGGATGTCTTGGCAAATCAAGCTGGTATCACCAAGAAGACAGAGCGAGACATTTCGCCTTTTGAATGACATAGCAAAGACAATTACAAGAAGGATCGGCAGACATCTACTCAAGCGGTGCAAGAAATCTTTGAATCCTTAGTCGAGTCACACCTTTACCGGTGGAGAGGCAAAAGAGCGCGTAACCGCAGGTGACTCGGGGAAAGATGAACAACATGGTCCGGTCAACAATGAAGAACCGAGGCAACTCCACGAGAGGAGAGGACTTGTCCGAGTACTACAACGTCTACCGAATAAAGAAATGGAGCCTGCAGCTTACGGATCCCTGCTGGAAGATTTATATCTCAAGACCCTTGTCGAAGCCGTAAAGAAATGCTTGAGGAAGGAGAGATCAATCAAGGAACACGTGAGTACAGAGGATGGGAACGTTCAATTCGATCACTCAGCAGTGATATTACAACACCTCCCATCACCGAGCGAGCAGGCTGCAAGTCCCGGCATCTCATCAAGTGTAACACCTCCGGTAGTCACCGAGCAACAACTTCCACTCCTTCATCAGGACGAGGAACCGGAGGGGCGAGAGGAGGACCATCTTCCATTACCATTGCAGACTTGATGGAAAAGCAGGAAGTTCTTGTCAAGACTCAAACGGATATGGCCGTAACTCGGAAAGAGGTACTCACTTTTCTTAAGACATTAACTGATCGATTTCCACATGACCCGCAACAGCCCATGGAGCCAACAAGGAATGAATTCAACGCACCGGAGAAGGTACTTCAATGGCACGGACCTACATGGACCGATCAAAGAAGCGACATCGAGATATGAGCGGTCTGTCGTGGAGGCTCCTACACTGGGACTGATCCTCACAACGATCTTCCTCAAGTCAATAGTTTCACTATGAACCAGAGGCCGGTGGATCGGGAAGCGGTTTCTCTAGTGGAAAGTTTATGCAAACTTTCACACCTCTCGAAGAATTAGCGCGCGGAGACGTTTTGCTGCAATCAACCAGAGGAAGGTCACGACCGTGACCTACATGTCACCACACGCATCAAGGATTCAGAGTTCAAGACGCCCCTTATCTACACAGGAGCGTCTTCGAATGTGATTACTATCAAGACTCTCAGGACATCCAAGGTTCTCCTGTGCAAGGTCGTACGGAATCCTACCACGGTGACGGACTTCAAGGGAAACCAAACCAAAGACATACGGGAGGAGCTCCGCTGAAAGAATCGAGACAAGTTCGTTGCATCCCACTCCCCACGTGGGCGTCGGGGAAGAAGACCGGCTTGCATCATTGAGAGCTAAAACCCACAATGCATCTTTGCCGACGAAGCATTTTCTCCATCCCGTAAAGCCACGACCCACGTTCACACGAAGAGGGAACGCACTTTTGTGGCGAGTCGTGACCGAGAAAGGGAAAACGGTATACCGATATCGCCATTATCAATTAGCGGGGGATACGCTACCCAGTCTCTCCACCCAACGGAATGCTACGACAAAGAACGAACCACAACAACAAGTGCTAGATGCTCCACAACAACTGCAAGAGGGCACCAACTCCACAACCGATGAGATTGAAATCGTTGAGGAATCTCCTAGGCCTATCTCCATCACTCAACCTTGTGTACGGATAAACGCACGAAGCTCGTGGAACTTCTCAAAGAGTATCATGACATGTTCGCTTGGAGATATGAAGAAATGCCGGATTTAGATGAAAATTGGTCATCCATCATCTACATGTCATACCTGGATCCAAGTCGGTTAAACGATTGCAGTTCGGACACGAGGAAAATGGATATATCAGTCTTGCATAGACTTGAGAAACTTGAACAGTGCTGCTCCAAAAAACAATCCTCCTCTACCCGACATCGACATGTTAGTAGATGCAAACAAGTGGACACAAAGCATGTTCTCCTCCATGGATGGATGCGGCGGCTACAACCGAGATAAGAATGTACGAGCATGATGCAAGTAAGATATCTTTTCGAACTCCTCTCGGAAAATTTTATTATACCATACCGCCATTTGGTTTAAGGAATACCGGTGCAACGTATCAACGCTCTATGACGGTAATCTTCCACTGGAGCCGATACCTCAAGGGAGCAGCCTCAAGAAGATAACGAACCACACTTGGGGACCGAGGCTCGGCATGAAGTTCCTTCACCGTCGATCAAGGAATTATTCAACATGAGAGATGTGGTCAGTCAAGAAACATGGAATTCGCAAGGGTAAATTGAACTGAAGAGGGAAACACTTCAACACTCCCTCTAGCAGAAGCCGCTTCAATGGTCTATTCAAGAGCCGCCTCAATGCTCTCTCCGGGACCCCTTTTCGCTTCATAATCCTACTTCAACACCCTCTCCAGGATCCACCTCAACGTTCGCACCAGAAGCCACTTTAACATCCTCTCAAGTCGTTTCAACACTCAAGCTACATCAACAATCTGCGCTCTGGTCAAGTTATCTTTGATGTACTCATTGCTCAACATACGTCTCATCCATCCTTCATGAGGACCCAGAGGAGCATGAAAAACCCTGAAGTCGATAGGAGGAGGGCTATTCTGTGGAACGGATATTTTCATATCGTTGGAAGGGCGCGGTGAACAACTCATCATCAATGTTCGGCATATCCTTGAAGTCGCCAACATTTCCCGACTTGGTACCAAAGATTATCTCCGTAAGACATCTCAACGGGGATTCTTTTCTTCCACAATGAAATAAAAGGCAGGAGTTAGAACTTGTATGAAAGCACATGAGAGATGTAGTCACACACGGCAAGACACAACTCACATCGGAGCACACACAAAACCGGTCCGGCTCAAATTGATACGGATTTCAAGACCGGTATTAGTTTTCAAGTCCGGTGCAAGTTTCGAGTCTGGTATTGATTTCAAGTCGGTGCAAGTTTCGATCTGGGTATTGATTTCAAGTCGGTGCAAGTTTCGATGGGTATTGATTTCAAGTCGGTGCAAGTTTCGGTCAAGTATTGATTTCAAGTCAGGTGCAAGTTTCAGTCTGGTATTGATTTCAAGTCAGGTGCAAGTTTCAAGTCCGGTATAAGTTTCAAGTCTGGTATCACTCAAGTTTCAAGTCCGGTATAAGTTTCAAGTCCGGTATTGCTCAAGCTTCAAGTCCGGTATTGATCAAGTGAAGAGTCCGGTATCACTCAAGTTTCAAGTCCGGTATTGCTTAATATTCAAGTCTCTGGTATTGATCAAGTCAAGTCAGATTGCTCAAGCTTCAAGACCGGTGTTGGTCAAGGGCATGAGGTGGTATAAAGTTGACATTCGATCAGGCATACACGATATGGGACCCACGTTCAATCAAGCATATATGGCGGGACCACATTTATTTGCACAACGCGGTTCTCTCATGTCATGGGAATCATGTTCACGAAATTCAAGCCCACGTTCGATCAAGCAGTTGCAGTAGCCCCACCAACGAAGCAGGCACAGCAGTCCGTCGATTAGGCACAACCCTACGCTCGAGCGGAGCAAGCACGGAGTGGGCCCTCGACCGAAGCAGGCATAGAAAGGTCGATCGAAGCAGGCAAGACCGACGTCATACTAGGGGAACGCTCTCCTATATGCCTTTTAAACGTAACATACTCCAAGGACAGGATAACCCGTCTCTCCTGGTAACATCTAACTTTGCCTCATAAGTTTTATCTTTAACTGTCACCATCTCATGCCTACCACACAATAGTGTAACCATTATGTGCTAGGCGGGGGACTTAATGTTGATGGTGGATTTTCGTTCAAGGTTAAATTTGTAAAAAAACCGAGAAAAATCATGCTACCGACATCTTGTAAAAGATAAAGCCATTTATAAGTGTTGGATACTCCCTCACTTAATTCACCAAGAATGGAGCATGTAGCAACAATCCCATTCTCGTGAATACATGAAATTCCTCCAGGTTGGAGCATGTGGCAACAATCCCTTCCCGTGAATTTCATATCAGCCTTGTATTTCCAAGTACTCATTATCGGTGTGGCATGACGACCGAGTGTTACTCTTACGAGAATAACACGAACCTCCAAGCACTATAATGAAACCATGCACGAAATACCCGTATGTGCCGATTCTCGGTGTGTTATACTAGCCCGAGCCCCTCTCGGTGTGTTATACTAGCCCGATTGAGCCCCTCTCGGTGTGTTATACTAGCCCGATTGAGCATCCGGACTGACCGTATCGGTCCGGATATGATCTCGATCGCGATCATCCAACTCCATAAGCATGATTGGATGACCCAGCATCAATTCCATCACCCCCAAGCAGGTATGGAATACCCACGGCCGACCCGCATGGTCGGCCATTGGCCTTTGCTTGCCAAAAGACGTTCATACCAAGCATTATGGACGGAAAACCCTAAATAAGGGTTTGCGGCATATTACATGTGTCGCAAAACAATCTCAACCATCCATCTTCGCAGGTATAGATGGAGGGTGTAGATGTAGATTCAAAGGGCCCAAAGCATGTCAATACGATCACCGTGGGCCCGCCTACACACTTGACCAATCGGTCAAGACCAACAATGTTTGGCCGTGACAACATCATCACCCAAACAAGAAGTGGCGCACGGCTTTTTGAAAGCCAAAATTAGGGTTTCAAATCATCACGCGCGTCCATCTTCTCGAGCACGAATGGAGGGTCACAGATTAGATTAAGCAAGGGCCGGTCATACAAAGCATGACCACCATGGGCTCATCTACCTCCTCATGCGATCGGCCAAGGCATCCCATGCCCGGCTAATCCAAAACGCCCGCCCAAACATGCGTGGTTACACTTCCCAAATTGCAACCGATCTCGAGCACTCAACTTCACCGGATGATTTGAATGGCTTAGATCACGTTTTCATGGGATAGTCGGTATAGGCATGATCACCAGCCCTGCCATCTTCCCGTCAAACCCATCGACCAAGACCGACCAAGATGTGTCGTCTTGAAACGCGTGCCGAACTAGGGATGTCACGCCGGTTTTCAGCCCTTTTGCGGCATCAATTTCCCGCCGCAAACCGATCTCAACCACTCAACTTTACCCGGTTAAATTGAGTGGCCTAGATCACGCCTCCATGGGACGGTGAGGTGTAGGCGTGTACACCGGCATGTCGTCTACACACATGCCCGGTCGGTCCTCTCCAAATCCCTTTCCATGCTTGGTTTCGACCAAGTCAAGAGTGATGCTTGCGCACCTCTTCAAAAACCCTAATATTCATTAACGGTCGCAAATGAGTGTCTCAAAGATCATCTCATCCGTCCAACTTCACCAGACTTGGTTATACAACCCCGGTCAGAGTTATTTGGTCGGTGAGGCGTCATTACCCATCACTTTACCACACTATAATGCAAAGACTCGCATAAAATACACACGATACTTCACAAGTATCGACTTCCTGAATAACACAGTTATTCAATTCAGCATTAAATGCTATCTTTCGTGGATCCACGATCCAGACATTTCAGACATCAATCATGTCACAAACTGGGGATACATACGGGGTATTGGTGCGGCGGTTTACGGCGTGCGGCGTGCAACGCGCCATCACAAGAACGTGTCAGGAAGTGATGGACGGTTAGAGATGAACAGGAGAAGTGGGCAAGACTTGTCGACGCACAACTCCACTACTCCATCACTCCACTTCCTCCACTTCCCACGAGAGACGTGAATGAGGCTCAATGACTTGTATAAATAGGTTCTCCACCCTATTTCAAACAACAACACAAGTTCAGACGAGACAGAAAACCAAGTGTTAATACAAAACGTATTCAAACACTCAGAACTTGCTTGCATCAATCACGAGCTTGTTCACCTTTCTATTACAAGTCATACGCAAGCCAACACCTTCACAATCTCAACACCTTCTTCGCTTCCCTCCCTAAGATCAACCCCATCTCCTTCACTTTGTGACCGAAACAAGTCTGGAACGGCCATTTCTTGGTTTAGGCCGGACTTGCACAGATTGATCTCTCGAATCTACAAGCACTCACCGCGCAGTATATTTGTTTAAAGGTTTAAATTCATTCCTCATCCACACCCCAAATTACCAAATTCTGCAAGAGTAGTTTTCACCCATAAACAAGCACCCAGAGTGAAGTAGACATCGGGAGGAATGTAAGAGAGGCAACATCCGCTATTGTTGAGGTGGCTCCCCTTGAAGAACGTCCTGAGAAAGTTCCAATCAATAAGGCTGTCGTGGTGACTTCTTCTGAAAGGCCTCCTGCAACTGACAAGGCTCCTGTGACTGGTGAAGTATTGGTGGGGCTTTGTTCGATCCTCCCTTCACTGTCCCTTATCCAGGTCATGTGTTGGTTGGAGGATTCAGTGTGCCAGCTCGGTTCGAAGGGTTGTACACGGCGATATGGGAGAAGCACGACCACATTGCTACCACTACGAAGCTCAAAAGTCGTCTTGCATTGGTCAACCGCGTTCAGGAAGCTTTATTTTCTATGCATGGGATGAGCGTCACGACTGGTCGAACAATTTCTGAGGAGATGATTGAAGACTGGAAGTTCCATCGAGATGTGTTTGTGCAGTACGACTTCAATGCTCCTTGGTTCTTCAAAGGGTTCTCCGAGATTCAGGAGCTCCAAATTACAAGATGAAGTCCCTTCTGCAGATTGTGTTACTCGCCAGGAAGAAGAGGTTGAAAAGTTGTCTGAGGATTTGAAGCTGAAGCAGGCTGTTCTTCAAAGGATGAAAGTCTCTCTTGCCCAGAAGGACGAGTTGCTGCTAAAGGACTTTCCTTGAAGGATTCGTGCCACCTGCTTGTCTTTTCTTTTAGATGCTTTTCTTTTTGAGTGACAGTGAGGATTGCCTTTCATATTTGACTTCCGGTTTTGAATTAATAGGTAATTGAATTGGTTTATTTTGAGATAGTTTTGTGGATAACTTTTCTGAACGAGGTTATTTTAAATGGAATTTGCATTTTGGTCATGAATGATTGCACATATCATATGAAATTGCAAATGTCGTGTAAAAGGGAAGTATGAAGGGAGACAAACATGGCGTTTGATCATTGAGCCTCTTTCTCTATGTGCGGGATGCCAAGTCCCCAGTGAATTCTAAAACTATCTTTCTTGTAAAATTGTTGAATAGAACTTACTTGCTTTTGAAGCCTCATTTGTATCAAACCGAAGTAGCCTCTCTAAGGAAATCGTCCGCATTAATCTCTCAGATAAGGAAAGCTATCCCTCTGAATTAAGCTTCTTCTGAAAAATGCGTTTCAAAGCGTTGCATTCACTGGTAGGGTGGTGAAGGAACCAGTGGAAATGACAATACCTCGGGTCCATTACTTCTTGATCAGTTGGTGGACGCCATACAGGAGGTAGCTCCACCTCTATGTTTCCTACCCACGCCTCCAGCAACTCCAAAATCTTTTCCATTGGGAATGGAAAGTGTAGGTACTTCGAGTCTAGCTTTTCCTTCGTTCGTGGGCGTTGTGGTGTCTCTACATGGCTTCGACGTGGAGCACGTTCCGGAGATGAAGTTGGAATACTTGTGAGTGCCATCATATCCGCGGATCGCTTCCCTGGGTGACGGGGTGTGGAAGGTGTCGTAAGATCACTGCCGAGTGATCGAATTGAACGCTCCCTTCCTCTGTACTCACGTGTTCCTTGATTGATCTCTCCTTCCTCAAGCATTTCTTCACTTAATTGAAAGGTCAATACGGATTGGACAGTCTTCCGGGTTTCGACAAGAGTCTTGAGATATAAATCTTCTAGCAGGGCTCCGTAAGCTGCAGGCTCCCTTTCTTTATCTGGCAGACGTTGTGGTACCCCGGACAAGTCTTTTCCTCTGTGGAGTTTCCTCGAGTCTTCGTTGTCAGCTGGACCATGTTGTTCGTCTCTCCTGAGTCCCCTGTGATTACGCGCTCTTTCTGCATCTCAACTGGTAAAGGTGTGACTCCTGACTAAGGATCCAGTGTTTCTTGCACTGTCTGAGTAGATGCCTGCCGACTTTTCTTGTAGTCGTGCTGTTATATCATTCAAAAGTCAGAATGTCTCGCTCTGTCTTCTAGCGATACCGGCTTGATTTTTCAAGATATCCTCCAGCATTCTATCTACACTTCCCATGATATCTGAACCATCTGTGGTTTCCGGGTGAAGATACATCACGAGATGAAAACCGAAAATTGAGAATTCAATTTTTTGCAACCGAGAGATCAACCTCCCACTGTGGTCTCCAATTGTTTATGGGTGAAAACTATATCTGTCGGTTTTGGTAATTTGAGGTGTGTGGATGAGAAATGAGTCTAAACCTTAAACAAATACACTACACGGGAGTGCTTGTAGATTCTAGAAATCAATCTGTGCAAATCCGGCCTAAACCAAGAAATGGCCGTTCCAGACTTGTTTCGGTCACAAAGTGAAGGAGATGGGGTTGATCTTAGGGAGGGAAGCGAAGAAAGTGTTGGCTATGTATGACTTGTATCAGAAAGCTGGACTGGCTTGCAGGATGTAAGCTATCAGTTCCGGTGTTTGAATACGATGGTATCAACACTTGCCTCTGTTGTCTGTACTTGTTCTGTTTTTGGAAATAGGGAGGAGAACCTATTTATACAAGTCATTTGAGCCTTATTCACGTCTCTCGTGGGAAGTGGAGGAAGTGGAGTGATGGAGTTGTGTTAGTGTTACACGACCAGTCTTGCCCACTTCTCCCGTCATCTCTAACCGTCCATGACTTCCTGACACGTTCTTGTGATGGCGCGTTACACGCTGCACGCTGTAAACCGCCAGACCAATACCCAATACCCCAGTATGTATCCCCCAGTTTGTGACATGATTGATGTCTCGAGTGTGTGGATCGTGGGACCCACAGAAAGTAACATGTAATGCTAGATTAAATAACTAAGTTATTTAGGAAGTCGATACTTGTGAAGTACCGTGTGTATTCTATGCAGGTACTGCATCATGGTGTGGTAAAGTGACGGGTGGTGATCACCATGACGCCTCACTGACCAATTAACTCTTGACCAGGGTTGTATAACCAAGCCGGTGAAGTTGGACGGACGAGATGATCTTTGAGACACTCATCTGCGACCGTTGATGGAATTAGGGTTTTTGAAGAGGTGCACGAGCATCACTCTTCAGCTTGGTCGAATCCAAGCTTGGGATACAATTTTGACAGTGCCGATCGTGCATGTGTGTATACGACATGACGGTGTAGGCGCCCATATCTCATTGTCTCGTGAAAGTGTGATCTGGGCCACTCAATTTGTCCGGCGAAGTTGAGTGGTCGAGATCGATTTGCAACAGAAGTCTGGTGCCGTAAAAGCCGCGCATCATGCCAATTTTTGGCGCGCGTTCCAATACGACCAAGCTTGGTCGGTCTTGGCCGATCAGCCCGGCGTGCATACGGTGGGATGGTGTATATACCTGTACTTCATCGTCCCATAGAAACGTAATCTAAGCCACTCAATTTGTCCGGTAAACTTGAGCGGTCGAGATCAGTTTGTGGTTGAGAAGTGTGACCACGCCTAGCTTGGGCGCGCGAATCAAGGTGTACAACAAGTTTGGTCTTGGCCGATCGGGTGTGGAGATAGGTGGGCCCATAGTGATCGTGTTGATACTTACTAGGACTCCGCTTAGTCTATTCCTGGACCCTTCATTCGTGCAGGAGAAAATGGATGCTCGTGATCGCGACACAAACCCTAATTAGGTTTTGCCGGACGTGTGTCATACCCAGTTTGGGGCGCACGAATCAAGACGACCAACCATAGTTGGTCCTGACCGATCAGTCAGGTATATAGGCGGGCCCACGGTGTTTGTGTTGACATGCTCTGGGCTCTTTGAATCTACATCTACACCCTCCATCTATGCCTGCGAAGATGGATGGTTGAGACTGTTTTGCGATACATGTAATGTGCCGCAAACCCTAATTTAGGGTTTTTCGTCCATACTGCTCTGGTTTGGACGGTTTGGCAAGCTATGCCACACTTTTGGGGAGACCGACCATGCGGGGGCCGCGTTGGGTCGGTGGTGCATATTCCAATACCTGCTTGGGGTCATGGATTCAATCTAAGCCATCTAATCATGCTGGTGAAGTTGGATGGTCGTGATCGTTTCTGAGACTGATATGGTCAGTTCAGGTTCAAATATGCTCAATCGGGCTAGTATAACACACCGAGAGTTGTAGCCTGTATGGGTATTTCGTACATGCTTCATTATTAATGCTTGGAGATTCGTGTTGCTCTGCTGAGAACAACACTCGCCGTCATGCCGCACCAGTAATGAGTACAGAAATACGAGGCTGGTCATGCATTAATTAATAATGTTGTAAATTCATTGTGGTATATGGGATTGTTGCTACATGCTCCAACCTGGATGAATTTTGTGTATTTAATTCACAGAATCATCGGGATTGTTGCCACATGCTCTATTCTAGGTGAATTAGTAAGGTGAAGAAGTATTCATCACTTATTAATGGCTTTATCTTTTGCAAGATGTTAGCGCATAATTTTGGCCTTTACAATTTTAGCCTTAAGTGAAAATCCACCATCAACAAAAGGTCAATAAGGAGGAAGCTCAAAAGGTTAAGGATTGTCAAGGAATCAATCCAGAAAGAAAGAAGAAAATCATGTCTAATTCTGATTCTGATAGTTCTACTGGATCTCAAGATGAGTCTGTTGATGGTGGTTTTTAGTTAAGGGCTAAAATCGTAAACCCTGTATTTAATGCGCTGTCATCCTGCAAAGGAACAAATTCACAAGTAATGAGTGCATAAACCTCTTCGCTTATAGATGAATTGAGCAATTCAATATATTTGTACATATATATATATATATATATATATATATATATATAATTCAGAATATTGCTTATAACAACAATCCCAAATATTCTATGAATTTTATTTTCTACTGGCATTATTCACTAATGCATTGCATGCCTAGTATTTTTCCTATGCTATGTTCCCCAGCCTAACTCTCAGTATTGGCATGATATGACGATTAATTTTCACTCACAACAGAGTAGCACGAATCTCCCGAAGTGTCAGTATTAAGATCTACGTGAAAATACTCAGGAGCACAAGGGCTACGTCACTATCTGATAAAGAGATTTTTGCGTCAACACGCACTTAATTAAAAGTGCATGGTCGACGCGCTTAAATTCCCTAAGAAAAATAACAGGCCTAGACTGACCATGTCAGTCTTAAAACAATTACGGCCACACGATTTGGCCGGCCAATTCAACAAGCTTAGCCTCTTCCTAGCGGAACTAGGCAAACTCCATGGTGCCCACCGGCGGACCCACCATCATCCCAGCCAATCAAAATTCTCTTAGCCTACCAGCAACGTCCTTGATCGTTGGCGTGAACTAGGCTGGTTGCGCTGCAAAAGAAAAGCTCAACGACTAAGACCGACCATGACGGTCTCAAAGCCATCGCATCCACCCAACTTAGCCAGCCTAGTTGGACGGTTTAGACCTTCTTTCGAACGATCAAAAAGGTACAGTTATGGTCACCGGCGACTCGCCTCCATACCTGGTTGATCGAACTACACTTAGCAATCCAGGAGCGCGTCAAACCGCTTGCCCAAAGTAGAGTGATCGTGCGCTTTTTTAAACCCTAAATTGAGTCAGCGGCATTACACAACTGTCGCAAATCGATCACGACCGTCCATCTTCGCCAGCCTAGTCGGACAACCTAGATCTAATTTCAGGCGGACAATGAGATGTTGGCAAGCTCGCCGACAACCCATCTTTATGTGTGCTTAATCGACTTGTCCAAATCGGCGACAAACACCCCAAATCGTTTGGCTAAAGGTAGGTTGGCCACATGACTTTAAACCCTAAAATTCAATCAGCGGCAATGAACAACTACCGCAAATCATCTCATATGTCCAACTTCACTAGCCTAGTCAGATAGCTTAGATTCAATTTCAAATGGCCAATAGGGTGACGCCATAATCACTGGCCACCCCTCTTCCATGAGGAGCGATCGGCCAAGCCATGGGATGCGCGCGTAGCTCTATACCAACTCCCTAAAAAAGGATGGTCATGCTCCTTTTAAGACATTAAGCTCCGCGACTAACTTAGAAAAGCTCTAAAACAACGATGCTTCATAAACATCGATTATTTTCAGCTTCTTGTTTAAAAGTGATGCTTTATATGCATCGATTATAAACGATGTTTTATAAATATTGATTCCACAAATAATTTTGTTATTTGACCTAAAAGCACTATGTGCTGCTTTAAGCGGCAAGTCTCATGACTTACCCATTTACTCGAGACATCAAACATGTCACAAACTGGGGGATGTTCACTGGGGTATTGGTCTGGTGGTTTACGGTGTGCGGCGTGCAACACACCCATTACGAGAAAGTGTCAGGAAAAGGCGGACGGTTAATAGCAGTAAGAGAGTAGTGGGTGTAAGAGCTGACCGCTCTTCCATCATAATGGAAACATGATGGTCACCACCTTTTACACAACCCCACTTCTCCACTACTTAACTGGCTTCACTTCCTACGAGATCAAGATGCGCTCGCTAATGACTTGTATAAATAGGTTTTCAACCTATTTCGACAAGAGAACAAGTGTGATCAACACAAGTATCCAGAAAACACCGAGAACTGATAGCTTACATTCTGCAAGCCAGTTCCACATTCTGATACAAGTCATAAAATAGCCACACCTTCGAAATTCAACATTCGGACCTCAACACCTTCTTCGCTTCCCTCCCTAAGATCAACCCTTCTCCTTCACTTTGTGACCGAATTGAATCTGGAACGACCATTTCTTGGTTTAGGCCAGAGTCTTACAGATTGATCTCTCGAATCTAAAAGTACTCATGTGCAGTACATTTGTTTAGGGTTTGAATTCGTTTCTCATCAACACACCCAAATTTACCAAATACAACAAAATCAGTTTTTACCCCAAAACAACTGGCGACCACAGTGAGAGATTAATCTCTCGGTTGCAAGATCAATTTTCAATTTCATTTCAATTTTCTCAATTTCAAGAGGGTAGATCTTAGATCTAATAACCAAAATTCACTTAAATCACCAATTCCAATTTTCCCTTTTACGATGTACCCGGGTCAGCCAAACTCTTCCAAAACCACGAATGCTCGAAATCCAATCACCATGGAAGATGTGACGAAAATGCTGGAGGACGTCACCAATTTTAGAAGTGCCACCAAAAAGTGACACAAAAAATGTTGAGTCTTTTGTCTGAAGTCTGCGTCTCCGCTAACGACGATGTAGACAGAATACGTAGCCACATCAGACATGAGTCGAAAGGAAACGATCAACGAAATCCAGCCAATGACAAAGAGCTGAGACAGTTTCACAGGTAAAGAGACTCACCAGGAGTGTCACAATACCTGCAAGATAAGGGTAAGGAACCGTCTTATGAAGCTTTGTTGGAAAATCTGTATTTCAAGACCCTCGCAGAAGTTCAGAGAGTTGTCCAACATTCCGCAGCCACGACCTTCCTAACTTTACTAAACAGAGAAGCGCCTGAAGAAGGGGAAATTTACCAAGGCGGAGACAAGAACTGCGCTGATGAATGGATTCATAGACTTATTTATATTGTCAGAGTTGTGAACACCTTGATCCCTGTAAGTGTGACGGTTTCATGAGTGGAAGAGTGGGAAAGTGGAAGATCGTGGTAAAGTCAGTTCCATGTCGTGTGGAGACTTGACGGATCGTGCACCCACTACTTTGCTAACTCCTTCAACCGTTTACACAACTTACGCACATTTCTCGTCGTGGATGAAATCCACGTCTTTGTAGGCATGAGACCAAAACCCTAGTTGTTATCCCCCAATTTGACATGATTGATGTCTCACGAATCGTGGAGTTTGCATGACATACGTGTATTTAGTTTGTCAGTTTTTGACTGATTAGACAATGAGTCTAGGTTTTGTTAAATCGAGCATGTTTGACAAATGCTCAGCGATTCATGAATGTTAATGTTACTCGTCTGAGCAAATATTGTAAATTCGACGAGTTGTTGAATATTGATGAGTTACTGAATATATGTGGATTATTCGAGCAACTGAGCAAGTATTGCTCGATTCGACGAAATACTGATAAATTACTGAATATTGATAGTTGGATCAATATTCGAGCAACTGAGCAAATATTGCTCAATTCGATGAATTAATGAATATCTAGAATTTGAGGAGCAATTGAGCAAGTATTGCTCAATTCGACAAAATAATGAATGTTGATGATTTGACGTACAATTGAGCAAATATCGCTCAATTCGGCAAATTACTGAATGTTGATAATTTGTCGTGCAATTGAGCAAGTATTGCTCAGTTCAAAAAATTACTGATAAATTACCAAATATTGATAGCTGGATCAATATTTGAGCAACTGAGCAAGGATTGCTCGATTCGACGAAATATTTATTGGTGACGTGACCCGATAAAATATTAAAATATTAGTAAGCTACCAAATATTATATGATTAATTCAGATGTTGGTTGCTGAATCCATCATAAATTCATTAGTTTTGAATCGTGCTGAGAGTGATGATTCGTGGAGCATTTATTCAAAACCCTAATTTCAGATCATAGTTGATGAATCACTGAAAATAGGTCATGAGTGATAGAGGGACCGACCACATGGGATGATGGGCGTCCATGTGGTGCTCGGTACTTGAGTGAGCATGCACCAGGGTTCTCAGTTTGAGGATTGGTGAAAGAATGATGATTAAATGTTGGTTTCATCATTTACGGAAATATTGCTGGGTTCAGCATTAGGTGATAAAAACCTAGGTATGAAAGATGGGGACCGACCAAGAGAGCATGGGACCGGCTTTTGGTGGTCACGTGACCAATTGTTGGCTGTTTGAGCAATCCACAGGTTGGTTGGAGATAGTTTTGGCCCAATACGAGCAATTGAGGAAATTAGGTCAGAATTATGAAAACGTGTGGGATCGGCTTTGTGCAAGCCCTAAGGATGACTCTGGTCGGTCATGAAGTCATGCACGTGTTTCCGTGGTGCCCGTGTCTCCGTACTGAGAGTTTCAGTATTTTCTGATGTGCGTTCGAGCAATGTTGTGAATTTTCAGAAGAGTTTCATCTTGACTGAAATTCTTGATTTTTGTTGGAATGAGCATGTATGCTCAATTGATCAATATTTTGTAAATATTGAAATAAGTGTATTTTAACATTTAAAACTGCCGTGAGAGGCTAGCCAGTCGTGTGACGTGTTGGCTTTTGGTTTTTCATGATTTGAGCAAAATTTTAGAAGTTATGACGAAATCATGATTTTTGCTCAAACCAAGGAGTTTCATGAATTTAGGAAAATAGTAATTATAAAAGACTAGGGATTGCAAGATGTGGGACCGGCCACGGCTAGGGCATGGCTGGCCGGCTATGTTGCCCGGTCCCGCACACCTTTCCCTATTTTATAATATTATTTTTTCATGAATCCTTGAAGTTATGGAGAATCCTTGGAGTTATGGAGAATCCATGAGTTTTTGTTGAAAACAAAGGAGTTTTATGAGATTAGGGAATAATAATTATAAAAGCTAAGGATTGTGAGGTGTGGGACCGACCACGGCTCGGGCATGGCCGGCCGGCTAGGTTGCGCGGTCCCGCACACCTTTCCTTGTTTTATAACATTATTTCATGAATCCATGAAGTTATGGAGGATTCATGAGTTTTTGCAAAAACAAGGAAAGTTGTTAAAACCAAGGAGTTTTCATGAGTTCATGAAATAACAAAAAAATAAGGAAAATAATGGAAGAGGCATGGACCGACCATGGCTAGGGCCCGGCCCTGGGTGCCTCTTATTATTTTATTAATATTTATTGTTTTCTCCTGTTTTGCGTAGGATTCCTCATTGTTTCATATTTTTTTGATGCTCGTTCGTGCATCCGGGTGCTCAGTCGTGCATCATTGTCGAATACACTTGCACCATTTTTGTGGGGCTTACTCAGTGATGATCCAGATGCCCGGTTATTGAGTATTTATTACTAATTTATGAAATTCAGTGGAGAATAATTCATGAAACTAAGTAATAAAAATGAATAGTTGTTTATTATTAATTCATAGGATCAACTGTGGATTCGACTATGAATTCAGAATAATAAAGCGAGCATTACCATCTTATGGGATCGTGGATGCGACCATAAAATCGGAGTAATTAAAATTATCTATCACCATTTCATAAGATGAAATCGGAATAATGAGATAATGTAGTAGTTTATTGCCATTCTATGAGATTAAGTTGTGGATTCGATCATGGAATCAGAGCAATTTTTATTGCCATTCCATGGGATCAGGCCGTGGATTCGACCATGGAATAGGAGCAATTGTTATTGCCATTCCATGGG
Organism: Papaver armeniacum; assembly: GCA_023531295.1. Taxonomy (NCBI): domain Eukaryota; kingdom Viridiplantae; phylum Streptophyta; class Magnoliopsida; order Ranunculales; family Papaveraceae; genus Papaver; species Papaver armeniacum. Next base: position 1,001,843 of record JAJJWW010017398.1, read on the forward strand.
ATCAGGCCGTGGATTCGACCATGGAATAGGAGCAATAATAGATTATTCTGGGAATTCAGTGGTGAATGTCGCGGCAGAATTAATCTATTGCAGAAAAGATATTAGCTAGTTAAAGCGTCACATCTATTATGAATGGTGTAGGATCAGAATATCGCAACACCAAGATCCTTGCGAAATCCATAAACGACACACTGCGAAGATATCGCAGATGGATAATACAAATGACGCAACGGATGACGACAACTTGAACACGAGAAATATGTGAAGACCTAGCGAGATTTAGGAGTGTTGCGAGATTTAACATTTGTACACTCGCGAGAGTATCGCAAGTCAGATCCGAAAATAAAGGACAGCTTAGCTGTTAACCACTATGTAATGTCCTATATAAAGAGCTGAATAGGCTTAAGAGAGGGGAGAGATCTTTTTCGAGTGAGGAGCAAGTTATTAAGAGAGAGAAAGTTTAGAGCGGTTGTAAAGTCCTTTGCTTATTTTCTTTTCCACCTTGTAATATTAGTGAGTTTTAATCAATAAAGAATATAATTGTTCATCTTAAAATGACTTAATTGTGTGAATTCTAGTGAGGGGTGTAGTGTGGGATTTCCTGCTAGTACATATGGCACTAGTATGGGAATGAAGAGAAGATTGAAGATCAAAAGAAGTAAAAAGAAGAAGATTTACAGTAGCAGAAACGGAAGTTACTGAGAGATGTTGAATAAAAGTTGCTGAAAAAACTAGAAGTAAAGTAAAAAAGAGGAAGAGAGGAGTAAAGAAAGTATATATAGAGAGAAGATTTCTCGAAAAGGTAAACACATTTAATGCGAAGAGTATACATGAACGGTTGAGAAAAAGCAGTTGAAAAAGACGTGTCAAGAAATGGATAGAAGAAGAGATACGTGTAATAAATTTTGTGTAAAAGTACAGAATCATGTCAAAACAGATAAGTATGAAAAAATGAACAGCTGCGGTATTTTGAAAGTATTAGTTCTCATGACATTATCCCCTTCGCAGAGAAGACATGAGAAGAGGCAAGATGTAGGATCAGAATATCGCAACGCCAAGATCCTTGCGAAATCCATAAACGACACACTGCGAAGATATCGCAGATGGATAATACAAATGACGCAACAGATGACGACAACTTGAACACGAGAAAGATGTGAAGACCTAGCGAGATTTAGGAGTATTGCGAGATTTAACATTTGTACACTCGCGAGAGTATCGCAAGTCAGATCCGAAAATAAAGGACAGCTTAGTTGTTAACCACTATGTAATGTCCTATATAAAGAGCCGAATAGGCTTAAGAGAGGGGAGAGATCTTTTTCGAGTGAGGAGCAAGTTATTAAGAGAGAGAAAGTTTAGAGCGGTTGTAAAGTCCTTTGCTTATTTTCCTTTCCACCTTGTAATATTAGTGAGTTTTAATCAATAAAGAATATAATTGTTCATCTTAAAATGACTTAATTGTGTGAATTCTAGTGAGGGGTGTAGTGTGGAATTTCCTGCTACTACAAATGGTGCATAGTCAGGGAGTCATGGTGTTGTTTATGACCTGAAGGCATTAGTGATCTCAATCTACGGAGAACCGCCTGAATCTATACACGGTCTCTCCACATAGTCAGGGAACGGTGAGTGTCACCGACGTCCTGAAGGCGTCCGCCGCCCAACTATTCTTCTATGTGGAGGTGGGTCTCTCTCCTGCAGTCAAGGAATAGTGAGTGTCACCGACGTCCTTAAGGCGTTAAGCTCTCAATCTACGGAGAACCGCCCAATTATGTTATTCTGCATAGAGGTCATGATGAAATGCCAAGGATCGAATCGCTCGGCTAGTGGGGATTTTCGAAAACATATTCATCATGGCTTCGTAAAATATGAATCGTTGCATGCCTGAAATCCGTGTCGAAACATGCATCATGATTTTACGGTTTTGCCCTTTGTTGAAAATCCACCATCAACATTAAGTCCCCTGCTTAGTGGGGAACAGTCATGTTCCGCAAAGAATGCATTGAATGGTGATTTTCAATCGATGAGATCGGTGGTTGAACTCAGTCTACAAAGGTATATTCAGAATCCTCGATTTGCTTCAATGGTGTCATGTACGAGCAAACGTTCGGGTGAGGACCCTGATAGTGCGATAGAGCGTGATTCCGTGAGCACGGAGAGATGAAGCATCGCTGATTTGGTCAGTCAAAAGTCCAGTTTTGGTCGATTTAGGATTTATGGGCCCGAGCCCAAAAAGGAACCCATGTTTTATTAGGTTTTGGAAATAAAATTAATATAAAAGGGAGAGAAGCCCTAAATTTTTTAAAAGTTCAGTTGTTCATGAGTTGTTCAAAAAAAAAAATCCATGTGTGCATGTATGCGTAAGTTTCATGAAAATTTGTTTTACAAAACATATGCCCATTCGTTCATTAGTTTAAGAAACGAGCAATAATCCCTAATATGAAAGATATACATGAATTCTTGAGTAGACATGGTCTAGTTGCAGTAGAGAAAATTTTGTTGATGAGGTTTCATGAAAACCAAAATTTATTTTCAAAGCATGAACTTTCACAAATACTTTTAGGAACGTAGGTTCGTAGTAAAAGTGATAAATAATGATCCTTAGAGTTAAAGGAATTTTTGAAAAGACCTGCATCTCATGATAAAATTTATTTGGAATATGTGGACCTTTACAAAAGTATAAAAGACCCTCGTTTCATAAACGAACGCTCGTTTGAGCAAAAGTAGATTTATTTTTTTTTAATTTGTGAGATTTCACAAAATGGAATAAACTCTCGTTTCAAAGACGGATGCTCGTGTTTGCAGAGCGAGCAAGATTTCGAAATTTTACATTATTATCACTAAGTTCGTGAAACCATAAATAGGCAAGAGTTGAGAGTTATCATTTTGTAGACGCTGATGTGAGCATCCTAATTATTTTTGTTGTGCTTTAATTCCACTGCTTTGATGAAATCTGCATCTACGGATGATATACTGAAGTAGGAATGTTGTATGGACGTCACAGCAAGTTTGCAAGAATGACTGGTTCCCATAATGATACTTCCAAAGATGATATCTCTACAGATGCAGCTTCAAGAAATGGTGCTTCTGGGACCTCTGAGTGATGGTGAGAGATCCTTCATACTGAGTTGTACTCCTGATTACTTAGTATCAGTAATGCACGGGAAATCTCTGATAGAGGAATATAACATCGATAAGGCAGCTCGACAAATGGGCCCTTGTTCGATTGATGTGGATTACTCAGAAATAGCAGTAAGTCTTCGGAGTGGAGAATCCAGAAATAAGGATCATAGAATGATATCGAACAATGTAAAGTCCCCGACTGTCTCTTTGGTGAGTTGTTACCGCTCCTTATATCATGAATTTTTCTTGTCCGTGCAATTAGGATCATGAAACCAATGTTTGTTACTTCGTTTCAGAACTTTGATCCATCGAGCCTTGACGGTCTTCAATTCATTGCTGCTGAACAAACAATTTCTGAATCGAGCGTCAAAGAAGAATTCGATGTAAGTACCTATTCGTATAATCGTTCATGACACTCCTTGAATGAAATACCACTAATTGTTGTTGATGTATTCAGGAGGAGATTTCCATGGAACAAGGGAGTACTGATGATTCCCATTCGTCTTCGGAGGATGGTGAAGAGGAAAACCCCACATTTCGAAACCGAGTGAAAGCAATGATGTTTCCAATGGTGATGTTGGCAATTCCGGTCCCTTGAGCACTTTAGGGACTACTCCAGTAAGTACCCATTGTATATTTTCTTCATAGAAGTATGAAATTGCTGATTTGTTGATGAATGAATGAAGATTCTCATGAATAAGTGAAAAGCTTTGCCGAAATACGTCACCAGAAAATTCAGAACTTATCCTTTTAGCAAAAACGCCGTAAAATATTCATCCGATATCAGTTTTTAGCGATCTACCCATGCATCCTTATGCCCAGGAAATTTCCAAGCTTTAGCTAAACAGATTTTTAAGTTTTGAGCACGTGTAGGGGTCGAAATCGACGAAACAGTAAACTTCCAGGAGACCTTCAGAAAATTTTCAGCTGGCATGTGGTCCAATGTTTTGGCCACAACTCTTTGCTTGTTTCTCTAATTGTTGTGAATTTTGGATATGTTGTAGAGGACATCCGTATGAAGAGCATGGTATATGACCCATCCCTGGATTATTCACCAACTTCGCCCAGCTCGCTGTTTTGTACGGGACAGTGTAAAATTGTCTCCGACGAGCTCATTGTAAAACACCCATGTTATGTCATTAGACCATTCGCTTGTGTTTTGAAGGGTTGGTGACGGATTTCAATGCCATTGATTCATTTGAGATCAGGAACCCTTGATTGATACATGAGCATGGTGCTTACAGCCATCTTGTTTCTGTCAGTCATAGAAACATCACTTCTAAAACCCTGGTCACGGGACCATAACTGAGGTTGCTCTCAAGAGGGGGTGGTGTAATGACCATGGTTTCATGTCCCGGTGGTAGCATTCCTTTTATGATGAGAGTCTGGTGCCACGGGTCTTGGACTGTGAAACTGATCGTCATGATCAGTGGACTGTCAGTCCCCAATTTGTTAAATCTCTCCTTTCGTTTTCTCTTCTTCTGGCAAAACTTGGATAGAGGACCCAAGTAGAAAAATTGATGTAAAGACCTAGGTGGTAGAAGTTGGAGGTACCTTGATGAAGTACTTAGTGGAAAGACCCGGTGGACACTGATCGATTGTGGAAGTTATGAATCCCGTCTAAGAATTGCTGCTTGCATGTTGTACGCTCTGGAAGCTGTAGGAACCTCATACGACGTCGGAATTCGATGTCTGACCCCTACTTTTGAAGCTAAGAGACTGAGTTATCACATGAGAGAAGAATCACTCAATTTGGAGTTATAGAGGTCAGCCAACGAAGCGTGCACATTTGTAATTTGTAATCCCGTACAAACTTTTCAGATTTCGTAGACCTGACGGTAAAGGACGTATCTTTCAGCTCGTATGTCCGATTGATGTGACCTTTTTGTATGTTGTGCAGAGACTTAAACGAACATCTTTTGTTGAGGAAGCATTGTCCCATTCCTCACCCATTGGTACGTTTTGTAAACCCATGGCCTGAAGTGTGTTGTATCTCATTTGCAGAGGTGATGCGAACATCTTGTAGAAGTCTTTGGCTTGTGCCCACCAGTCGTGCAAGCTTTGGGAAGACTTTCATGTGAACATATTTTCATGTCTACACATCTTGACACGAATCATTAATGCTTGGAGAAATCCGCTTCATCGAGCAACGCTTCAGAGAATGGTTAGTTGATGAAGACTGATGTTGCACCTGAGACTGTTATTGATGCTGAGATCACGATTGAATTCTCTCCAGAAATTCTTATTGATGCTGAGACAATGAATAGAGTTCCTCCACATATCCTTGTTGATGCCGATACTGGGTGGAGTTCCTCCACTCTGTGAACCTTCACGTTCACGAACTAGTTGTTGGGTTGAGCATCCCTAAGATGTAGGTGTACTGGGAGTACAACCCGAATTATCCTGATTTGTATAAATTTACCGTGAACTGGCTTCATCAATGAGTCGACGTTGTTGCGGCAAATTGCATCAGCAGTCTCCATTCTGGGTGTGATCGATGAAGAGAGAAGTTCCTTAGTTGTGCAAAGTTCGTGATGTAGAGAGATTCCGTTAATAAAGTTTTCATGGAATCGCATCAGGTTGCAATGACTTGCTATGTCTTGAATCTTGTCCAATAAGATCAAGTCCCCAGTACATGTTGAAGGAATTCGTGCCATCGATGGATGAATGATGTTGCATCTGCTTCAGAAGTCTTGTCATGGAGATAGTGAAGACTCAGCGATTGTAGTTCAGTTTCACTTTGATCGTGTATTTGGTGAATCAAAGTGTGTCATCGTCGAGATTTTTGTCTTTGGCCGAGGCGCCATTATCGAAGGTGTACTCTTTGATTGGGAGTACAATTTGAAGACTTCTTAGATACTTGAGCGTTGAAGCGTCGTATTATTTAAGCTTCGAATGTCTTATGCTTGATCGTCTTGGCCCCGAGTATCTTCTGTTAATTCAGCATTCTTTTCCCTGCGGTAGTGGGATTCAACACTTGTGCAGACATCAGAGCTTTCTGATTTTGTGGGACATATGGACACTCCTGCAAGGCTACGGAGAAACGCCCAAAGTGTTCCTTGCCATGCTTGGACATTATCTCAGTAATGAATGTCTCAATGCTCGATTCAGAGAAATGTCAGATTCAACCACTTGGTAAAATACTGCTGAAGTGAGATTACCAACTTATAACATCTTGCAATAGCAGAGATACTAGCATAATTGAGTCCCCATGCTAGAATAACATGTGAGGAAATAAATGATATAGACATGGGAGGAACGAGACTTGCCTGAGTGCAGGACTTTTTGATGAATATCTATGCATCTTTTGCAGGTTCTTGTTTCAACCTCGTCAAAGTTCGAAATTCCTCCAAGTGCTCTGATGATGGAACGTCCGCCAAATCTTCTGGATCAGAACTTTCTTTGTTGGAGAGATGTACAACCAAAGACGCTTTGTCAGTAGTCATCTTCTCTGCATGAATCCACGTCCATCCAAGAATCATGTCGTATCCGGTATCTTCCCTGATTATGTGAAACTTGGTTTCGTCCAGGTTGAGCCAACTTTCATTTTGAGAGTAATGCAACCGCATGCATCTCTGAGCGTTCCTTCATGGTCTCTGATTGAGATAAGAGAGGAGTAGCAGCTTAGTTGAGTGATGCCTGCGACTCTAAGGGTTTTCAATGGAATCTTGTTGAAGGCGGTGTCAGCATCGATTAACATTCTTCCAAATTCATTTCCTCTGAGATGGACTGTGGTAAGCAGTCCCCAGTCGTGCATCTCCTTATCTGTGGATGAAGGTTCAAGGAGTATTTACGGGATGGACAGATGTCTGACACAATGTAATTTGGTGTTGTGAACATGTCCTTCCTTTGTGTCTTAGAAAGATAGAGGAATTTCACAGATACGCTCGATCAACGATTGAACTGCTTCTTTGACCGGTTGTTCAGAGATTGCAAAAGTTCTGATTAGGAGAGGATTCTTGTGTACTCCTTCAGTCCCCAGTTGAAGCTATTATGGATCAACCTTCTCTTTGAAGATGTGCTTCAAATATTGCAGTTACTTGTTGGATGATCGATGAACCTATGAAGGCGACAGTACCTGGGATTCTCCATTTCTTCTTCAGTTGTCTCTCTCCTGATGAACGACAATTTGATTGCACCATCTTGAACCAGACTTCCAGTAACTCGATCACTCCTTCGTGAGAAGAGAGAATTTTGAGTCTGTGATCATTTCCCCATTCGTTGATGCCGGGTCGAGGTTTGTGCATTTCAGGATTGGTTATATTTTTTTCGCGCCTTCGGAGGAGCCTGGGATGTTTGGAGAAGCGCTATGATGCCGTGTCTCGGCTTTCCTTTCATTCCTTCCGGCAACAACGGTTATTGAAGGCTGGAGATTATACTGATTGTAGACTAGGCGTCGGCTGCTTCGAGGTTCCTCCACCTTGCAGACTTTTCTCTTTACAGTTGAGCAGGTGCAGTAGTCGCTGATCGTTTGGCTGCTTCATGAAGCTCTGAGAAAGTATGAAACCAGATATTTTCCAGCAAGGCTCTGTAGACTGGGATCATTCCATTGATGCACAAGTCCACCAGTTGTTGTTCAGTGACATTCGGGTCATGACATCCAAAGATTGGACTCTGAACCTCTTCACATAATCGTTCGGATGTTCATTGCTCTTATGAGACATTCTTCTTAAGTCGGAGAGAGTAATATGCTCTGAGATGAAGAAGTATTTCGTGTAGAAGGCATTAACCATTTCTCCCCAACTAGCGATGCTCCCAGGTGCAATATTGTTGTACCAGGTGTATGCTCGGCCTGTCAGAGATTTCGATAATTCATTTAGACGGACGACATGATTTTGTTCGTGCTCTCCTAGTGCCTCCAGGAATCGAGAGATGTGTTCTCAAACGTTCCCTGTTCTATTGTACAGTGTGAATGTTGTGGAGGTGCAGCCTTTCGTGAGAGGAATTCTTTGTGTAGAAGCAGGATACAAAGGTTGATGACGATTGTTGATGGTGGATTTTCATTTAAGGGCTGAAATTGTAAAAGACAAAATTATGCGCTAACATCTTGCAAAAGATAAAGCCATTAATAAGTGATGAATACTTCTTCACCTTACTAATTCACCTAGAATAGAGCATGTGGCAACAATCCCAAAGATTCTCGTGAATTAAATACACGAAATTCATCCAGGTTGGAGCATGTAGCAACAATCCCATATACCCTGTGAATTTACAGCATTATTAATTAATGCATGACCAACCTCGTATTTCCTGTACTCATTACCGGTGCGGCATGAAGACTGAGTGTTGTTCTCAGCAGAGCAACACGAATCTCGAAGCATTAATAATAAAACATGTACGAAATACCCATACAAAGCTACAACTCTCGGTGTGTTATACTAGCCCGATTGAGCATGTTTAAACCCGAACCGACCATATCGGTCTCGAAACGATCACGACCATCCAACCTCACCAAAGATGATTGGATGGCTTAGATTAAATCCATGACCCCAAGCAGGTATTGGAATATTCACCACCAACCCAACGCGGGCCCGCATGGTCGACCTCCCCAAAATGGTGGCATAGTTTTCCAAACCGTCCAAACCAAACCAGTATGGACGGAAAACCCTAAATTAGGGTTTGCGGCACATTACATGTATCGCAAAACAGTCTCAACCATCCATCTTCGCAGGCATAGATGGAGGGTGTAGATGTAGATTCAAAGATCCCAGAACATGTCAACACAAACACCGTGGGCCCGCATATATACATGACCGATCGATCAGGACCAACTATAATTGGTCGTTCTGGTTCGCGCGCCCAAACAAGGCATGACGCACGGCCAGTGAAACTCCAATTAGGGTTTGAACAATCACGAGCGTCCATCTTCTCCTGCACGAATGAAGGGTCCAGGATTAGACTAAGCAGGTCCGGTGCGCATCAACATGACCACCGTGGGCCCATCTATCTCCACACCCGATCGGCCAAGGCATATCATGCCTGGTTGCCTCGATTTGCACGCCCGAACTAGACATGGTCGCACCTCCCGATTACAAACTAATCTCGACCACTCAACTTTGCCGGACAAATTGAGTGGCTTAGATCACGTTTCCATGGGATATTGAGATATGGACGTGTATACCAGCTCGCCGTCTGTATACCAGACTTATCAAATAAGACCAACCAAGCTTGGTCGTCTTGAAATGCGCGCTCGAAGTGGGCATGATGCGCGACTTTTACGGCACCAGGTTTCTGTTGCAAATTGATTTCGACCACTCAACTTCGCCGGACAAATTGAGTGGCCCAGATCACACTTTCACGAGACAATGAGATATGGGCGCCGACACCGTCATGTCGTCTACACACATGCACGATCGACCCTGTCAAAATTGTATCCCAAGCTTGGATTCGACCAAGCTGAAGAGTGATGCTTGCGCACCTCTTCAAAAACCCTAATTTCATCAACGGTCGCATATGAGTGTCTCAAAGATCATCTCGTCCGTCCAACTTCACCGGCTTGGTTATACAACCCTGGTCAGGAGTTAATTGGTCAGTGAGGCATCATGGTGATCACCACCCGTCACTCTATCACATCATGATGCAGTACCTGCATAGAATACACACGATACTTCACAAGTATCGACTTCCTAAATAACTTAGTTATTTAATCTAGCATTACATGCTACTTTTTGTGGGTCCCACGATCCATACACTCGAGACATCAATCATGTCACAAACTGGGGGATACATAATGGGGTATTGGTCTGGCGGTTTACTGCGTGCAGCGTGCAACGCGCCATCACAAGAACGTGTCAGGAAGTCATGGACGGTTAGAGACGACAAGAGAAGTGGGCAAGACTTGTCGTGTAACACCAACACACAACTACACTACTCCATCACTCCACTTCCTCCACTTCCCACGAGAGACATGAATAAGGCTCAAATGACTTGTATAAATAGGTTCTCCTCCCTATTTCCAACAACAAGAACAAGTCCAGACAACAGAGGAAAGTGTTGATACCATCTTATTCAAACACCGGAACTGATAGCTTACATCCCGCAAGCCGGTTCGACTTTTTCGATACAAGTCATACATAGCCAACACCTTCACAATCTCAACACCTTATTCGCTTCCCTTCCTAAGATCAACCCCATCTCCTTCACTTTGTAACCGAAACAAGTCTGGAACGGCCATTTCTTGGTTTAGGCCGTATTTGCACAGATTGATTTCTCGAATCTACAAGCACTCCCGTGTAGTGCATTTGTTTAAGGTTTAGACTCATTTCTCATCCACACACCCCAAATTACCAAAACCGGCAGAGATAGTTTTCACCCATAAACAACGATGAACAGATGATGCTTTGTCTTTTCCTCGATCCTCCATGAAGCGTTCCAGGTCCTCACGAGTGATGAAGCCTGCAGGTTCCTTTGTTGGTGGATTACCTGCAGCTTTGTGCACCTCATCATCATCTACTACATGGATCGGAGTGACTTCAGGATCAGCAGCCGGAGATGTTTCTTTGGATTTTCCTTTATTCTGAGATTTATTTTACATCTTGTCAGTGAGAGTTTTGAGATAATTACATAGCTCTTTCCATGTGTTAGCCATGTCAATCTGATTCTTGCCAAGAGTTTCTTGCACCTTCATGAGATAACCTATGGTAGGTGGGTTTTCTCTAATTTCTTCGGGAGACCGGCCAAAGAGAGGATTGTCTCTAATGTTGGTTTATGGAGGAGTGGTATCACCAGCACCGATGTTGGAAGCAAGTGTAGTTTCTGGAGTACCACCATTGTTTCTAGTGCTAGCATTGTTTGTGTTGGGATTAGTAATTGAACCTGACCTAAGATCAACCATCTTTGTAAGAATGAGAGATTGCAACCGAGAGATTAATCTCCCACTGTGGTCGCCAATCTGTGGATGGGGAAAAACGGTTCGCTGGTTTTTTAGGAAAGTGAAGAGTCGAGCGTGTCGTCAAGACTCCTCGACCGAGCAAACTGCTTAACCTCACACAGATGCACGGCAAAGGGAGTGCTTAGATTCGAGAGATCAATCTGTAGGACTCCGGCCTAAACCAAGTCAATGGCCATTCCAGAGTCAATTCGGTCGCAAAGAGGGAGATGGGTTGATATGTAGGAGGGAAGCTGAGAATTGTGTAGGATCAATGATGATCAAGGATTGTGGATGTGTTGAAGGTTTCTGCAATAATTGGTGAACTGTGGAGTTCGAATAAGTTCTGATGGATTGATGGATTCTTGAGAGTAGTTACTCGAGAAATTCTGGATGATTGCCGATAGCTAGTGATCATTCGTTGTCCTCAATCATGGATTCAGATACCTATTTATATTGTCAGAGTTGTGAACACCTTGATCCCTGTAAGTGTGACGGTTTCATGAGTGGAAGAGTGGGCAAGTGGAAGATCTTGGTAAAGTCAGTTCCATGTCGTGTGGAGACTTGACGGATCGTGCACCCACTACTTTGCTAACTCCTTCAACCGTTTACACAACTTATGCACATTTCTCGTCGTGGATGAAATCCAACGTCTTTGTAGGCCGCCAGACCAAAACCCTAGTTGTTATCCCCCAATTTGACGTGATTGATGTCTCACGAATCGTGGAGTCTCTGCATGATGACGTGTATTTAGTTTGTCAGTTCTTGACTGATTAGACAATGGGTCTAGGTTTTGTTGAATCGAGCATGTTTGACAAATGCTCAGTGATTCATGAATGTTAATGTTGTTCGTATGAGCAAATATTGTAAATTCGACGAGTTGTTGAATATTGATGAGTTACTAAATATATGTGGATTATTCGAGCAACTGAGCAAGTATTGCTCGATTCGATGAAATACTGATAAATTACTGAATATTGATAGTTGGATCAATATTCGAGCAACTGAGCAAGTATTGCTCAATTCGACGAATTACTGAATATTGAGAATTTGACGAGCAATTGAGCAAGTATTGCTCAATTCGACAAAATAATGAATGTTGATGATTTGACGTACAATTGTGCAAGTATCGCTCAATTCGGAAAATTACTGAATGTTGATAATTTGTCGTGCAATTGAGCAATAGTATTGCTCAGTTCGACAAATTACTGATAAATTACCAAATATTGATAGATGGATCAATATTTGAGCAACTGAGCAAGTATTGCTCGATTCGACGAAACATTTATTGGTGACGTGGCCCAATAAAATATTAAAATATTAGTAATCTACCAAATATTATATGATTAATTCAGATGTTGGTTGCTGAATCCATCATAAATTCATTAGTGTTTGAATCGTGCTCGAGTCTTTGATTCGTGGAGCATTTATTCAAAACCCTAATTTCATATCATAGTTGATGAATCGCTGAAAATAGGTCATGAGTGATAGAGGGACCGACCACATGGGATGATGGGCGTCCATGTGGTGCCCGATGCTCGAGTGAGCATGCACGGGTGGTTCTCGGTTTGAGGATTGGTGAAAGAATGATGATTAAATGTTGGTTTCATCATTTATCGAAATATTCTTTGGGTTCAGCATTAGGTGATAAAACCTAGGTATGAAAGATGGGGACCGACCAAGAGAGCATGGGACTGGCTCTTGGTGGTCACGTGACCAGTTGTTGGCTGTTTGAGCAATCCCTAGGTTGGTTGGAGATAGTTTGGGCCCAATACGAGCAATTGAGCAAATTAGGTCAGAATTATGAAAACGTGTGGGATCGGCTTTGTGCAAGCCCTAAGGATGACTCTGGTCAGTCATGAAGGCATGCACGTGTTGTCGTGGTGCCCATGTCTCTGTACTAAGAGTTTCGGTATTTTCTGATGTGCGTTCGAGCAATGTTGTGAATTTTCAGAAGAGTTTCATCTTGACTGAAATTCTTGTCTTTTGTTGGAATGAGCATGTATTCTCAATTGATCAATATTTTTTAAATATTAAAATAAGTGTATTTTTAACATTTAAAATTGTCGTGAGAGGCTAGTCGGTAGTGTGACGTGTTGGCTTTTGGTTTTTCATGATTTGAGCAAAATTTTAGAAGTTATGACGAAATCATGATTTTTGCTCAAACCAAGGAGTTTCATGAATTTAGGAAAATAGTAATTATAAAAGACTAGGGATTGCAAGATGTGGGACCGGCCACGGCTAGGGCATGGCTGGCCGGCTATGTTGCCCGGTCCCGCACACCTTTCCCTATTTTATAATATTATTTTTTCATGAATCCTTGAAGTTATGGAGAATCCTTGGAGTTATGGAGAATCCATGAGTTTTTGTTGAAAACAAAGGAGTTTTATGAGATTAGGGAATAATAATTATAAAAGCTAAGGATTGTGAGGTGTGGGACCGACCACGGCTCGGGCATGGCCGGCCGGCTAGGTTGCGCGGTCCCGCACACCTTTCCTTGTTTTATAACATTATTTCATGAATCCATGAAGTTATGGAGGATTCATGAGTTTTTGCAAAAACAAGGAAAGTTGTTAAAACCAAGGAGTTTTCATGAGTTCATGAAATAACAAAAAAATAAGGAAAATAATGGAATAGGCATGGACCGACCATGGCTAGGGCACGGCCGGCCGGCCAGTGGGCCCGGCCCTGGGCGCCTCTTATTATTTTATTAATATTTATTGTTTTCTCCTGTTTTGCGTAGGATTCCTCATTGTTTCATATTTTTGGATGCTCGTTCGTGCATTCGGGTGCTCAGTCGTGCATCATTGTCGAATACACTTGCACCATTTTTGTGGGGCTTACTCGGTGATGATCCAGATGCCGGTTATTGAGTATTTATTACTAATTTATGAAATTCAGTGGAAAATAATTCATGAAACTGAGTAATAAAAATGAATAGTTGTTTATTATTAATTCATAAGATCAGCTGTGGATTCGACTATGAATTCAGAATAATAAAGCGAGCATTACCATCTTATGGGATCGTGGATGCGACCATAAAATCGGAGTAATTAAAATTATCTATCACCATTTCATGAGATGAAATCGGAATAATGAGATAATGTAGTAGTTTATTGCCATTCTATGAGATCAAGCCGTGGATTCGATCATGGAATCAGAGCAATTGTTATTGCCATTCCATGGGATCAGGCCGTGGATTCGACCATGGAATAGGAGCAATTGTTATTTCCATTCCATGGGATCAGGCCGTGGATTCGACCATGGAATATGAGCAATAATAGATTATTCTGGGAATTCAGTGGTAAATGCCGCGGCAGAATTAATCTATTGCAGAAAATATATTAGCCAATTAAAGCGTCACATCTATTCTGAATGGTGCATAGTCAGGGAGTCACGGTGTTGTTTACGACCTGAAGGCGTTAGTGCTCTCAATCTAAGGAGAACCGCCTGAATCTATACACGGTCTCTCCACATAGTCAGGGAACGGTGAGTGTCACCGACGTCCTGAAGGCGTTAAGCTCTCAATCTACGGAGAACCGCCCAATTATGTTATTCTGCATAGAGGTCATGATGAAATGCCAGGGATCGAATCGCTCGGCTAGTGGGGATTTTCGAAAATATATTCATCATGGCTTCATAAAATATGAAACGTTGCATGCCTGAAAGCCGTGTCGAAACATGCATCAAGATTTTACGGTTTTTCCCTTTGTTGAAAATCCACCATCAACACCTGCATCATCATACATCTCCACCTCGAGATTGTTTTCTATTACGGTCTCGTCCTGCAATATCACTGGTTAATGTTTATTTCGCATCAAATGACGAATCATTTTTCAGAAAGTGTATAGAAGACGTACAAGTTCATCTTCCGGTTCACTGGAATAATTGGATTCTCTACTACGCTTAGAAGTGCTTCCTTCATCGCTGCCAGATTCTAAACCTTATTCATCTTCAACCTCATCTTCATCTTCGAGAGGCTCAGTATCGCCGGATTTCTCTTCTAGAGACACCGTGTTGTGACTACGTGCGAGCCTGGCAAAAGCATTCATATTCCCGAAACCCTGATTTTTAAAGAAGGAAGATGTTTAGTGAGGCTGCCTCAAAATAACTAAAATCGGCTGGTTAAGAGATATCACGTATATACCTGCTTATTGGAAGAATTAAAAATTATCGGAGTTGTTGAAGTCGTTCGAATGTCGCCTGCACGCATCTTTGACCTCGCCTATTTCTTCTGGGGACTGTGAGAAATACGAGCCCTAGTTCGTTTACCCGAAGGAAGCGGCTTCAACAGCTTATGTTGTTTCAAAGTTTCAGGAGAAGGTCTGTCGCGCAGGACTTGATGAGTGCCAAATATTGCATATTTCTACATCTTTTTATTGGCATTTAACTCATCTTTTGTGCTCAGAAATCAGATATTATCCCAGATTCTGTGTTTTCTTTGTTTTCAAGAATAAATATTTGTACTAATTAATTTTGTGTTTTTAGGTAGTAAATAAAGCTCGGAGAAATTGAGGAACCAAAAGAGTAGAAAATTGGAGACGAGCGTTTATGGAGCAGAAAGCCAAACCCCGCGCGCGCAACAGTTGCAACCCAACAAGTAGCAACCCAACAAGTAGCAACCCAACAAGGAGCAACCCATCTACAAGACATGGGCCCAAGCTATCCAAGACCCGACCCACGACCCAGATCCGAGCCCGTTCTCCCTGAGCCGTTGAGATCCCCATCTTATGCATCCAACGCTCGCTCCGTCCTTCCCATCAACACTCGATGCTTCCGCTCAACACCAAAGCAGCTTGATTCTCCCTGAGCCGTTAAGATCTCACTCATCCACATCCTACGGTCGCTACAGCCTCCTCATCGATCTTTGCTACACCCGCTTCACAACAAAACACCCTATACCTATACTCCCATCGACCAAACCCATTCTCACTTCCATCTTCTCTTTCTTCTCCGACACAAATCAGAGAAAACCCCATCCTTCTCTTCCCCGACCATACCTGTTACAGAGCCACCACTTCACCACCCACATCTTCTTCCCCGACACCACAGCCACCAACCGCACCACCTTCCCCCCTAGCTTCTCTCTATCTCACTCATAGCTTCTTCCCTAGAAGCTAAGTCTGAGATAGGAAGAACTAGGGTTAAGGTTACATCAAATCAAGGGAAATCAGAGTATGGAGTTCTCAGAGCCGCACAGACAAAAGAGAGCACGATTCAGCGACGTGGGTGAGAGGGTATTTTCTTGTCTATTTTTGAAGTAAATTAGGGTTTTTGGGGATTTTGCATGTATAAATAGAAGGTGTAGTTTGATGTTTGAGGGGATGCCTGGGCTAGCCAGAGCACCAATTTTAGGTTAATTTGTGTTTTGAGTATCTTAATCATGTTCTAATTACATTTGCTAGGATTTCAATGAAACCCTAATTTCCTGTTGTGATTTCAACTTTGTCTGAGTTGTTCTTGATTGATTAAATTATCAGATAACTTCAATTCTAGTACCCAATGCTTTTCTCTCACAATGAATGCCAAGTATCCATTGTAGTTAGGCTATAACCGTGTTGAGTGTCTTTTGCACTCAAGCCTTAGAATTAGTTGCTAATTCCCTTGACTAGTTGTGCTTAATTAGACAACTAGTGCTCTGGGTTAGTACCTTAGCTGCTAATTGAAGTATCACTAGGGGAAACTCCTTAGATAGGTGGTAGAATTGACAAACTTCCCTTATCTGTCATAGGAACAAGAACACTCCAATTAGTTGACACATAACATGAATTGGAGGTGGATTTGACAATCCTAGTACTCCTTTAATCTCATTACTTATAGTTCATTTTATTCCACTGTTATAACCTTCACTTAGTCGCATCGACAAAACCTCAGTTGTGTTACCTTGCTAGAAAACCAGTTTAGTGAGCCTTAGATCATCTTAAGCACCACAAGTCTCTGTGGGATCGACCCGTATTTGCCCAGTTCTGCATTGTAGACACCGTGCACTTGCGGTTTAACATGTAGGCATAAAATAAACCCCATTCCCTAGCCTACCAGGACTGTCACAACTTCTTCCACGACTTTTTGAAAAGATAGGAGCTATTCTTTCCCGAATTCCTTATACTTATCTGTCGATACTGGTTTTCTTCCTGGGAGCAAGAATGGTAGGCTCTTCTTTGTTGCGAAGACGCTAGTATCAAAAACAGATGCCAAAAGATCCACTGAAGGCGTTGGCGGGCGACAAAACGAGATTCCCTGATCAAATCCCATATGACGAGCGGCCCTGTCAATGTTATACGAAACCACAGTAAATGATTCATTAAAGAAAGATGGAATATACCTAGGAGTGCAGCTTCGCATAAATACAGTCTCTTCAAGACTCATATTCTTTCCCTCAGTGTGCAACACTATATCAGGAACGACGGCAAAGGTTTTTGGCTGAAGTACAGAAGAACGAACCGGCACCCACGGGCAAAAATCTATGGCATGCACACTGTCGAAAAAATCAATAAGATTCAACCCAGGCTTTGGACGCCTCTTTTGCCAACGGAGTATTCTGGAACCCTCATATATACTGGAGAACAAAGTTGCATGATTAGGAGCATAACATTTGAAGTTCTCCCATAAGCATGCTTGGAGAAAAGCGATGTGAACGTGCGAATCCACCTTCATATATCCGTTGGAAGCATGCATGTCTGCTGCCAAAGAATCCAGATGAGAATACAAAGACCCAAGGAACAAGCTGCCTAGAGGAAGGACCACGCCTTGCGCCAGCTTAATAGCAAACATAACAAGCTTCCGTCTTATAGTCTTCTTACCCGAGCCATCATCAAAAACATCTCGAGACAGCCACAAGGATAAAAACGCAGCGACGCTGAGTACATCATCCAACACTTGGCCCATTTTCGGTTTCATAGGAAACCATTCATACACCCACCAAGTATAGAAACATTTCTCATCATTTTCCTTCTGATTATATCCTTCCGCTTTTTTAACTAAAGTGGCGAACATCACTTCTTCTTCATTAGACAACTTGAAATCAAGATTCCCTGCAACTAGAAGACTCAGCAAAACGGCTACGCTCTCTAAAGTGATAGTCATTTCGCCCTATCTGCATATGGTCGTGTGGGTGGAGGGACACCATCGAGAAATGAAAGTGATCAAACCTGCAGCGTCTTTCCTAATGTGAAGTGTTGCAGATGCCTTGACAACCTCAACGACATGTGCCTTAATCAGGTTATTTTTGATACGCTCATTGCCCAACATATGCCTCATCCATCCTTCATAAGAACGCAGCGGATTATGGCAATTTTTGAAATCAATAGGAGAAGCTGGATACTCTTTCTTTTGGAGACAGAACCTCATCACCCGCACTGGAGAAACTGGTGGAGCGGCCTCTTCATTCTCTGAACCCGTAAGGAGGGTTATCTTATGACCAGGATGAGTCCTAATGTTCGGATAAGGCACGACAAAGAGCTCATTATTTATGTTTTACATATCTTTGGAATCATTAGCACTTCCCTTCTTAGCGGCAGAAGTATTTCCAGGTGACATCTTAATGAGAATTCCTTACGTTTACTTTCAAATAACTGCAATGGAGCAAAGCAGAAAGGGTCACTACTTCATGCTAAAAAAGGGGAATCATGCACACAACTTCTTATCAAAATTCGATGTAATCGCTAATAGACGAAGAAGTATGTGGATCACAAACTAGCAGGAATAATAAAGGGGCAACATTCATGCAAGTTTTTCGAGACATTCTTTGGCCGCAGGATATACACCCACAGCTGGGGTCGAGTGGGGACTTACGCCCTTCAAACAAACAAACAAAAAATTACTGTGGATATTACACCCACGGTCAAAACCTAAAACTAGGTTTTTACAAAAAAGAAAAGAAAAAAGAGAGGAGCAAGCAGTAGCACTCGCCTATGATTCTTTGCTCGTCTTGTCAGTGATTCCAATGATGTTGATTACTTTGTTATTGATGCTACTGTTGAGGATCACTACAATATTGCCAACAAAGGAATATCATTCATATTGGGATAAGTTTTCGAGTTCGCGGAAGCTACACCTAAGGCTAGGGTTCACATCCACATAAAAAAAGAAGAAGATAGAAAACGAAACGCACTTACCTTCAAGCTAGTGGTTGAACCTCTCGGTGATGATGACAATGGCGAAGAGACGCACGCTTCCAGGGACAGAAGTGAAGCAAACGAATGAATAAAAATAAATAAATAATAGGGTCGACACCCTTTTATACAAATAGTTTGGCGTAATTCTAATGAAAGAAGGTTTCCTTCTTTGGTTTGTACACGAGGAAAAGCAGTTGGGCCCGCCGTACCGACGCCCCATGGCCGCGCCAATGCCGTCCCGCACACTGTCGATGGTCGAATCCATCTGGTAAGCCCATCCCTTCCGTCTCTATTCCATCTTGTATGTCACCATCCATTGCTTATCCCGCAATAGCATCACTATTACGTGCTAAGCAGGGGACTTAATGTTGATGGTGAATTTTAGTTCAGGGCTAAAATCGTAAACCCTGTATATAATGCGTTGTCATCCTGCAAATGAAAAAATTCACAAGTAATGAGTGCATAAACCTCTTCGCTTACAGATGAATTGAGCAATTCAATATATTTGTACATATATATCTATAATTCACTCAGAATGGTGCATATAGCAACAATCCCAAATATTCTATGAATTTTATTTTCTACTGGCATTATTCACTAATGCATTGCCTGCCTAGTATTTTCCTATGCTATGTTCCCCAGCCGAACTCTCAGTATTGGCATGACATGATGATTAATGTTCACTCACATCAGAGTTACACGAATCTCCCGAAGTGTCAGTATTAAGATCTGCGTGAAAATACTCAGGAGCACACGGGCTACGTCACTTTCTAATAAAGAGATTTTGCGTCAACACACTCTTCATTAAAAGTGCATGGTCGACGCGCTTAAATTCCCTAAGAAAAATAACAGGCCTAGACTGACCATGTCAGTCTTAAAACAATCACGGACACATGATTTGGCCGGCCAATTCAATAAGTTTAGCCTCTTCCAAGCGGAACTAGGCAAACTCCATGGTGCCCATCGGCGGACCCACCATCATCCCAGCCAATCAGAATTCTCGTAGCCTACCAGCAACGTCCTTGATTGTTGGCGTGAACTAGGCTGGCTGCGCTGCAAAAGAAAAGCTCAACGAACTAAGACCGACCATGACGGTCTCAAATCCATCGCATCCACCCAACTTAGCCAGCCTAGTTTGACTGTTTAGATCTTCTTTCGAACGATCAAAAAGGTACAATTATAATCACCGGCGACTCGCCTCCATACCTGGTTGATCGAACTATACTTAGCAATCCAGGAGAGCCTGCCGTCCATCTTCGCTAGCTTAGTCGGATGACCTAGATCTAATTTCAGGAGACTAATGAGATACTGGCAAGCTCGCCGGCAACCCATATTTATGTGTGCTTAATCGACTTGTACAAATCACCGACAAACACCCCAAATTGTTTGGATAAAGGTAGGTTGGCCACACGGCTTTAAACCCTAAAATTCAATCAGCTGCAATTAATAACTGCCGCAAATCATCTCATCCGTCCAATTTCGCTAGCCTAGTCATATGGCTTAGATTCAATTTCAAATGGCCAACAGGGTGACGCCATAATCACTGGCCACCCCTCTTCCATGAGGAGCGATCGGCCAAGCCATGGGATGCGCGCGTAGCTCCTGCCAACTCCCTGAAAAAGGGTGGTCATGCTCCTTTTAAGACATTAAGCTCCGCGACTAACTTAGAAAAGCTCTGGAACAACGATGCTTCATAAACATCGATTGTTTTCAGCTTCTTGTTTAAAAGCAATGTTTTATATGCATCGATTATAAATGATGTTTTATAAATATTGATTCCACAAATAATTTTGTTATTTGACTTAAAAGCACTATGTGCTGCTTTAAGCGGCAAGTCTCACGACTTACCCATTTACCTGAGACATCAAACATGTCACAAACTGGGGATGCTCACTGGGGTATTAGTCTAGTGGTTTACAACGTGCGGCGTGCAACACGCCCATGACGAGAAAGTGTCAGGAAGAGGAAGACGGTTAATAGCAATAAGAGAGTAGTGGGTGTAAGGGCTAACCGCTCTTCCCTCATAATGGAAACGTGACGGTCACCACCTTTTACACAACCCCACTTCTCCACTACTTAACTACCTTCACTTCCTACGAGATCAAGGTGCGCTCGCTAATGACTTATATAAATAGGTTTTCAACCTATTTCGACAAGTGATAGACACATTTTTGTGTCTAAGTTGTCCTCAATTTTCTGTTTTGTTGGTACTCGAATTTGTGCTTATTATGGTGTTTTGTGTGTTTGTAGGTATTTTTGGGAAATAAACATTTTTGGAAAAATCGACTCGAAAAATTATGCGGAGCACCCCTAGAGGACATGTGTTATGCGGACTCTCATTTCGGTTAAGGGGAACCTCAATTACTAAGGGGCACCTCAGTTGGGCACCTGTTATTCGCACCCCCCCGTCTGTTAGGGGGAGGTCATCCCCAACCTTTCAAAATTCTGAATTTGGCGGGAATTTTGGTTCTTCACTGGCAGAATTTAGAGTTGGATTTTTTGGGTGTTTCGGGAGAGATTCAATTGCTGAGACTCTCTGTGACGACTTGATTGGGCCTAACAGGCTTGGTTTGGGTCTTTGGCTCGACTAAAATTGGCTAGATAACTCGCGAGAAGAAATCAGGGCAATATGTGCATGGGAGGAGATGTTCACGGGATTATACATGTCGATGGGATTTTACGTGGGTAGCAGCGTGTTTTATGTTATCTGGGAAGAGTAATGAACGTGTAGAAGCATGCTTGCCAGAGAAAACAGCGTGGAGGAGATAAAAAATGGAAGAAATTCCCGTATCTTGCATGAGAATATGACCGAGTAATGGAGGATCATTGGCAGTGATGGAGCGAGATTTTTTGGTGTCTATGGCTATATAAAGGGTACTCGTGCACCACAGAAGGGGTACGGAGAGTTTAGGAGAGTTTAGAGCATTACAGAGCTTAGAAAATCGAGTTGCAGAATCACCACTAGCCTGGCTGCTTTTGAAGAACACGAAGAACAAAAGACCACTAGAAGCAGTCGTTTATCAACAGTGTTAACGACAAAGAGATGTGGGTCGTATAGCTATAGTGACAGTGACGCTATATTTGTATCGTTCTTTGTAACACAGTTTTGCAACAATTATAATAGTTACAAACACCCGATTTTCATCATTTTCTCCATTTCATCTTTGTAAACACCCCTTGAGCAATAATAATGATTTTTGAGCGTGTTTCCAACATGATGAGCGGCTAATTCTCTCACAACCAAGGAAATGAGGAAGCTATTTACGCATGAATAATTGGTAACTATTTTATTTTCTCCAATTTATAATTAATAATTCACTCAATCACTGCTTTTGCAGAGTATTTAATTGTTTGCATAATTTTCTTCATTAGTTGTGATTCAATTAGATAGGTTATGCTTTGTATTAAGATAATCTATGCTTAGGGGATACAATTAATTTTTGAGAATTTGCCTGATTATTTGTGAATTAAGAAACAAGGATTTAAAAGATAATTAGAGTTTTGGGTTATTTACCGTTATTCATTCATGTGTAATAGTGGAATCAGTGTCTTGTTTATTCCTAATATCTTGAAATCAAATTTTGAGTTAAGTTTTGTTTGTTTTTAAGTTTTATACGTCTAAAATCTTTTGCTTTCACAAGTCTCAACGAACCTATTACTACAACATTATTGAGATCACATCAACAAGAGAACAAGTGTGATCAACACAAGTATCCAGAAAACACCGAGAACTGATAGCTTACATTCTGCAAGCCAGTTCCACATTCTGATACAAGTCATAAAATAGCCACACCTTCGTAATTCAACATTCGAATCTCAACACCTTCTTCGCTTCCCTCCCTAAGATCAACCCTTCTCATTCACTTTGTGACCGAATTGAATCTGGAACGGCCATTTCTTGGTTTAGGCCAGAGTCTTACAGATTGATCTCTCGAATCTAAAAGTACTCCTATGCAGTACATTTGTTTAGGGTTTGAATTCGTTTCTCATCAACACACCCAAATTTACCAAAAACAGCAGAATCAGTTTTTACCCCAAAACAGAGTCTTGTATGTTGGCTTACAACCTTCAAGATCCAACAAAGACAAAGTGGATACGTTCTAATAGTATGATTGACTATATCCAAGGCTTTGAAGAACTAAGAACCAACCTCATAATGACGATCCGTCATCAAGATTGGCTCAAGGATAGAATTGATGAAACAAAAGCTAATCTTGAAGGTATGAAGGTTCAAGTTGAAAAACTTGAGAAACAGGAAGTGGTTGTAGACAAGTCCCTAGAGACATGCTTCAAGAGTTTGAACACTGAAGAAACTTCAGTGAACAATAAGAGCACCACTAGAGATTAAGTTATATGCTGTAATACTTAATCTCAACAAAATAGACATCAGTTTTTTATTTCTTTCAATTATTGTGTAAGGTCTATTGCTGAATAAAACTATTTATTATTTATGAATAAAATATTTTATAATTTTTCTTGTGATAGTTTTTCGATTACATAGTTGTGCTTGAATGCTTTATATTATTGCTATGTGTATGGGATGTTTGATTTCGGTTTTCATAACCTTAATATTCGATCTCATATGTTGTGTGTGTTAGATAATTGTCGGTGTTTTGGAAGGTTCTGGAAAGTTCTTGAACATACTACAAATCCTTTGTGTAGAGAAACACAAGGTTTCCTAGTTTAGGTTGATTTCCATATTTAGATATGTTACCTAAATAACATTAGGTTTCCTAGTTGGTTACGGTTTCCATTTCCAAGGAGACTAATACTTGGGAATCAAGTTTGTGACTCCTATATAAGGAGGTCTAGACCATGTTTTTAGACATGGAATTCTCAATGGAAAATCAGTAGAGAATTAGAGAATACACAATGTAGTTCTCTAAGGTTTCTAGGGATTCCATCCCACTTCTTAGGGTGGAGTTTTAGGAAAAGAGATGGACCATTCTCAGGTGTTGTAAGATACACCGTTGGTGTTGAAAGAGTACATTGTTATGGTTTTGGGGAGACATGGAAGACATCGTTTAGTGAAGAGAAGATCGCCTTGTTCGTTGATGGTGAAAAAGACATCGTTGGTGTTGGAAGTGACATCGTTTAGAAGGAGATCATCTCGGTTATGTGAGATAAGTATTATCTTGTTTGGTTAGACATTATTCGGCAATATTGGAGCGTTTTGTTCATGAGAATTATTTCAGGGTTTATGATCAACACAATGTTGGATCATAGTTATCGATTGATTCGTCAATCGTTAAGTGTGTAATTCTCTATTTAATGGTTCCATAATAATGAAGAAGTCGCAGCTATTTTGGTGGATGTAGGCATATTTCCGAACCACGTTAAGTCTTGTGTGCTTTACTTATTGCTTCTAATATGTGTTTGCGTCGTTTATCTTTCATTCTACGTCGATCCAAAGATTTAGTGTCTTGTGGGTTAATTATATTTGGATTTCCCTAACAAGTGGTGCGGTTAGTTTGGATACCTCCCACAACAAGTGGTGCGGTGAGTGTGGAGAGGATCGAAGTTAGAAGTGGGGATGTTCGGTTTTCTGCGGGTAGCGGAATTTGTGGTTTTGAAGGATTTGATGTTTTCAAGTATTCAAGTACGAAGGATTTGAAGTTTTTCAAATATTTGAAGATGCATAGGTTGATGTTATCAAGCATTCCATTTTGGTTATGAAGCAAGTTAAAGTGTTTCAGAAGAATGAGATACTTTGATATTCCACATTCGTTTTTCGTGGTGCTCTACATTTGAAGAATTTGATATTATACTTCTTGAAGCGTATAACCCTATGCATTCCGCATAGCTCCAAGTAAGTATTTGTGTGCCCATATTTTGGTTTGTTGATTGTGTTTTTTACTTCGTTTAGCATAGGCTCTTGTGGACTATTTTGGAAGACCAAGTTGTTTTCGTTTGGATGTGTTTGCTTCGCAAATCACGTTTTGAGAAAGCAAGAGCGTTGTGGTTGAGATACAAGTTCGGTTTGTATGTCGGTTGAAGTAAAGGCGATAATTTTTAGTGTGTCAAATTCTTATCATTATTTCGGTACGAAGGGTGCAAGTTTGATATCGGTTGTCATCAGTTTGATCATGTTGCTAATTTTTCGACCTAAGAAGTCAAAGGATGTTAAGAGGAAGTTAGACTCGAAGATGTTATGGATTCAATTGCATAAGGCAGTGAAGATTTGGTGAGATCTTTTGAAGATTCCATTTTTGTAATTGTTGACCGTTATCAAGGATCAACATGTTTCAGTTTCGAAGAGTTTAATTTCGTTTGGAGTACTTGTTGCGCGTTGGTTACAAGTAAGTTGGAGTGTGATGATCGTTTGACGAGACGTGGTATGTTTTGGACTTCGTATACGGGGATTTCAGTTGTGGTAGAGCTATGGTTTGTTATTATTTAATGAGAAACAATTTTGGTAACACAAGTTATGGAATATGCATCTTAGGCATATGATTGAAGAAAGGGTTATTTAGTTATGTTTCTGTGAACGTTGTAGCTTCAAAGGGCGTGTGCCTTTGGAGAGTGACGTGGCTACATGTTTGGGTATCATTATGTTTCGTATACATGATACGTTTAGTGACATCCATTTGGGTGTTTAGGGAATCTTTCTTACTGTTTCTAAGAGAGATGCTAAGTAAATTGTGACCTTTGTTTCGATGATGTTTTGGCGGAGGATTTTGGCAGTGTATCAGGGATCATCGAAGTAGTTTGAAGTGCAAGAACATTTTGAAAAATAGGTTGGTCTTTTAGTGTTGATACGTTCCAATTTGGAGGTAAAAATTCGTTTGAGAGGAACAAGGTATCGTTTGGGCACTTTATAAGTGTAGGTGCAATTCTATTGTTTGATGTAGAAAGCGATTTTATCGCATACTACTTGGAGAAAGCATAGTGCATGTTGTTCAAGTTTCTTGGACAAGTTTGGGGGCTGAAGTTTCGGTGTGCTATCTCGTGAACCTTTTATCATCTATTGTTATTTGGCGAAGTACTTTTGAAAGTGATCAAATTTTGGTTGCCAAGTTTATTTCTTGTAAGAGGTAATAATTTTGGTGTTCTTTCTTTGGTATTTCAGAAGTTGTGTTTGTAATTCTTGATCAGTTTTGAACTCTCGGTGAAGAGAGTTATGTTATAGCAATGATGGTATTTTGAGAGGTTTTGGTTTGGGTGGAGCAATGTGTTCCTTTGCTCATCTACTACAAATATTGAGATTTTGGTTTCAATAGTACAGAGGCGGTAGAAGATGAGATCAGAGATTTATTTTGAGAAGTCTATTCAACAACAATTTAGTTTTATCATCCTTTGGTTCTCAGCTTAGCGTGAGAAGTTAGCACTATTGTCTTGGATAGTTACTTAAGAACTTATTACGGTTGCTTAAGAGTAAGAAGACAATGAGTGAGCACAAAAGCGTTTTGGATATTTTCTTGGGAGCTAGTGGAGTTTCCTAAGGTTAAGAAGACGGTTGGGTGTGTTTGGGTCTTTATATTTTTTTTGAAGGATAATTGCCAGATCTTGTTTGGAACAGTTACATACTGGTACACATTTTTGGGGTAAGTTTGACTAAAGGATATGTACAAGACAGAGTGTGATTGTTATGAAGTTTTTCCTTTGTGGTTAATCACATTTCTATCCGAGTCCTGTTAGTTTTAATGTGGCGGTTTGACTTAGTCGATGAAGTTGAAACTGCATTCTTGCCTGGAGATTTGGTGGAGGACATTAATTTGTCACAGCCCGTTTGGTTTGAGGTTGTTGGTTTAGTTTGGAAGTTTGGTATGTCAGCTTTTGGAGCCTTTGTTTTGTTTGATCACTAATGTAGTGATTTTGTGAAGCTTGACATATTTGGTAACATATTGTCTCGTTACTCATTTCGGGGATATGCTCAGGGAAAAGAGCAATTCAGTGTTTGATTGTTTGAAGAAGCAATTTGGTTTGGAGTTTTGGGATGAAGGAGTTATGTTCCGCTAAGAAGTTTGGACGAGATTTGTTGACTTCGGTCATTTGGGGGTTGAGTTGATACTTGATCCATTTTGCTCTTCGTTGAGGTGCTGAAGCGATTGTCGTGGTCTGAAGATCGGCTCAGATTAGTGAAATCTTTACCGAGGTGGAGATTTGTTGAAACATCGACAAGGTGGAGATTTTTTAATAATTGTCGGTGTTTTGGAAGGTTCCGGAAAGTTCTGGAACATACTAGAAATCCTTTGTATAGAGAAACACAAGGTTTCCTAGTTTAGGTTGATTTCCATATTTAGATAGGTTACCTAGTTGGTTACGGTTTCCTTTTCCAAGGAGACTAATACTTGGGAATCAAGTTTGTGACTCCTATATAAGGAGGTCTAGACCATGTGTTTAGACATGGAATTCTCAATGGAAAATCAGTAGAGAATTAGAGAAAACACAATGTAGTTCTCTAAGGTTTCTAGGGATTCCATCCCACCTCTTAGGGTGGAGTTTTAGGAAAAGAGATGGACCATTCTCAGGTGTTGTAAGATACACCGTTGGTGTTGAAAGAGTACATCGTTATGGTTTTGGGGAGATGTGGAAGACATCGTTTAGTGAAGAGAAGATCGCCTTGTTCGTTGATGGTGAAAGTGACATCGTTTAGAAGGAGATCATCTCGGTTATGTGAGATAAGTATTATTTTGTTTGGTTAGACATTATTCGGCAATATTGGAGCGTTTTGTTCATGAGAATTATTTAGGGTTTATGATCAACACAATGTTGGATCATAGTTATCGATTGATTCGTCAATCGTTAAGTGTGTAATTCTCTATTTAATGGTTCCATAATAATGAAGAAGTCATAACCGTTTTGGTGGATGTAGGCATATTGCCGAACCACGTTAAGTCTTGTGTGCTTTACTTATTGCTTCTAATATGTGTTTGCATCGTTTATCTTTCATTCTACGCCGATCCAAAGATTTAGTGTCTTGTGGGTTAATTCTATTTGGATTTCCCTAACAAGTGGTGTGGTTAGTTTGGCTACCTCCCACAACAGTGTGAACCCTTATGGTTTGTGTGGCTTTTTGATTTAGCGGGATTAAGTTCTAGCCCAAGTTGGTAGGATTTATCAAAGGATCATAAGGTGTTCCGATTGAAACTTATATGTGAAAAAGTCACAATATGTTGAATTTTTGTTTAACATAAAAGCATATGTGTTTCGGGTTTTCAACTTTTGCTCTTTGCATTAGTTAAAACCGATTCAACCTTTCTCTGGTAAAGGTTGTTGTTGTTCTTTTGTTCTTGCGAGAGGATGACAACATAATAGGGGAGAGTTCTAACTTGAACTTGCGCTTAATGATATATCTTTCTGGGGAGAAGAGGATGCGGAATCTGAGGTAACGAATTTGTTAGTTAATCGTTTTCCTGTTTAAGAAAAGCTTGAGTTTATTGCATATATTTTGCTTTTGCTTAACAAAATTCGGCACAATTGATGTTTGTTCCATTATGTGTGTATGGATGTATGTGTATGTGTGATTCAATTGTTTTCGGTTAAGAAAAACTGGTTTGATATGTTTCTTTATTGTTTGGTATCAATTGTTTTAGACTTAACGATATTTCTGTGCAATTGCGGTGCTTTAATGTATATCATTATTTCAATTGCTTTCGGTTAAGAAAAATAATTGTGCAAGTCAATCTATTTGGTTTGTATGTATTGTTTATGGCTTAACAAAATGCGGGATCATTTGTTTAGTCCAATTCGATTTCGAATAAGAGAAACTAAGTTAATTCTGATCTTAGTTAGACTTATCAAAGGTAAAGGATTCGATTATTCAAGTCTAATCGAATGCCTTGACAAGAAATATTAGTTAACTAACCTAGTATCTGTCTTTTCTAAAGTGAAAGGTCTAAGTTATTGTCTGAATAATTAGTGTATGATGAGAAAAATAAAGTTAATTCTGATCTTTATTTTGGTCTTATCGAAACAAGCGATTGTACTTGTGCAATCGATTTAGCAAGGGAACTAAGTTTTCTTAGTCAATTTGTTAAACTATTAGGGAAAATTGCTTCGGGCAATTGTTTCCTTGATAACATATTAAAACCAAATTGCTTGTAGTTTCGGTTTTGATATTGGTTATCTAAAGTGGTATGTGAAACCCTCGTGCTTAATTCTTATAGGTTGTACAATTCTTTTAGATTGTAAGATCCTTTCGGTTTTTGGTATTTGATCGGACCTTTGTCATTTTGTGACAAAAAGGGGGAGAAATATATGGAGTAAACAAGTAATTTGTAATCACTTAGGAAAGGACAATTGTGCTTATATATTATATCTAACGAAAGAGTAAAGCATTGACTAAGGGGGAGAAACATATCATATGATGATTGTAGTTATTTGGACTACAAAGAGAAATAACAAAGATGTGCGGATTGAAAATCTACCTATCTCACCTTTAGGGGGAGTATTATCTTTGTTATTTAAATGTCAACAGCGGAATTTATGGATTGAATATATGCAGGGTATTATGCTGTTGAAACTTGGAATCAAGCGTATGTATAATGAATTTTTGTAATTTGTTTATCCATATGATTGTAAGAGTTTTGTCACTAAAATTGACAAAGGGGGAGATTGTTAGAGAATAGCTCGGTTGAACCCAATAAGCGTTGGTATGTCAAGTTTGGTTGTCATATTTTAGTGAATCAAAACTCAATTAAAGAGTCGCTTGATTATGTACTAAAGACAACTTCGTATAGGTTAGGCTAGAAATATTAGGATAATGAGACATGCAAGTATTACTCGAAGACTTGAAGAATGTGAAGAAGTAACAAGCTACATCGACAACATCATCCTTCCTCTTGAGGTTAGTAATATTTTGACTTGAACTATTTCATCCCCAACGTATCTTTCAAGCTGTAAATGATTATACTCTAGTAGACATAGTGTTAAGGAATTAGAATACGAAGTATAACACTTATCTTTTGAACTTCGTATATAAGACATCGACATAATCGTATGAATGCTACTGTGATTATGTGTATGGGTATGGGTGAAGATTTCGTCCTAGGAAATAATGTTTACATTCGTTTAAAGGAAGTACATTCATGAACTTGTTTTGTGAATCTAAAGGGAAATCACTAGGCTTATAGGTATTGTTCATTGCATATCTTTGGATTACCAATATGTGTGAGTTAGTAGAACCGATCATAACTTGTTATGTATCCTGGTAAAACTAGTCACAATGCCTGACTTATGTATTGGTATGACTTTTATTAGTGTAACCGATCCTAAGTAATCACCTAAGATGGTATGATCGATATTTATAATTGGTGTGACCGATTCTAGTAATTGGTGTAACCGATCCTAGTAATTGGTGTGACCGATCACAAAAGAATGTGTAATCGATCCTGGTAACTGGTGTAACCGGTCCTGACCGATCACAAGTAATACCATGAGCATATGGTAACCGGTCCTGGTAATTGATGTAACCAATTTGGTAACTGATGTAACCGGTCCCAGTAACCATATTAAGGTAGAACCGATCCTTGTGTTTGGTAGAACCGTAAACAAATGATTAAGTGTGTTGATTTGATCAATCACATAGTTCTTGGAAATCAGATGAACCAGTTCTAAACTTGTTTGGAAGTGTGGTATAATCGGTTCCAAGATTATAAATATGAAAGAGGATTTACAAAGAAATAAGATGTCGACATACTTTGAACATGTTCAGTAACTCTTATCTTTTATTGTTCAAAGATATTCCTTACTAACTAAATGAGATCCATGACCGAAATAATTTGAGAATATTTTAATTAAGGTTGTTAATTTTATATGCTTTTAATTACAAGCAATTAAAATGCATATCTCTGGAAAATAAAAATTGGTAATGTGAATTTACTAATTGGAGATTTTCTAGTAGGATTTCGGTTAATATTGGACAGAGCATTTCTAGGAATTATGAAAACCGAATTTGGAAATATATTGCATATCTTGAGAATATTTTCGGTTTTGGAAATTCCTTGGTGTCCAAACTTCCTTGGTATATAAATACCCAAGTTTGCATTTCGAGTAAACTATCCTAAGAGCCAGCAAAACTACCTTGTTGTGTTCTTACTGGTGGAGCCGTATATTCGGAGAGGAAAGTACCCTAATTAGGCGAAATCTCTTACGACCGCTCGTTTAAAGACTTCTGTGGGATCAAGAAGCTCTACGAGTACCATTGGTGGGAAACTACATAATTGCAGTATTATTAGTTTTCGATTTGGTTTGATTGACTAATGGTTGTTGAACTTTGATTGCACCTAGTTTTTTTATTCTTGAGAATCTTCTCTTCTGGTATAAGATTCACTCAAACTAGATCGAAGTGTCGACGGGATCTTTAGAATTGTTTGTAGTTCTAAAGGCGTCT
This sequence comes from Papaver armeniacum, assembly GCA_023531295.1. Taxonomy (NCBI): domain Eukaryota; kingdom Viridiplantae; phylum Streptophyta; class Magnoliopsida; order Ranunculales; family Papaveraceae; genus Papaver; species Papaver armeniacum. The sequence goes on from JAJJWW010017398.1 coordinate 1,033,278, forward strand.
TGTGATAATCCATTGTTAACAGACTCTGTTCTGTGCATGATTGATCACAAGAGATTCAATTTGTGGTGTGCAGGTGTTTATTAAAGATTTAAGAAGATTTGAAGACATAAAAGATTTCTGATTTGGGTTCATAATCTTTGGTGTGCACAAAACTTGATCGGCTGGGATCCAACTACAATCGGTTTATTTTTGATAAATTTGATTGATTAGTTGCGTAGATCGGCATCAGTATTTAGTATCTTGGTAAATCCTATTATTGATTGCATAATCTAAACTCTGCTACTTTGGTAGTTGTTGATATATTGATCTAAACCCGACAAAGGAGTTTATTGGATTAAACAGAAGAGCCTTTGTCTAACTCATATCACTGAGATTGAATAGAGTTGTTACCGAACGGATTTGTTGTTCCTTATTGTTTGGAATACGAACCAAAGGAATTGTTCCAATGCGTGCACTTATTGAATGTCGGAAGCGCAGGGATACTGAAGAAACTAGGTGAACTATAGATTTAGTTGCTAGGTCTCAACTATACGAAGTTGGTTTGATTTTGTATAGCTGCTTAATTCTGAGAGTATTCAATTCTGGACTAGGTCCCGGGGTTTTTCTGCATTTGCAGTTTCCTCATTAAAAAAATCTTGTTGTGTCATTTACTTTTGTTTTACGCAATTATAATTGTTGTTATTATAATTTAAAGTAAATTACACAAACGTTAACTCCGTATTACTTGATAGTGATCCTATAGAGTTTGGTTAAGTCTGAACCTATTATCAAGTAATCACACTTTGATTGTTGTATTATCTCGATCTCGTATCCATAGACGATCACACAAAGTGTGAATACCGATTTGTTGTATTGTCTCGACTCAGTCCATAGACAATCACTTTCGGTAAGAGAACTTATAGGTGGAAAAGTTTAAGATTGTGGTATATTTGGGTACCCTCGTCTTTTCAGTATTCTAATTCCTTAACGCTACTAGATATAATAATCATTCACAGCTTCACAGTTATGTTTTCAATATAGCACGACTCGAAAGATACGTTAGGAATGAAACAGTTCAAGTCAATTTTGCTAACCTCAAAAAGAAGGATGATGTCGTCGTTGTAGCTCGTTACTTCTTCACATTCTTCAGGTCTTCGAGTAATACAGTAGAAACTCTTTTAATTAATACATGATCATTTAATAAACTCTCTTAAATAATATTTTTGGCCGGTCCCGAGTCGGGGACAACGTGCCAAATTAATAATTCGCTAAAATTATAAGATAATGCATTTTGATTACCTATGTAAACCCCATATGAAATATAAATTAATAATGCATATATATATTCAATACATTAATGATTTATGAAGACTTTTTGAAAAATGATTTAATTGTCTTCTGTTTTTTTCTAAAATTAATATCACATTGAATTTCATCTCTATTTTTTTTTTTTTATCATTGTAAGAATTGTTGGTGTTGTTTTCTCATAGCTCAACAAGAAATTATTCAATGTGATTGTCTCTTTAATAGCCTCGTTTCGTTAAGGGAGCTCTATTGTAGAACTTTCATCATCTTCTCCACATCTTTATCAGTTCCCATAACGCTCTCGATTATTTCTTCATCAGTCAACAACTGTGTAACTTCATTTTCTTTCGGATAATTTAGGACATCTTCGACATTCATTGAATTGCGATATCCCAACTTCTCGATCAAATTTTGCAAGTCTTGAGTGATTTCATTGTCTATATGTTCATCCAAATTGTCTAAACTTGTGTTATCTGTTGATCGAAGTTTACAATGACGAAAGCATCAGTTTTTTCTAAACTTGTGATATGAAATTTATCTATAAGTTAATAAAATATTAATTTGTTGGTTAATTAATATCTCGTTTAATTAATAAATTTTGATGGTCCCGACAGCATTAATTTATAGAGTTTCTACAGTACTTGTATGTATCATAATCCTAGACTTTCTAGTCTAACCTATACAAAGTTATCTCTAGCACATAATCAAGCGAATCTTAGATGAGTTTTGATTCACTAAAATATGACAACCAAACTTGACATACCAATGCTTGGTGGGTTCAACCGAGTTATGCTCTAACAAAATTGCTTTAAGATGCAAGCTCTGCTTTTAATTAAAGATGGAAGTAGGCTGGTCGACACGTTTATTTTCTTAAGAAAATAGACCTTGGCCGCCCAAGTTAGTCGCAAAATAATCACGACCACACGACTTGGCAAGCTCCGTTATCTAACCCTAGCTATTGCAAGATCGGCAAACAGGGTGTTGTTGTGATGACCGATCACCCACCTATTGTCTCGACCAATCACATCGCTCCTAGCCTACATGCTCCCTTCTAAATTTTCGGCCAAAGTAGGCTAGTCTATAAGAAGTTAAATCTAAACCGTCCAAGTCAGTCGCGGAACGATCACGACCACACGACTTGGCCGGTCAATTTAACGAGATTAACTCTCTCCCAACATGACCAAGCAAGCTCTATAATAGCTACCTGCGGGCCCTTTACTATTCCAGCCAATCAGGACGCTCCTAGCTTACCCGCTTTTCTCAGAATCATTGCCCAAAGTGGGCTAGTCATGCCGCCCATAAGGGTCTTAATTAGGTTAAACGATAACCATAAACTGTCGCAAATCATCTCAACCATCCAAGTTGACCGGCCGATTTGACCGGCTTAGATTTAATTCGAGCCAACCAATAAGGTGACGTGATGACTGTCGGTCATCCCCCTCCTATGAGGACCGACTACCTCATCCACGATCTGCTCAAACAACTCCCGACAGTCAATCAAACAAGGCCGGTCATGCCCCTTTTAAGGCCGAGAAATCTGTGACTGGTTTGGGCGGGCTTTATACAACGACTTCATATGTATCGAATATTTTGAGTTGCTTGCTTAAAAGTGATACTTTACATGCATCGATTATAAACAATATTTTATGAATATCGATTTTATAAATAATTTAATTATTTATTTAACTTAAAAGCACCATATACTACCTTTTGAACACTGACTCACGGCAAGTCTCATTCATACGACTCGACTTGTCACTTATGACCACCTGCTGCTTAGCTTGTGCGTGATTGGTCGAAATAATTAGGTCTTGCAAACAAGACCCACTCAGCAACTACCATGCGAGACTTGTTTCATTCTTCATGTGACTTGCTCCAGATTTTCTACAAAAATACTTGAAACATCAAACATGTCACAAAATTGGGGGATGTTCATCAGGGTATTGGTTTGGCGGTTCACAGCGTGCGGCGTGCAACACGCCCATTATGAGAGAGTGTCAGGAAATGCGGGTAGTTGATAACATAGAGAAGTAGCGGATGTAAAACCGATCAGTCCTCCCTTAAGACATGGTTCTCACTATTTTTACACGATCTCCACTTCTCCACCACTCAACTAGTTCTACTTCTTATGAGATCAGGTGTTTATTATGACTTACTATAAAATAGATTTTTCATCTATTGAACAACAACAACCGTTATCGCAACTATCCAGAGAATCCAGAGAACTGATAGCTTCCATTTTACAAGCAAGTTCCATTTTATTAGATAAGTCATAAACAACTACATCTTACAGAATTCTTCATTCTGATCTCAACACTTTCTCTGCTTCCCTCCCTAAGATCAACCCTTCTTGTGACAGATCGGAAAAACTGGACTTCCAAGGAACCGGGTTTCGGCCCGCTTGGCAAGCTCCGACTCCCTGAAACGCCACTCAAGAAAAGAAAGTACTCTTTCAAGCTCAACCGACTATCTTTATCAGATGATATGAACTTCTCAAAGAGCTAGCAATCATCTCAAGGTCGATGGTATGAACTGCCATCATATGCAGCAACCATCCTTCTCATATCATGTAAGTTACCTCTCATGATAACAGCCATTGTTAACTCACAAGCCTAGACAGATGATATGAATTACCTCGAGCAGTAATAATCATCTCTTGTCTTATGGATTGTACAGTTATCAATAGTATGAATTATCCCCGAGGGACAACTATCATCTCTTTACTAGGTAGTATGACCAACCAGTGCTGCAACTACCTCTACCAACGAGATATATATTGCCAAATTAACACGGGCCAATTTCCCAAAAATAACAGACGGCCAGTTGCCACTCCTAAGAATTCCGTGGCCAGTTGCCATTTCCAATATTTCCATGGCCAGTTGCCACTCCTAAGATTCCCGTGGCCACTTGCCACTCCTAATATTCCCGTGACCAGTTGCCAATGATATATACTTGCCAAGGTTGCAATCATCTCTGAATTCAGACGATATGAACAACCTTGTAGATTTGTGCTGAACCGCATAGCGGCTGCCTACATACCCTCTATGTTGCCCGAAGGGATCAAGCACGACCGTAGTTCGTCAACTTTTATTTAGATAGTATGAACCAGTAGCAACTATCTCTTATCTGATATCAAGTAAACTGATTTCCGTTTGCAGTGTAAATGACGAATTATGTGTAGAGGCACTAGTTACTGTGAGTAAGCCAAAGGTTACCAAAAACAATCCATATTTCCAAAAATGCCAACTCACGGTTTACAGCCATCAAAACTCATGTACTTGACTTTACCAAGCTTAGACCTGTACTAATTTTACTATTACAGAAAAACAAAATGCAAATCAAATAAGATTTTTCACAAACAAACATCTCAAAGGGATGGGGTGTAGAAGCCGGTGTAGAAACCACACATTAATAATTTTTTGGGCGTACAAGTTTAGAAACAGGCTCCGAGATTGAAAGGAAATAAAGAAAAAACCAACTTCTCAAAGCTTTGTTAAAAGCCACATCATTACAGCCAACTAAGATTGCTAATTTGGTTCAATGACATCTTATTTTATTGTCAGCACACCAATGGTTCACTAACAATTCAAAATGCTAAATGTTAAGTACACTTAATCTATAGTTCACACAGATAGTTTCCACTTGAATAACAACCAAAGCAATACTCATAATCTATATTTTCAGTTTTTATAACATAGATACAGCGGAGCGGCTACGATGTCCCATAAACAAGTACACAGTTGTTTAACCTTTTAAGAAAAATGTAACTTCTTGGATTTTATCTTGTAAAAATAAGTGATATCATTTAAGGAAGGCATGGATTCAAGGAAAATGCAAAGTTAGCCCACATACGTTTCAAATTGCATTACCCATTTATGTCAATACTCATCTGTAGGCCGACATGGTTTCATGCGAATTCTGTACCAAAAAGCTACTACTCTGAAATATTGTGCATAATCCAACCACATATAATTCAAATCTTAAAGACTTAAACACATAACCTGTTCATGCCACATTCACCTTAGAGAATCAACCCATTTGGTTCTGCTCTCACCAAAAATGGAGACAAATAGATCCTACACAAAATTTTCCATTACAAGCTAAAATACAACGATGTATCGACAGACATCCGATATCATTGAGGAACCATTTCAAAAATCAATAAATGTACATCCTAAAAATGAGAGCAAAGGTATGACAATAATAATACTGTGACTTACCGTTTCATTTGCATTCACTTCGAACACAATGAAATAAAGAAACATGCATAGGGATGTACAAGATTTCTCTGCTTTACAGATTGCAGTCCCAGTTTATCCAATGTATGCAGTAATAAACGTCACCCGATCTTTTTGATATTTAAACTGAAGCCTTATTCATCAGTATAGAACAACATATCCAAAATTCAGAAACTTTCAACGGCTCATTAAAGAGATTCATACACTACAACATTACTGGTTTGAATACCGAAATACAGAACTCAGCTGGAATTACCTTGTTCTTTCAGGTACCTAAAATTATCCAATCCTTATGAAATTTTTACAGAATGTCACCTATACTGTAATGAACAACATACTAAAATTTAAACTCAATCGGATATACAGAAAATGAGATGCACCCATTGTGAGTAGGCTGTTCAGGATTTTAATCCTGCTGAAGGCAGTCATGATAAGTTTGTTGATTTTGGTACTCAACGTTGTCCGATCTTCCTCAAATTTTTACCATACTTTCATGAGATAATGAAGAACGACATACTTAAAATTCATAACATTCCAACGGTTGGATTTAAATATATCATTAAAACTAAAACTGAGATTCTAGGGTTCACAAAGTTGAATTATAATCAAATCATGCAATTCATCACCAAGAGCTTGTTAAACACAAATTAAGCAAGATATCAAAGTACCCAATCAACATGTTGATTTAAAGAGTGGTTTGTATTAAAAACCCCAAATCATGAAGAACCCTAATTTCAAAATTCTCAAATCAAGGCATTTATACATGAAATTGATCATGTTCCTTACTAATTACCTATTGTTCTTTGAATGCAAACCAACAACAACAATTCCTTTGGCGATTCTCTAACTCACCCCTATTCTCACCAATCTCTAGAAAGGTTTATCCATGATTTTGGTTTGAGAAAGATGAACCCAAAAATCATTCGTGAGAAAGAAAAGAATAGAGAAAAGGAGAAGTTTCATATTCATTCAACTCTTCGTGCTATAATTTAACAACCATTCTGTTGATGGTGGATTTTCAACAAAGGGCAAAACCGTAAAATCATGAGGCATGTTTCGACACGGCTTTCAGGCATGCAACGATTCATATACGAAGCCATTGTGAATATGTTTTCGAAAATTCCCACTAGCTGAGCGATTCGATCCCTAGCATTTCATCATGCCCTCTGTGCAGAATAACATAATTGGGCGGTTCTCCGTAGATTGAGAGCTTAAATGCCTTCAGGACGTCGGTGACACTCAATGTTCCCCGACTGCAGGAGAGAGACCCCCCTCCACATAGAAGAATAGTTGGGCGGCGGACGCCTTCAGGACGTCGGTGACACTCACCGTTCCCTGATTATGTGGAGAGACCGTGTATAGATTCAGGCGGTTCTTCGTAGATTGAGAGCACTAACGCCTTCAGGTCGTAAACAACACCGTGACTCCCTAACTATGCACCATTCAAAATAGATGTGACGCTTTAACTGGCTAATATATTTTCTGTAATAGATTAATTCTGTCGCGACATTCACCACTAAATTCCCAGAATAATCTATTATTGCTCCTATTCCATGGTCGAACCCACGGCCTGATCCCATGGAAGGGCAATAACAATTGCTCCTATTCCATGGTCGAATCCATGGCCTGATCCCATGGAATGGCAATAACAATTGTACCTATTCCATGGTCGAATCCACGGCCTGATCCCATGGAATGGCAATAACAATTGCTCCTATTCCATGGTCGAACCCACTTCCTAATCCCCTGGAATGGCAATAACAATTGCTCTTATTCCATGGTAGAATCCACGGCCTGATCCCGTGGAATGGCAATAACAATTGCTCCTATTCCATGGTCGAATCCACGACCTGATCCCCTGGAATGACAATAACAATTTCTCATATTCCATGGTCGAATCCACGGCCTGATCCCATGGAATGGCAATAACAATTGCTCCAATTCCATGATCGGATCTACGACTTGATCTCACGGAATGGCAATAAACTATTATATTATCTCATTATTCCAATTTCATGATCGAATTCACTGTTAATCTCATGGGATGGTAATAGATAACTTTATTACTCCGATTCGTGGTTGAATCCACGATCCCATGGAATGGTAATACCTATTTTATTATTCCGAATTCATGGTCGAATCCACGGCTGATCCTATGAATTGATAATAAAAACTACTCACTTTTATTACTCAGTTTCATGAATCATTCTCCACCGAATTTCATGAATTAGTAATAAATACTCAACAATCGGGCATCTGGATCATCACTGAGTAAGCCCCACAAAAATGGTGTAAGTGTACTCGACAATGATGCACGACTGAGCACCCGGATGCACAAATGAGCATCCAAAAACATGGACAGATGAGGAATCCTACGCAAAATAGGAGAAATCAACAAATAATAATAAAATAATAAGAGGCGCCCAGGGGCCGGGCCCGCCGGCTATGCCCTAGTCGTTGTCGGTCCCATGCCTCTTCCATTATTTTGCCCTATTTTGTTATTTTCATGAACTCATGAAAAACTCCTTCAATTTAGCAACTTTCCTTGTTTGTGCAAAACTCATGAATTCCCCATAATTTCATAGATTCATGAAATAATATTATAAAATAGGGAAAAGTATGCGGGTCCGGGCAACCTAGCCGGCCGGTCCCACACCTCACAATCCCTAGCTTTTTGTAATTCCCTAAACTCATGAAACTCCTCTGTTTCAACAAAAACTCATGGATTCTCCATAACTTCAAGAATTCATGAAAAATAATATTATAAAATAGGGAAAAGCGTGCGGGACCGGGAAAACCTAGCCAACCGGCCATGCCCTAGCTGTGGCCGGTACCACACCTTGCAATCCCTAGTCTTTTGTAATTATTTCCCTCAATTCATGAAACTCCTGGGTTTGAGCAAAAATCATGATTTCTTCATATTTTCTCAAATATTGCTCATGAAAAACCAAAGGCCAACATAGTCACACGACTGGCTAGCCTCTCACGGCAATTTTAAATATTAAAACACTTTTATTTTAATATTTATAAAATATTGATGAATTGAGCATACATGCTCATTCCAACAAAAATCAAAAACTTCAGTCAAGATGAAACTCTTCTGAAAATTCACAATGTTGCTCGAACGCACATCAGAAAATACTGAAACTCCCAGTATGGAGACACGGACACCACGGAAACACGTGCATGCCTTCATGACCGATCAGAGTCATTCCTAGGTCTTGCACATAGCCGGTCCCACACGTTTTCATAATTCTGACCTAATTTGCTCAATTGCTCATATTGGGCCCAAACTCTCTCCAACCAACCTGGGGATTGCTCGAACGACTACCAAGAGCCGGTCCCATGCTCTCTTGGTCGGTCCCCATCTTTCATACCTAGGTTTTATCACCTAATGATGAACCCAGCAATATTTCAATAAATGATGAAACCGACATTTAATCATCATTCTATCACCAACTGTTCAACTCGGAACCCTGGTGCATGCTCACTCGAGCATTTGGCACCACGTGGACGCCCATCATTTCATGTGGTCGGTCCCTCTATCACTCATGGCCTATTTTCATCAATTCATCAACTATGATCTGAATTAGGGTTTTGAATAAATGTTCTACGAATCATCATTCTGAGCAAGATTCAAACACTAATGAATTTATATTGATTCAGCAACCAGCATATGAATTAATCATATAATATTTGGTAATCTACCAATATTTTAATATTTTATTAGGTCACGTTACCAATAAATATTTCGTCGAATTGAGCAACACTTGCTCAAATATTGATCCAACTATCAATATTGGTAATTTATCGATAATTTGTCGAATTGAGCAATACTTGCTCGATTGCACGTCAAATTATCAATATTCAGTATTTTGTCGAATTGAGCAATACTTGCTTAGTTGCTCGTCAAATTCTCTATATTCAGTAATTAGTCGGATTGAGCAATACTTGCTCAGTTGCTGGAATATTGATCCAACTATCAATATTCAGTAATTTATCAGTATTTCGAGCAATACTTTCTCAGTTGCTCGAATAATCCACATATATTCAGTAACTCATCAATATACAACAACTCATTGAATTTACAATAGTTGCTCAGACGAGAAATATTAACATTCATGAATCGCTGAGCATTTGTCAAACATGCTCGATTCAACAAAACCTAGACTCATTGTCTAATCAGTCAACAACTGACAAACTAAATACACGTCTGTCATGCAGACTCCACGATTCGTGAGACATCAATCACGTCAAATTGGGGGATAACAACTAGGGTTTTGGTCTGGCGGTCTACAACACGTGGATTTCATCCATGACGAGAAATGTGCGTAAGTTGTGTAAACGATTGAAGGAGTTAGCAAAGTAGTGGGTGCACGATCCGTCAAGTCTCCACACGACATGGAACTGACTTTACCACGATCTTCCACTTGCCCACTCTTCCACTCATGAAACCGTCACAATTACAGGGATCAAGGTGTTCACAACGCTGACAATATAAATAAGTCTCTGAATCCATGATGGAGGACAACGAATGATCACTAGCTATAAGCAATGGTCCACACATAATTTTTCGAGTAACTACTCTCAAGAATTCATCAATATATCAGAACTTATTCGAACTCAATAGTTCACCAATTATTAGAGAAACCTTCAACACATTCACAATCCTTGATCACCATTGATTCCACACAATTCTCAGCTTCCCTCCTACAGATCAACCCATCTCCCTCTTTGCGGCCGAATTGACTCTGGAACGGCCATTGACTTGGTTTAGGACGGAGTCCTACAGATTGATCTCTTGAATCTAAGCACTCCCTTTGCAGTGCATCTGTGTGAGGTTAAGCAGTTTGCTCGGTCGAGGAATCTCGACAACACGCTCGACTCTTCACTTTCCTAAAAAAACAGTGAACCGTTTTCCCTCATCTACAGATTGGTGACCACAGTGGGAGATTAATCTCTCGGTTGCAATCTCTCATTTTCACAAAATGGTTGATCTTAGGTCAGGTTCAGTTACCAATCCTAACCCAAACAATGCTAGCACTAGCAACAACGGTGGTATTCCAGAAACCATTCCTGCTTCCAACAGTGGTGGTGACGCTACTCCTCCTCACACTAATGTCAAAAATCATCCTCTCTTTGGTCGACGTGCTGAAGAACTCTGAGAAAATCCACCCATCATCGCTGATATCATGAAGGTTCAGGAAGTGCTCGCTAAAAATCAAACTGACATGGCTGCTACTCAGAAGGAATTATGTAACCATCTCAAAACTCTCACTAACAAGATGTCAGAGAAAACTCGGGAGAAAGGAAAAGACAAGGAAACATCTCCAACTCTGGATCGAGAAGTTATTCCCGTCCCTGACGATGACGAAACCCACAAAGCTGCAGAACCTGAACTTGCTAGTTTCATCACTCGTGAAGATCTGGAACGTTTTATGGAGAGCCGGGGAAAGGGCCATGCACCATCAATCCATCGTCATCAGCCTCCATATCCTGCTGATACGCAAAGAATCCCTCTTCCAAAGGGTTACACTTCTCCAACCTTCACACTCTACAACGGAACGGGGAATGCTCGAGAACATGTTTCTCGATTCCTAGAAGCGTTAGGAGAGCATGAACACAACCATGTTGTCCGTTTGATAGAGTTTTCAAAATCCCTGACGGGTCGAGCATATACTTGGTACAACAACATCGCACCAGGAAGCATAGCTAATTGGGGAAAAATGATTAATGCTTTCTACAGGAAGTACTTCTTTGTTTCTAAGCAAGTTACTCTTTCCGATTTAGGAAGGATGGCTCAGAAGAATGCTGAAAATCCGAATAATTACGTGAAGAGGTTCAGGGTTCAAGCCTTGGATTGCCATGATCCCAATGTTACTGAACAACAACTGGTGTATTTGTGCATCAATGGGATGATCCCGGTCTCTGAGCTTTCTTTGGGAAATCTTCGTTTTCAGACCTTCTCATAACTTCATGAAGCGGCCAAGCGATCAACAACTACCGCTCCTGCCTTGCTAGAAAGAACGAAAACTGTCAAAGTAGAGGAATCTAAAGCCACTCGAAGCAGCACTGCCAAGCGAAAAATAAACAAGTAGTACAGTGTCGAAACTTCCAAGAATGTTGCTGAAGGGAGCAAAAGAAAAGCTGAAGCACAACCACATAAGAATGCTCCTCCAGTGTCTAATCCCTCAAAAGCGCAAAGGAAAGATGGTCAAGCCAGGAATGCACAATCGCCTACTCAACATCAACAGAACAATCAAGATACACCTAACTTCCCCTTTTCTATTGAAGAAGTGATCGAACTATTGGAAGTTTGGATCCAAGACGGGGCGATCAAATTACCTCCTGTCAAAAAGGAACCAACTGAGGAACAGATGGAAAATGCACGCTACTGCCATTTCCATAGGTATGTCAGTCATCCGACAAGTGATTGCAGAACCCTGAAGCGTATATTCAAAGAAAATACTAACTCAGGGGAACTGAGGACTGAAGGAGTGCACAGAAATCCTCTCCCAATCAGGACATTCACACTCTCTGAGCAGCCGGTCAAGGAAGCGGTGCAATCCCTAATTGAGCATGTCTGTGAGTTACTGTACTAATCGAAAGCTCAAAAAAACTATATGTTCGCTGCACTAAACCATATTGTGTCAGGCAAACGGCTAACAATTCTGGAGACACTCTCTGAACCACCAGTAACAGACAAGGAGATGTACGACTGGGGACTTCTCACCATGGTCTATCTCAAAGGAAATGAATTCAAGCGAGTATTGGTCGACGTTGGCACTACTGTTAACATCATCCCTTTGAAAACCCTCAGAGCTACTGGCATCACTCGACAAAAAGCAACTCATGCTCCTATCTCAATCAGAGACCATGAGGGAATCTCCAAGGATGCTTACGGTTACATCATTCTCAACATAAGAAATGATTCAACCTGGACAAAAACTAAATTCTTCATAATTAAAGAGGATCCATGATATGACATGATTCTTGGGCGAGCATGGATTCATGATGTAAGGGTTGCTGCGATATCTTCATCTTCAGTTGCACAATTCTCCATCGAAGAAAGCTCTGACTCGGAAAATGATCAACCTTTCGAGCATTTGGGAAAAGTCAAAGCCCTGATGGAACTCGCACAAAAACCCGAGGAAAGCACACATGAATTTGTCAAAAGGTTCCGCCCTCAGGCAAGTCTTATTCCCCATGATGCATATGTATAACCAACTTTCAAATATGCTACCCTAGTCCGGGGACTCAGTTCTGCTCAAAACCTAGCTATCACCAAACGCTATGAGTGGTTAGTCTCACCTCAACAATACTTCACCAAATGGTTAGCCGCAGAACCTCTCCAAGTCTATCATCTCACTAACACGGTCATTGCTAGGATAATGACTGAGTTTCACAATCAATATCCTAAATACTCTCCTTTGCACGAGTGTCCACATGTGCCGCAGAATTGGAAAGCTCCACCAACATGGAATCCCACTATGCGAGGAATTTCGAACCAGCAGAAGATATTCAAGGCACGAGCAACCAAGCCTAACAAATTTCATGAAGGAGATTTGGTTCTTAAGGCAACCAGACGCAATTTGCATTCCACGAAGAGTTCTAACTGGGAAGGACCTTTTATGGAGAATACTACAAATTGGCTGACATCAAAGGCAAGACAAGTATACCAGTAATTCATGAGAATTGGCTCAAGATCTTCGACGCATGAAGCATTCAACATTGGGTGTTTTATGTCCAAGACAAACGCTCAAAACATCTGACATTTGCATCTTAGGATTTTCTTTACCTGTATTTTCAATTCCTCCAAAACGTTTGCAATACTTGCATCTAGTATTTGAAATTCAGCAATTTATCAAAAGTTCTTTTTTTTTAAGAAAAATCTCTATCAAAACCCAAAATCCAAAAGAAAATCCTCAGTCACTCATAAATTCAAAACCAAAATCTCACATCTCTCAGAAGTTCAAGAGATTATGGAAAGAAAACTAAAGAAAGCCATCAAAGTACGATTTCTGCTTCTCAGCATCCTCCAAGACTTGCAAAGCCGCTTTCTCCAACTCCAGCTTTTGAGTCAACTAAGCAATCTTAGCCATTTTCTCCACCACAACATCTTTGGTAAAAGGTATATTCTCGCACTACTGCATCCTTGATGGTGTTGATCTTCCGACGAAGCCACTTGAGTTAAAGCCAAGTCTCTCAGAATTCTCCAAGTTGTACTCCCAATCAAAGAGTACATCTCGAGTGACGGTACTTCTGGGCCTGGTACGAATATCATCTATGACACGCAATATGTTTCCTAATTGCATTGTCAAGAAGTAGCTACATTTAGGATCTCTTGTAACGACAATACGGCCATACATCTTCCACAACTTCTCATACATGCTGGCATACCCAGTGGGAACGCTGAATCCACCAACAAATACATGATACGGGAGTGAAGCACCAAATGGAGGCTCACAAACAATCCCTGCAGTAGAATATTCATGCACTATTATACGGTTCTCAATCTCGGGAGCAACCTCAGCAATCATAGGCGCAGCTTCTTCTGGGACAGTATTTTCTACTCTCGGCACGGCTTCCTCTGTTTCTGGAGCAATCACCATTGGTGTTTCAATCGCCTCAACAATATCAGCAGCAACCATCTCACGGCCTTGAAGTGCGGAGATGGTTGTCTCATTATCAACAGTGCCGGGATTGCTCGAATCATCATTATTGGTCTCGTTATTCCCAACTTCGGCATTTGACACCTAATAAGAAGATTACAAGGGATTAGAGTGATCCAAGCATGAAAATTCAATACAATCATAAAGTACGGCATGTAAGTGAACTAACATTATCTAAGTTCTTCACTATGTGTCCAAGATATGAGCAAATAGCATAAAAGTCATAAAACACGTTTTCCAATAAGTTCGTCAGAAAAATTTTATACTACTCTATATGAGACGATGAACTGGGAGAAATTGGTAAGGGATCTAAGGTTGAGTCATATAACATTCTCTTCGTATGGATGAAATCTACAAGATATCAAAATTTCATAGCAATTGGATGAATGAGCAGGGAGTTGCGGCCAAAACATTGGACCTCATACCGACTGAAAATTTTCTGGAGGTTTTCGGAAGGTTTACTGTTTCATCGATTTCGACCCCTAGAAGTGCTCAAAACTTAAAAAGCTTCTACTTTAAAGCTTGGAAATTTCCTGGGCTTAAGGATACATGGGTAGATCGCGAAAATCTGATGTCGGATGAAGATTCTACAGCATTTTTACTAAAAAACTGGGGTCTGGATTTTTCTGATGACGTATTTCGGAAAATTTCTCATATATTCATCGGGATTCTCATTCATTCATTCACAAATCAGCAATCCTATACTTCTATTAAGATAATACAAAATGAATACTTACTTGAGGAGTCTCCAATGCATTCGAAGGGTTAACTGGGTCGGCATCAACATTGGGAACACCATTATTTTCATTCAGTCGCGATTCTTGAGAATTCTCCTTCTCCCTACTATTCGAAGACGAATGGATAGCATGACCATGTTGGTTTTCCACAATAATCTCTTCCTGGATCCATCAACAATAATCATCATTATTTCATTTAAGGAAATGCCGAAATCACTTACATGAAAGGATACTCACATCAACCTCTCTGTCGGTGCTAGATCCCTGAATTGCTCGTATAGAGGAAAGATGAAGACCGTCAATAACCGATGGAGCAAAATTCTGAAACAAATTAGCAATACTCTTCTAAGATCCTGATTATATAGACAAAAAATTCTCAACGATAAGAGAAGTGCTAACAAGTCACCAAAGAAGCGGCAGGGGACTGCACATCATTCGGTATCATTCGATGAGTTTTTTTGCTTCTCCCTTCTCCACCCTGGGGACTTTCTTGAAGGTCTAAGAAGTTTACACAAATTCGAGGCCTCACAGCGCGACCATCCTACACAAAATCAATGAATAATTAAAACACATTTAAGCTTACTTTCACCGATCGTGGAGAAAAGAGGCTTACCTGCGCACATTCCGAAGATGTCTTCCTCTTGTCACCACGGGAAAGGTACTTTAGCCTTGGTCGAGCATTAATAGAGTCAAGGGAAGGAAAATCTTGCGCTGGAGACTTAACATCCATCACAAAAGCACACAGACGCTCAAGTTGCTGACGCCAGAAGTTTATGTAACCCGGAGTCACGAAATTAGCACGATCATAGCATGGGAATAAATACTCATTTCCCTATACATGAGTGCAGTCCAGATTAGCCTTCAAATACTCAACTGATGGTTTGTTCATTCGGTGACCTGGGATACACTGGTCGACGCCCATCTGCCGAGCTGCCCTGTCAATGTTATATTCCTCTACTCAGAATTCTCCATGCATTACTGATACTAGATGGCCAGGAGTGCAACTTAATATAAAAGATCTCTATCCATCATTCAAATCAGCACCAGTCTTCAACATGATATTTTCTTCAGCAACATTGAAGGTGATCAATTGTGAGAAGAGATCAGGGACCAACACCCAGGGGCGAAAGTTGAACTCGGATTCAATGTCCAAAATATCAGTGATGCATATCTTGTATTGTGGCTGATTTGTAGACCACCTCATGATCCTGGCGTTGTTTTTCTCGAGGAAAGCATGGCGAGTATCGACATTAGGCCCTTGCAAAACACTACGGGGAATCAGAGCATACTTTTCAATATGCTCCCACATCAAAGCTTGGAGGAACATGGTATTAGCATATGTTTCAATTTTCATGAAACCGTTAGAGACACTGGAGTCAATAACCAAAGAGTCCAAGTTGGCAAACAGTGAGCCTAAAAACAGGCTACCAATTGGAAGTTTCTCACCTTTAGCCATCCTAATGGCAAAGGGTATCACCAACGGTTTCAACAAATGTCCGTTGTCCTCAAGAACATCTCTGGAAAGCCATAAGCACAGGAAAGCAACGATGGACAGGGTACCATCAACAGGTTCTTCAGGAATTCTATCTCTCGGCCACCAGTATCTTAACCATTGAGCATAGAAAAATTTGGGAGACTCGTTGAACTCATGCATTTTAGCTTCCAAAGTACGAGATATCAGTTTCTCCTCTGTTGAAAGTTCTCCAGGGAAATTTCCGGCGACTGGAAGATGCAACAAAGCGACTACATCTTCTAAAGTAATCGTGAACTATCCCTATCTGCATATGAATGTGTGAGTAGGAATACACCAATGAGCAAGCAAAGCCACAATACCTGGTAAATCATGATTAATGATCAAATCTCCAGCAGCTTGAATGGCTCGCATCACCTGCGCACTATCCAGCAAGGTCCTCACACGGCTGTGGCCTAGCATATGCCTTGCCCATCCAGAAAAATGCGTCAACGGCTTCCGAGAAAGTTTGAGTTCCACATGAGAAGCCGAATAATGTTTCCCTTCCAAACAGAACCTAATTATTGTTGGAGGAGACACCAACTTATTCTGAGCAGTAGTCCTATGATTTATGAGCAACCGAAAAGAAGAACCTAAAGGACGTTTTTCAGGCCTATACAAATATTCAAAGAATCTGTCTTCGATGTTTGGAATGTTCTTGGGTTTGGGAATTTCCTCATTCCCCTTAGAAGTTCCAGAATCGCCATCCCTGGAGCAAGCATCATCTCCAGAAGTGTCTTCTCTGGAAACGTCACTTTCAGCATCAGTACGGAATCGAGACATCTCCGCCAAATCGCTGCAACATTCCACACGAGTTTCATCAATACAATGGAATTAAAGCAATCAAACAATTACGATGCTCACAATCAGCGTCTGCAAAAAAAACGGTAATCCTCAACTCTTACCTATTTACGATTTCACGAACTTAGTGATAACAACGTAAAACCCCAAAACTTGCTCGTTCTTTCAAACCTGCAAAGTCGAGCATAAAACATATTATTCAAGAGTCAACACTGAGTTTTCAAGAAACTATGAATAATTCACATAACTTTCCATGTGAACATTCGCTGATTTTTACGTGTACATACACTATAAAATCACTAAACTCATACATACACTACGAATTCATCAACTCATAAATTGTTTGCTTTCAACAATTCTTCATAAATCAAAACTTGATTTATATTTAATAAAACGTGAATAAATCTTAAAAAAAAAAATTTAGGTGAGCTAATAACTCACGTAAATAATAAAAAAAAAAAAAAAACTTTTTTGCTTAAACGAGCATTCGTCTACGAAACCAGGGTCTTTTCTATTTTTGCAAAAGTCCACATATTCTAAATAAAATTTTGAGAGTTCTCAAATAAATTTTATCATGAATTCCAGGTCTTTTCAAAATTTCCTTTAACCCTAAGGATCATTATTTACCACTCTTTACGAACGAACCTATGTTCTTAAAAGTATTTGCAAAATCCATGCTTTGAAAACAAACTTGGGTTTTCATGAAACCTAATAAACAAAAACTTTTGCTACTGCAACTAGACCATGTTTATTCAAAGTTTATGAATCTCTTCCATATTAGGGATTTTTGCTCATTCCTTCAACTAACGAACAAACGGGCATATATATACGTTTTCTGAAAATCCTTCATAAATCCTACGCATGCATGCAACCATGGGATTTTTGGTTTTGTGAACAACTCGTCAATCACGAAACATACAGCGAAAAAAAAACACGGACGGACGGACTTACCTGTCGGCGCGGCCGGAATTTGGCCGGCCGATGGTCGGACGGGCAGCGGTGCTGGTTCCGGCGAATTTTCCTGCTGCTGCTCGTGAGATGATGGAGAGGAGAAGAGTGGTCGGTCAATCAAAACACAAAAAGAATTTTAGGGCTTCTTCCCTTTTATATCAAATTTATTTCCAAAACCTAATAAAACATGGGTTTCCTTTTTTGGACTTGGTCCCATGAATCCCAAACCGACCATAACTAGGCTTCTGAACGCTCAAATCAGCAGTGCCTTATCTCTCCGCGCATATGAGGTGACACTCTATCTTGCTATCAGGGTCCTCATCTGTGCATTTGCTCGTACATGACATCATTGGGGTAAATCGAGGATTCTGAAACTACCTTTGTAGACTGAGTTCGACCACTGATCTCGTCGACTGAAAATCACCATTTAATGCATTACTGCAGAACATGACTGTTTCCCACTAAGCAGGGGACTTAATTTTGATGGTGGATTTACAACAAAGGGTAAAACTGTAAAATCATGAGGAATGTTTCGACACGGCTTTCAGGCATGCAACGATTCATATTTTACGAAGCCATGGTAAATATGTTTTCGAAAAGCCCCACTAGATGAGCGATTCGATCCCTAGCATTTCATCATGCCCTCTATGCAGAATAACATAATTGGGCGGTTCTCCGTAGATTGAGAACTTAAACGCCTTCAGGACGTCGGTGACACTCACTGTTCCCTGACTGCAGGAGAGAGACCCCCCTCCACATAGAAGAATAGTTGGGCGACGGACGCCTTCAGGACGTCGGTGACACTCACCGTTCCCAGATTATGTGGAGAGACCGTGTATAGATTCAGGCGGTTCTCCGTAGATTGAGAGCACTAACGCCTTCAGGTCGTAAACAACACCGTGAATCCCTGACTATGCACCATTCAGAATAGATGTGACGCTTTAACTAGCTAATATCTTTTCTGCAATAGATTAATTCTGCCGCGACATTCACCACTGAATTCCCAGAATAATCTATTATTGCTCATATTCCATGGTCGAATCCACGGCCTGATCCCATGGAATGGCAATAACAATTGCTCATATTCCATGGTCGAATCCAAGGCCTGATCCCATGGAATGGCAATAACAATTGCTCCTATTCCATGGTCGAATCCACGGCCTGATCCCATGGAATGGCAATAACAATTGCTCATATTCCTTGGTCGAATCCACGGCCTGATCCCATGGAATGGCAATAACAATTGCTCCAATTCCATGATCGGATCTACGACTTGATCTCACGGAATGGCAACAAACTACTATATTATCTCATTATTCCATTTTCATGATCGAATTCATTGCTCCAATTCCATGTTAATCTCATGCAACAAACTACTATATTATCTCATTATTCCATTTTTCATGCTCCAAATGTTAATCTCATGAATTCACTTGAATGGAATGGTAATTGATAACTTTATTACTCCGATTCGTGGTCGAATCCACGATCCCATGGAATGGTAATACCTATTTTATTATTCCGAATTCATGGTCGAATCCACGGCTGATCCTATGAATTAATAATAAAAACTACTCACTTTTATTACTCAGTTTCATGAATCATTCTCCACCGAATTTCATGAATTAGTAATAAATACTCAACAATCGGGCATCTGGATCATCACTGAGTAAGCCCCACAAAAATGGTGTAAGTGTACTCGACAATGATGCACGACTGAGCACCCGGATGCACAAACGAGCATCCAAAAACATGGACTGATGAGGAATCCTACGCAAAATAGGAGAAAACAACAAATAATAATAAAATAATAAGAGGCGCCCAGGGGCCAGGCCCACCGGTCGGCCGGCCATGCCCTAGCTGTTGCCGGTCCTATGCCTCTTCCATTATTTTGCCCTATTTTGTTATTTTCATGAACTCATGAAAAACTCCTTCAATTTAGCAACTTTCCTTGTTTGTGCAAAACTCATGAATTCCCCATAATTTCATGGATTCATGAAATAATATTATAAAATAGGGAAAGGTGTGCGGGACCGGGCAACCTAGCCGGCCGGCCATGCCTAAGTCGTGGCCGGTCCCATACCTCATAATCCCTAGCTTTTTATAATTCCCTAAACTCATGAAACTCCTCCGTTTCTACAAAAACTCATGGATTCTCCATAACTTCAAGAATTCATGAAAAATAATATTATAAAATAGGGAAAGGCGTGCGGGACCGGGCAAACCTAGCCGGCCGGCCATGCCCTAGCTGTGGCCGGTCCCACACCTTGCAATCCCTAGTCTTTTGTAATTATTTCCCTCAATTCATGAAACTCCTGGTGTTGATGGTGGATTTTCATTTAAGGTTAAAATTGTAAAAAACCAAAAAATTATGCGCTAACATCTTGTAAAGGATAAAGCCATTAATAAGTGTTGGATACTCCCTCACTTAATTCACCTAGAATGGAGCATGTGGCAACAATCCCATTCCGTGAATACATGAAATTCATCCAGGTTGGAGCATGTAGCAACAATCCCATATACCCTGTGAATTTCTAGCATTATTAATTAATGCGCAATCGGCCTTGTATTTCGTACTCATTATCGGTGCGGCATGACGATCGAGTGTTGCTCTTACGAGCAACATGAACCTCAAGCATTATAATGAAACCATGTACGAAATACCCGTACATGTGACTCTCGGTGTGTTATACTAGCCCGATTGAGCCACTCTCGGTGTGTTATACTAGCCGATTGAGCATCCGGACTGACCAGTATCGGTCGGATATGATCACGATCATCCAACTCCACAAGCATGATTGGATGACCCGGATCAATTCCATCACCCCCAAGCGGTATGGAACATTCACCGCAAGAACCAACGCGGACCCCGCATGGTCGGCCTCCCTCCAGAATTGTCCTAGCTTGCCAAAACGTCCAAACCATAGCAGTTTGGGCGGAAAACCCTAAATTAGGGTTTGCGGCATATTACATGTGTCGCAAAACAGTCTCAACCATCCATCTTCGCAGGTATAGATGGAGGGTGTAGATGTAGATTCAAAGGGCCCAGAGCATATCAACACAATCACCGTGGGCCCGCCTACATACCTGACCAATCGATCAGGACCAACCATGGTTGGTCATCCTGATTCGTACCCCGAATCAAGCATTGACGCACGGCCTTGAAACCCAAAATTAGGGTTTTGAGCATCACGAGCGTCCATCTTCTCCGGCACGAATGGAGGGTCCAAGATTAGATTAAGCAGGTCCGGTCATACCAGCATGACCACCGTGGACCCATCTATCCCCTCACCCGATCGGCCAAGGCATATCATGCCTGGTTGTTCCAAGACGCGCGCCCAAACTAGCGTGGTCACACCTCCCAAATCGCAAGCCCGATCTCGACCGCTCAACTTCTTAGGACGATTTGGATGGCTCAGATCACGTTTTCATGGGATATTCAGGTATAGGCGTGAACACCAACCTACCACCTTCACACCAGACCGGTCGGCCAAGACCGACCAAGTTAGGTCATCTTGGAACGCACGCCGGAAGTGAGCATGGTGCGCGGCTTTTTGCGGTGCCAAATTCCTATTACAAAATCGATCTCCACCACTCCTCTTTGCCGGTCAAATTGAGTGGCCTAGATTGCACCTTCATGGGACGGTGAGATATGGACGTGTACACCGGTATGTTGTCTACACGCATGCCCGGTCGGTCCTTTCCAAAAACCTTCCCATGCTTGGTTTCGACCAAGCTGAAAAGTGATGCTTGCGCACCTCTTCAAAAACCCTAATTCATTAACGGTCATGAGATGAGTGTCTCAAAGATCATCTCGTCCGTCCAACTTCACCGACTTGGTTATACAACCTGGTCGGGGAGTTAATTGGTCGGTGAGGCGTCACCACCCATCACTTTACCACACCATGATGCGTACTGCGTAAAATACACATGATACTTCACAAGTATCGACTTCTGAATAACGCGATTATTCAATTTGACGATTACATGCTACCTTTCGTGGATCCACGATTCACACATTCCGGACATCAATCATGTCGCAAACTGGGGATACATCTTTGGGGTATTGGTCTGGAGGTTTACAGCGTGCAGCGTGCAACGCGCCATCACAAGAACGTGTTAGGAAGTTATGGACGGTTAGAGATGGCAGGAGAAGTGGGCAAGACTGGTCGTGTAACACCAACAAACACCTCCACTACTCCATCACTCCACTTCCTCCACTTCCCACGAGAGACGTGAATAAGGCTCAAATGACTTGTATAAATAGGTTCTCCTCCCTATTTTCCAAACAAGGAGAAAACAAGAGCAAGTCCAGACAAGAAACAGAAACCAAGTGTTGATACAAGACACCGGAACTGATAGCTTGCATCCTGTAAGCCGGTTCAGCTTTCTGTTACAAGTCATAAGCAAGCCAACACCTTCACAATCTCAACACCTTCTTCGTTTCCCTCCCTAAGATCAACCCCATCTCCTTCACTTTGTGACCGAAACAAGTCTAGAACGGCCATTTCTTGGTTTAGGTAGGACTTGCCTGATTGATTTTCGAATCTACAAGCACTCACCCGCAAAGTGCATTTGTTTAGGGTTTAGATTCATTCCTCATCCACACACCCCAAATTACCAAAACCGGCAGGAATAGTTTTCACCCATAAACAATTGGCGACCACAGCGGGAGGTTGATCTCTCGGTTGCAAAAAATTGAATTCTCAATTCTTCGGTTTTCATCTCACGATGTATCCTCACTCGGAGACCACAGGTGGTTCAGATATCATGGGAAGTGTAGCTAGAATGCTGGAGGATGTCTTGGCAAATCAAGCCGGTATCGCTAGACGACAGAGCGAGACATTCCGCATTTTGAATGATATAACAGCGCAATTACAAGAACGGTCGGCATGCATCTACTCAAACAGTGCAAGAAACGCGTTGGATCCTTAGTCGGGGAGTCACACCTTTACCGGTGGAGATGCAGAAAGAGCGCATAATCACGGGGACTCGGGGAGAGACGAACAACATGGTCCGGCCGACAACGAAGACTCGAGGCAACTCCACGAGAGGAAAAGACTTGTCAGGGGTACCACAACGTCTACTGGGATAAAGAAATGGAGCCTGCAGCTTACGGATCCCTATTTGGAAGATTTATATCTCAAGACCCTTGTCGAAGACCGAAAGACTGTTCAATCCGCATCGACCTTTCAACTAAGTGAAGAAATGCTTGAGGAAGGAGAGATCAATCAAGGAACACGTGAGTACAGAGGATGGGAACGTTCAATTCGATCACTCGGCGGTGATATTACAACACCTCCCATCACCGAGAGCCGGAGCGGCCGCAAATCCCGGCATCTCATCAAGTGTAACACCTCCGGTAGTCACCGGAGCAACAACTTCCACTCCTTCATCGGGACGAGGAGCCGGAGGGACGAGAGGAGGACCATCCCCCATTACCATTGCAGACTTGATGGAGAAGCGGGAAGTTCTTGCTAAAACTCAAACGGATATGGCCGCAACTCAGAAAGAGGTACTCACTTTTCTTAAGACATTAAGCGATCGATTTCCACAAGAGCCGTGACAGCCCCTGGAGCAAAAAGGAACGTATTCAACGCAGGAGAAGGTACTTCAGCGGCGCGGACCTCCATGAACCTGATCAAAGAAGCGACACCAGATATGAGCGGTCCTGTCATGGAGACTCCTACACTGGGGACTGATCCTCACAACGATCTTAAGTCAATAAGTTTCACTATGAACCAGAGGCCGGTGGATCGGGAAGCGGTTTCTCTAGTGGAAAGTTTATGCGAACTTTCACACCTCTCGAAGAATCAGCGCGCTGAGACGTTTTGCTGCAATCAACCAGAGGAAGGTCATGACCGTGCCCTACATGTCACCGCACGCATCAAGGATTCAGAGTTCAAGACGGCCCATATCTACACAGGAGCGTCTTCGAATGTGATTACTCTCAAGACTCTCAGGACATCCAGGGTTCTCCCAGGCAAGGTCGTACAGAAGCCTACCACAATGACGGACTTCGAGGGAAACCAAACCAGCACGTACGGGAGAAGCTCCGTGGAAAGAATCAGACAAGTTCGTTGCATCCCACTCCCCACGTGGGCGTCAATTCAGGAAGAAGACCGGCTTGCATCATTGAGGGCTAGTACCCACGATGCATCTTTGCTGACGAAGCATTCTTCTCCATCCTGTAAAGCCACGACCCACGTTCACACGAAGAGGGAACGAACTTTTATGGCGAGTCTTGACCAGAAAGGGAAAACGGTATACCGACACTGCCATTATCAATTAGCAGGGGAGACTGTTACCCAGTCTCTCCATCCAATGGAATGCTACAACAACAACGAACCACAAGAACAAGTGCTAGATACTCCACAACAGCTGCAAGATGGCACCAGATCCACAACTGATGAGATTGAAATCGTTAAGGAATCTCCTAGGCCTATCTCCATCAGCTCAACCTTGTGTACGGATAAACGCACGAAGCTCGTGGAACTTCTCAGAGAGTACCAGGACATATTCGCTTGGAGATATGAAGAAATGCCGGATTTAGATGAAAATTGGTCACCCATCATCTACATGTATCCAAGTCGGTTAAACAGTTGTAGTTCATACATGAGGAAAATGGATAGATCAGGTGCTGCATAGACTTCAGAGACTTGAACAGGTGCTGCTCCAAAAACGATCCTCCTCTACCTAACATCGACATGTTAGTAGATGCAACCAGCGGACACGGCATGTTCTCCTCCATGGATGGATGTAGCGGCTACAACCGGATAAGGATGTACGAGCATGATGCAAGTAAGATATCTTTTCGAACTCCTCTCGGAAATTTTTATTATACCATCTTTGCCATTTGGTTTAAAGAATGCCGGTGCAACGTATCAACGCTCTATGACGGCAATCTTCCACTGGAGCCGATACCTCAAGGAGCAGCCTCAAGAAGATAACGATGTCCACGCGTCATATCGAGCAAGATCCGGGCGAGTCACTCTATCAGACGGTGGTCGAACAAGATCCGGGCGAGTCACTTTATCAGATAGTGGTACATGTCTATCATGTTATGTTGGAGAATCCGCGCTTTTGGTCATCCTCTGGAGCTGTTGAACGCTCATGTACAACAACATATGCCCTGATAGAAAGAACCAGCCTGCTTAGGTAATGAAGAGCCTCATAATGTTTGTAGGGGCATATATCTCACCAACAAGGCGATACAACCTTGACCTTACGTAGCGGTTCCTGAAGCAGCAAGAGGAAAACCACCGAGATACAACATCCTGCGCGTCCGTCAACTCCAACTCCGTACCACATGCACGACTCCCACAATGATGAAACAATGTCCAAGATATTCCATATCTGGCTCGACAACAACCACTACGAACAAACCATGTAAACCACGCTTGGGGACTGAGGCTCAGCATAAAGTTCCTTCACCGTCAGTCAAGGAATTCTTCAACATGATAGAGATGGTCAGTTAAGAAGCATGGAATTCGCAAGGGTAAATCGAACTGAAAAGGGAAACACTTCAACGCTCCCTCTAGTAGAAGTTTGCTTCAATGGTATATTCAAGAGTCGCCTCAACGCTCTCTCCCAGGAACCACGTTCGCCCAGAATCCTTCTTCAACACTCTCTCCAGGATCCACCTCAACGTTCGCACCGAAACCACTTTAACATCCTCTCGAGCCGTTTCAACACTCAAGCTGCATCAATAATCTGCGCTCTGGTCAAGTTATCTTTGATGTACTCATTGCTCAACATACGTCTCATCCATCCCTCATGAGGGCCCAGGGGAGCATGAAAAACCTTGAAGTCGATAGGAGAAGGGTTATCTTGTGGAACGGATATTTTCATATAGTTGAAAGGGCGCGGTGAACAACTTATCATCAATGATCGGCATATCTTTGAAGTCATCAACACCTCCCGACTTGGATCCAAAGATTATCCCCAGAAGACATCTCAACAGGAATTCTTTTCTTCATTCTACAATAAAAGACATGAGTCAGTACTTGTATAAAAACGCGTGAGATGTGTAGTCACACACGACAGGACACACATTCACGTTGGAGTACACAAGGCTGGTATTGGGTCCAAACACCGGTATTGCTCAAGTCTCAAATCCGGTGTTGATCAAGTCACAAGTCTGGTATTGCTCAAGTTTCAAGTCCGGTGTTGCTCAAGTCTCAAGTCCGGTATTGCTCAAGTCTCAAGTCCGGTGTTGATCAAGTTACAAGTCCGGTGTTGATCAAGTCACAAGTCCGGTATTGATCAAGTCACAAGTCCAGTATTGCTCAAGTTTCAAGTCTGGTATTGATCAAAGTCACAAGGCTGGTATTCGAATAAAACAGGCACACGCAGCAGGCCGGTTTTAGTCGAAACATTGTGGTCGACGTTCGATCGACGCACGCGGCGGGTCCCACTTGATCCCAGCCCCAGATTGTTCGAAGCGCACACGACCTTCCCCAATCAAAGCTCTCTCTCCAGAAGAAGGCGTTTCAGCTCCAACACTTCAACGCTCTCCCGGGCCTGCTCCAGAAGCTGCTTCAACGCTTTCTACAGGACCCACATTTACATTTGAGCACACAAGACGCAGCGGAGCCACGATTAACCAAAAACAGGCACATCAAGCTCACGTTCGATCAAGCAGGTGCAGTAGCCCCACGAACGAAACAGGCGTAACAGTCCATCGAAGCAGGCAAGACCGACATCATGCTAGGGGAACACTCGCCGGACGCCTCTTGAACGTGACATGCTCCAAGGACAGGATGACCCGTCTATCCTGGTAACATCTAACTTTGTCTCATAAGCTTTGTCTTTAACTGTCACCATCTCATGCCTACCCCACAATGGTGTAACCATTACGTGCTAGGCAGGGGACTTAATGTTGATGGTGGATTTCATTTAAGGTTAAAATTGTAAAAAACCAAAAAATTATGCGCTAACATCTTGTAAAGGATAAAGCCATTAATAAGTGTTGGATACTCCCTCACTTAATTCACCTAGAATGGAGCATGTGGCAACAATCCCATTCCGTGAATACATGAAATTCATCCAGGTTGGAGCATGTAGCAACAATCCCATATACCCTGTGAATTTCTAGCATTATTAATTAATGCGCAATCAGCCTTGTATTTCGTACTCATTATCAGTGTTAAAGCATGACGACTCTCGAGTGTTTCTCTTACGAGCAACACGAACCTCCAAGCATTATAATGAAACCATGTACGAAATACCGCCGAACCAACGCGGACCCGCATGTGTGACTCTCGGTGTGTTATACTAGCCCGATTGAGCCACTCTCGGTGTGTTATACTAGCCCGATTGAGCATCCGGACTGACCGTATCGCAGTCGGATATGATCATTAGGGTTTTCATCCAACTCCACAAGCATGATTGGATGACCCAGATCAATTCCATCACCCCCAAGCAGGTATGGAACATTCACCGCCGAAAACTGATCTCGACCGCTCAACTTCACCGGACGATTTGGATGGCTCAGATCACGTTTTCATGGGATATTCAGGTATAGGCGTGAACACCAACCTACCACCTTCACACCAGACCGGTCGGCCAAGACCGACCAAGTTAGGTCATCTTGGAACGCACGCCGGAAGTGAGCATGGTGCGCGGCTTTTTGCGGTACCAAATTCCTATTACAAAATCGATCTCCACCACTCCTCTTTGCTTAGGTCAAATTGAGTGGCCTAGATTGCACCTTCATGGGACGGTGAGATATGGACGTGTACACCGTTATGTTGTCTACACGCATGCCCGGTCGGTCCTTTCCAAAACCTTCCCATGCTTGGTTCCGACCAAGCTGAAAAGTGATGCTTGCGCACCTCTTCAAAAACCCTAATTCATTAACGGTCGCGAGATGAGTGTCTCAAAGATCATCTCGTCCGTCCAACTTCACCGACTTGGTTATACAACCCCGCTCGGGAGTTAATTGGTCGGTGAGGCGTCACCACCCATCACTTTACCACACCATGATGCGATACTGCATAAAATACACATGATACTTCACAAGTATCGACTTCTGAATAACGCAGTTATTCAATTGAAGATTACATGCTACCTTTCGTGGATCCACGATTCACACATTCAGGACATCAATCATGTCGCAAACTGGGGGATACATCTTTGGGGTATTGGTCTGGCGGTTTACAGCGTGCAGCGTGCAACGCGCCATCACAAGAACGTGTTAGGAAGTTATGTACGGTTAAAGATGGCAGGAGATGTGGGCAAGACTGGTCGTGTAACACCAACACACACCTCCACTAATCCATCACTCCACTTCCTCCACTTCCCACGAGAGACGTGAATAAGGCTCAAATGACTTGTAAAAATAGGTTCTCCTCCCTATTTTCCAAACAAGGAGAAAACAAGAGCAAGTCCAGACAAGAAACAGAAACCAAGTGTTGATACAAGACACCGGAACTGATAGCTTGCATCCACGTAGCCGGTTCGACTTTCACATTACAAGTCATAAGCAAGCCAACACCTTCACAATCTCAACACCTTCTTCGCTTCCCTCCCTAAGATCAACCCCATCTCCTTCACTTTGTGACCGAAACAAGTCTGGAACGACCATTTCTTGGTTTAATTTGGACTTGCACAGATTGATTTCCGAATCTACAAGCACTCACCGCCAGTGCATTTGTTTAGGGTTTAGATTCATTCCTCATCCACACACCCCAAATTACCAAAACCGGCAGGAATAGTTTTCACCCATAAACACCTGGGTTTGAGCAAAATTCATGATTTCTTCATATTTTCTCAAATATTGCTCAAATATTAAATATTAAAACACTTTTATTTTAATATTTATAAAATATTGATGAATTGAGCATACATGCTCATTCCAACAAAAATCAAGAACTTCAGTCAAGATGAAACTCTTCTGAAAATTCACAATGTTGCTCGAACGCACATCAAAAAATACTGAAACTCTCAGTATGGAGACACGGACAACACGGAAATACGTGCATGCCTTCATGACCGACCAGAGTCATTCATAGGGCTTGCACAAAGCCGGTCCCACACGTTTTCATAATTCTGACCTAATTTGCTCAATTGCTCATATTGGGCCCAAACTCTCTCCAACCAACCTGGGGATTGCTCAAACGACTACCAAGAGTCGGTCCCATGCTCTCTTGGTCGGTCCCCATATTTCATACCTAGGTTTTATCACCTAATACTGAACCCATCAATATTTCAATAAATGATGAAACCGGCATTTAATCATCATTTTATCACCAACTGTTCAACTCGGAACCCTGGTGCATGCTCACTCGAGCAATGGGCACCACGTGGACGCCCATCATCCCATGTGGTCGGTCCCTCTATCACTCATGGCCTATTTTCAGCAATTCATCAACTATGATCTGAAATTAGGGTTTTGAATAAATGTTCTACGAATCATCATTCTGAGCAAGATTCAAACACTAATGAATTTATATTGATTCAGCAACCAGCATATGAATTAATCATATAATATTTGGTAATCTACCAATATTTTAATATTTTATTAGGTCATGTTACCAATAAATATTTCGTCGAATTGAGCAACACTTGCTCAGTTGCTCAAATATTGATCCAGCTATCAATATTCAGTAATTTGTCGAATTGAGCAATACTTGATCGATTGCACGTCAAATTATCAATATTCAGTATTTTGTCGAATTGAGCAATACTTGCTTAGTTGCTCTTCAAATTCTCGATATTTAGTAATTCGTCGGATTGAGCAATACTTGCTCAGTTGCTCGAATATTGATCCAACTATCAATATTCAGTAATTTATCAGTATTTCGAGCAATACTTGCTCAGTTGCTCGAATAATCTACATATATTCAGTAACTCATCAATATTCAACAACTCGTTGAATTTACAATAGTTGCTCAGACGAGCAACATTAACATTCATGAATCGCTGAGCATTTGTCAAACATGCTCGATTCAACAAAACCTAGACTCATTGTCTAATCAGTCAACAACTGACAAACTAAATACACGTCTGTCATGCAGACTCCACGATTCGTGAGACATCAATCACGTCAAATTGGGGGATAACAACTAGGGTTTTGGTATGGCGGCCTACAGCACGTGGATTTCATCCACGACGAGAAATGTGCGTAAGTTGTGTAAACGATTGAAGGAGTTACCAAAGTAGTGGGTGCACGATCCGTCAAGTCTCCACACGACA
Source organism: Papaver armeniacum (assembly GCA_023531295.1). NCBI lineage: Eukaryota > Viridiplantae > Streptophyta > Magnoliopsida > Ranunculales > Papaveraceae > Papaver > Papaver armeniacum. Next base: position 1,063,669 of record JAJJWW010017398.1, read on the forward strand.
TGGAACTGACTTTACCACGATCTTCCACTTGCCCACTCTTCCACTCATGAAACCGTCACACTTACAGGGATCAAGGTGTCCACAACGCTGACAATATAAATAAGTCTCTGAATCCATGATGGAGGACAACGAATGATCACTAGCTATCAGCAATGGTCCACACAGAATTTCTCAAGTAACTACTCTCAAGAATTTATCAATCTATCAGAACTTATTCGAACTCAACAGTTCACCAATTATTGGAGAAACCTTTAACACATTCATAATCCTTGATCACCATTGATTCCACACAATTCTCGGCTTCCCTCCTACAGATCAACCCATCTCCCTCTTTGCGGCCGAATTGACTCTGGAACGGCCATTGACTTGGTTTAGGACGGAGTCCTATAGATTAATCTCTTGAATCTAAGCACTCCCTTTGCAGTGCATCTGTGTGAGGTTAAGCAGTTTGCTCGGTCGAGGAGTCTCGACAACACGCTCGACTCTTCACTTTCCTAAAAAAACAGCGAACCGTTTTCCCCATCTACACATTTCAAGCTCTTCTCTATTTAGTTCTTAGGTTTCTCTTCTTTGTAAGAGAAAGGATTAACACTTCCTAGAGAAAATGAAGAAGAAACAAAGGTTTTCTATTTTCTAACATTTGATTAAACGAGTGACCAGTTTACCCTTGACTCACTTCACACAAATTCGCCACATGCATAGTGACGTGGAGGGCTGCATGCACATCTATTTTGGCACCCTTACATATGCTGGAGGCTATCAAGTGCCTTATTAAAACCCTATTTTGTAACTTGGGCAGACTCAGAGTATTAAAAAAACATTCTAACTTGGGTTCCTTGAGGTATTTTAAGTGAAATATTTATAATTTCAAACTCTAATGGGTTGAATTAAACCGGAGAAAAACTTTGGGGCCTTACACTTCTCCTTCATTTTGTGACCGATGCAAGACTGGAACGGCCATTTCTTGGTTTAGGCCAGAATTATACAGACTGATCTCGAATCTAAAGTACTCCTGTGCAGTACATTTGTTTACGGTCTAGCCTCGTTTCTCATCGACACACCCAATTTACCATTTTCAGCAGAATCAGTTTTTACCCTACTACAATTAGTAATTACCTTAAATGGAAGTCTAAGTTAAAAACAACAAAGATAAGTTTATGAATCACCAGACCTCCCAAGTCCTCGCTCCCCGACTAATGTAATATAAGTATATAGTATATATATCCTAGTGGAAGTATATGGGTGGGACTCGAACCCATGTATATAGTGTGGGAGCCCAAAATAATACCATCACTATATTTCTCTAAGTTTGACATAATAATACAAGACTATGTTTTTAAATACCCCAACAGATTCTCAGATTGAAATCTGTTGCAGAAATGATTGAAATCTGATTAATGACCTCCAAAATATCTTTGTCTCGCTCTCTCTCTCTTAATCTTTTCTAAATCAATTCAAAAACCTTTGTTTAAATACTGAATCGCTGGAAGGTCAGTTATGGAATATTTAAAAATCGGAAATCGCTGGATCGTGAAGAATTTGGACGAGACTATAAAACACAGGGATATTTGCACTAGAGCGTCCTGGGCTTTCGAGGGATGGACTACAACGTCCAAAGCCCACTAAAAATGGGATTAAACGTTAATTTCTACCTTTTCAATAGACAAAGTGTCTTATCGGGTTATCCTTAGACTAAGTCTTATAGTCTAGATTTTGCTTCTAGATTAGAAGAGAAACGTTGTAATTTCTTCTCAATGCGTTGTTTATTCTTCAACACTATTTCTCTTTCCAGATATATCTCGCATGTGAACTAGTAGCGAGATAGTTTCGTTGTTTGATTCAACGCAGGAAAAGTCAACTTTTCGTTGTTTGGTTCAGCACGGAGTGGAATATTCCACGGTATCTGCACTGCATGGTACAACGCAGCCAGTCTGCGCAGAATGGAAACGCGCGGCTTTTCTGTGCTGAATGGAAACGCGCAACCAGAGTTTGACCTTTTTTTTCCTACACCTAGTTTACACCATCAACAATTAAACTCACACTCCCGTTACACTACCAACAAACATGTTTTCAACTTTTGAATTTCGAAACGTTTGACAATTTGTTCCAACAGTTGTTTGTTTCAAAATTTGAAAATTTACCAAACAAAGGAGTTCTTTCATTATATTGCAAAACAAGGTTACAATGTTTTTTAAAGAAATTAAAAAGTACATTGAAATTAAAATTCTACTTCTAAAAATTAAAAAGTACATTGAAATTAAAATTCTACTTCTAAATTAACTTCTAATTAAAACTAAAAATGAACTTCTAAATAACTTAAATTATTACTCATAAATCACTTTAATTTTGGGGATATGATCAAAGCCATTACGAACCAAAATCTCGTTCTTCCATTTTTTGTAGAGGGGTTTCTCCCAATCCTCTACTTCATTCATATTTTGGCGTAGGATCATCAAGTCAGCTTCTCTTTGTTGGGTTTGTGCCAAGATTGTAGTGTTTTCCATGTTATTTCTAAGGTACTCTTCCTCTGTTTCATACTTGGAAACCCTTTATGCTTGCCCATTTTCAAGAAGTTTTATGAGCTTATCCATTTTGTCATCTGCTCCCTCTGATGCTTTAGCCTCACGAGCCCTTCATTTGGAAGAATCTCTCCCTGCACCTCTAACATCACCTGTTTGCTCAAAATAACGTCTTTTGCTCGATATGTTTGAGGTTTCAGAACCAGTGGTAGATGATGAGCTCCCAAACATTGCCATATCCTCCAAATATTCATCCACACTTACTGGAGCGGAAGTACCAGTTTCAGTGTTTTGAGTAGGTCCATCATCATTATTCATCTCTGGATCATAGTCTGGTTGATAGGTCTTCAGGAGCTAGAAAACCGATTCATATCTCCAAGGTTTTTTTAACTTCTGCTTCATAATTCGTTTTTCCTTCGCGGTACTGGGAAAAAATGTATTAGTGTCTAGATCGTTGGAAAAATAATCAAAAACATTTCAGGTACTTACATAATCGGCTTCCGTCAATCCCATAGGTGTGTTCCGGAAGTAGGGTCTGATGTGTAAAATATATCTCTTCACTTCTGCTCTCAACATGGTACACCTTGATTGCAATGACCTTTTGTCCCTGTTTCCACCACTAGGCCATCTTTTAACGAACTCTTCCATAATCCTCTTCCAAAATTCTTTACCCTTTTGATTTTTTCGTCTAATCGGATCATTGCTTGCTATAATCCAAGTGGTAATTAGTGCATCATAATCTTTTAGTTGAAAGTGTGACATATTTTGTATGAACAAAATTGTATTAGGTGAAGAAGAAGAAGAAGAAGAAGAAGAACAAAATCAATGAAGAAGAGAATTAATTGATTTTGGTGTGAGGGATGAAGGAGAATTAGTTCTCTATTTATAGGTTTGCCTGAAAATACAGCTGTTGATATTTCAAATGGCTAGTAAACCGGGACCATTGAGATTAACGGTCATTTTTGATCTGACAACTGAAATTAGTCGTTGCTGAATGGTACATCACGGACGCGTTGTTCGGTTACGTGTTGCATTTCAAGACGTTGAGAGTAGCAGCTATTTTATGATATGACGGCTATGGTTATTCAATGTTAAATGGTACAGCGCAGCGGCACTGTTTGGTTACGCGCAAGCCAAACGTCTATTTTACTCACTGGATTCCGATCAGTTATCCCACCTCTATTCAAACTCAACAAATAAACTCAACATCCCCACTCCAAACTTGTCAAGTTTCACTATTTTCTTCTTCACCTACATTCACAATTCAAGCATGGCTGGATTTGTTGGATACTCAATTATTTCAAGTATTATGAAGTTCAAGTTAAATATGTAATGTAATTGTTCAAGTATTATGAAGAAATATTTAGTACCTACTTAATGTTGTAAACGTACTTAAATGAAAAAAAGAGTATTATAGAGTTATTACAAGAACTAATTAAATTTTCTACTTAATGAAAACGTTCTTGAATGAAAAAGGAGTATTATGGTTAAATAAAGTAGTGAATATGAAATTTACTCTCCATTCTCAACAAATGACCCATCTCCTTCATATTCGTATTGATCTTCATTCGTATCCACGCCGGTTGTACCCTCATGAACTTCCGGTAAGGTATCATGATGTACCATAATTTTTGAAATCTGGGAAATATATATCATCCATAGCAGCATATGTTAGCTCACTACCCAACTGCGGCATAGCTACTTGACGTTTATTAGGGTCACCAGTGGGAACTCCTGTTAACATGTACCAATATAAAGGAAGGATGCCAAGCTCAAAATCCTTTAAATGAAAGCTCTTGGTTTTTCCCACCATCTCTCATCTATGGATTCAACTAAGCCTCTATCCGCATTGGCGAAATCAAACGCAAAAACAGAAGACAACCCGCAACTATTACATTATCTTTGTGCTGGCGGATTATTTTCACTACAATGTTATATAACACTTCAACCTCTTTCAAGCTACTTGTAAAGTTTACACTTGAGGATCACCCATAACATCGTTACATACATGGTTATCTTTGTTCTTTGCCGATACTATCTCCAAACCATCTAGAAAATCGTCCATACTCATACTACAATCAATAACGAAAGGAGAAAAATCAATCACAAGACTAACTAAATTTCATACAAACTTACCTACAAATTTGATTCATTTACATCACAAATAATTATACAAATTTCATACAAATTTTCATCACGATTAATCATACAAATTTATACAAATTTACCTACAAACTAATCATACAAATTTCATTCATTTTCATCACATATAATCAAAATGTGGAAATTTCTGAGGAACCCAAATTTGCTTCCTCTCTCTTCTATTAACCCATCATTAAGATGGAATATATGTGTAGCCCAAAATACAAGATCTACGGCTAAGATTAGTATTTTCAGATTGGATTTATATTTTCATATTTTTAAGATGACTAAATTAACCTTAATTAACTAAAGTACTATTACCGATTTTTTTTTTTAAAAATCCGATGGTGACATGGGCGTTTTTTTTATGGGTGTAATTTTTGGTCTAATTTGGTTCCCTTAATTCCGGCCGTTATAGATATCCTCTCTTTGCTATCAATTATTACTAATTGATTCCTTTATTTATGGGAAGATGCGACTATTTAGGATCTCAATCGAATGGTTATATTTACTTTACAAAAATTTAGGTGATATAATATTTCGGCAAATTAATGTTCTTGCGTCTCCTTCTTAATTTGCAGCGATGGGTCCAAATATTGAAGTCGCAATAGAGCAACCAAAGATTCGTGATCATGCTAAATAGAATTAGCGCTACTGGGCTGTGATGATAGTACGTGAGTGATGTGGTATTGGTAAGTAGTGACGTGGTATACGAAAGTTGTTTTATAGAATTTGGCTACAAGCTCACAAGTTCAAAATCTCTCCCAAGCCAAACCCATGTTACCTCGGTAGGGTTTTGTTCTGCTTAGATTGATTGAAAACTTTAGCAAGTTTTTCAAGTGTAGACTGGATTCGATGTGAAAATTGGTATTTTCATTAGGCAATTAGGCTTGATCTGAATCAGCTAATGATTCAAAAGGAACAAAGCTTAATTACTGAGACCATTAGGCTTGTTAGCTACGAGATCATATATAATTTCAGTTCTCAGTTTATTTATTTTTGAAAAAAGATGGTTATATTAAAGGAAAAATATGTACAAGGGAAGAATACAACACAGCACACACATTACATGTGCAGAATTGTATCCCACTGAAACAAAATTTGATTTACAGTACAACCTTTGAAACATCCTTATCATAAAACCAAAGGGCAATAGTTTGCTTGACCATCATAATCAGCTCAGCTGCAGTTTTATGTCTGCCTCCATTATGAACTCTTCTGCTCCTTTCCTTCCAATTGATTTCAGTTCTCAATTGATAATTTTTTTTGTATCCATGATATGAAAATTGCGATTAATACAGAACTATGAAAGTAGAAATTTTCATTAGGCTAGTGGGCATAACTGTGATTATCACGTGATTGTGAAAATTCAACCAAAGGGCTGATAGTGATAATTGTAATTTTTTTCATTAGGCTGGCGGTGATAAGCGCCATTATCACACAATTGTGAAAATTAAAATTTTCAATGACCTGAGAGTGATAATTGCAATTTTTAAAAGCATAACTGGTTGCAAAACGTTAAAATTACAGTGTGAAAAATGGAACTTTCATCAATTTTGTAGAACTTTCACTCTCTTTTTTGATCATATAACATTTTCAAATAATAATTTGCGATTTAGAATTTAAAAGAGCGAAAATATATTTTCAAGAAGCATAAAAACTAAAAATAGGATTGTAGATTTTTTTGGGATTATTGTTATCACATTAATTAGAATAGATTTTTTATCCACGTTTTTTTAGTTAAGAAGATAGTTTTTTCCTTAATTGATGGAACAAACCCTAAATTTAGGGCTTAATTTTGGATGTTTTGACTTTTCAATGTTTTAAAAAAATTTAAACAAAAAATTCGGAAATATTTTTCCTAATTTATATAAAGGTTGTTTATGTAATCTTAGTACTAATATAACTAATTATGGGCTCTACATATCTAATATCTTAATGGTGGGTCTCTTATATAAGAAAAAATCTAATTGGGCTACAAATAAGTTTCCCCTAATCAAAATTTCAAAAAAAAAAAAATTCATCACAAATAATCAAATTAAACCCCCAAAATTCTAAAAATCAATTTCAATCATGGATTTTAACACGTATCATCTAACTCATCTAATATCAATCATCAATTTTATCAAAATATCATCATAATCAAAAATAAAAAGGGCTATTTAACGTTTGGTACCCGACAAATGACCAACACATTGCTTTGGTACCCAACATTTAAAAAATTAAGGGTTGGTACCTGCACCCGTCAACGACCATTAAGTCAAACCATTGACTTAACTAAATTAAAACTTCCGTAACTGAACTATATAATTACAATACTAAATTTGTGAATGATAATAATGACTCCTTATGTCCTAACCTTAGTTATGAAGGTGAGGGCATTCCGTCTGTGATTCGCTCACTCTCCTTCCCCATTATCATCAAATTCATTGTCTTTTATCTCAACTCGTCAAAAGTTACTGGTAGCCCAGGAAGAACAGCAGTATTACACCTCTGAATCGTCAAAAGTACTCCATCTCATCTTCAAAACCATCCAATCCATTAAAGAGAACACACAAATCAATCTTCTCATTTCCATTCCAGGCATCGTTAAACTTTTAAACCAATATATTTGTTTTGATATGAAATTACTAGGGTTTTGATTTATGGTCTAATTTTCTGTTCGAAATTAGCATATAACATTACTCTGTTTAAGTTTTGTAGATCGTATAATTGGTATTGATATCCTTATCAATAGATAGATTTGTTTTGGGAGAGACGAATACTATTAATTGATGCCCTAATTTTGATTTATTTTATTTTTCCACTGAATGCAGAGAATGGGGATAAATTTGTTAATTTATTGATCTAGCTAATGGAAGGACAAGAATTACTGTTAAATATTTCAAGAATCATCGCTTTTAGTGGATTACGAATCATAATGGACATTTCAAATTCCCAGTACCATAGATTGATTCATTAGGTTTTTTTAGATGGCTAAATTAATATGTAATTATGATGCAGTGAGGTATTAAATTTTGTTCGCACCGTTAATTTTGATGATGGTGTTATTTTCGGAGTTTGTTGTTAAAGTGAAAGCCACGGTCACTCTTGATGTTTAGAGGAGCAGGAAAGAATAACAAAATGGTAGGGAAGGTGTAAAAGAGGTGTTTTTTAATGAACTAATGTCAGTCGTTGGATCAATTGAACACTGACCACAAGATGAAACTGGTTGGGTCACATGTTTACCTTAACAATCACGTGGCAACGGTGAGACAACGCCGTTAAGAACTAATTTTTATTATTAATTTTAAATTTAAAAGATAACGGCTGGTTAGGTCAATGGTTTGACTTAACAGTCTTTAACGTGTCCATGTACCAACCCTTAATTTTTTAAATGTTGGGTACCAAAGCAATGTGTTGGACATTTGCTGGGTACCAAACATTAAATAGCCCAAATTAAAAAACTTGAAACCTAAAGTTTAAAATTCTTACCCCAATCGATTTTGTGGACGGAATCGAACAAACCACCCTCAAACGATCACAATCTTGATGATGATCAAACCCACAGAGGGATTTGACGAAATGAAGAAGAAATCGAGAAGAAATCAAACATGCAGAGGTGATATTTGGGGAGAAATAAATGAAGAAGAAGTTGAAATGGGTTTTTGTCTGCGCTGAACCATTCAGCGCAGCCGCGGAATGGTTACGCATAGTCAACCAATTTGATTGGTCATGCGTTGTTCCATTTAGTGAAAAGTAGAAAAAATAGTTCACGCTGAACGATTCAGCGTAGCCTCGCTTTTTGATTCTGCGACTAATATACTAGATTAGAGCTACCATAAGACTTAGGGGATTATTCTAGCTTCCAATCTAGATGTTAGATTAAAAGACCATAAGACTTATCCTTACAACTTGTTCGTTTCAAGATTTTCATATCCCAGGATTTGGATAATCCAAGAAATGGATTTTCCTTAATAAAAGAAAATCTGTTTGGCTGGGTAATTGGATTGCATTGTAATCCAGATGTATCATATTACTTAAATATCCTTGAAAATTCTAGTACACAACTAAAATTCAAAAATTTAAGAATTCAAAATTTGAAAACAGATTTAAACCACTATCCAAAATGTTATTGGCAACCAACTTTGTGCATGATACTGCCCTTTTTCCACTACTCTACTTGAGTATTCTATTCTTCACATAGTGAGCCCTCTTCCCCACTTCTATCGCGAAAAACATTTTGGTCTTTGTAGTTGAATCTAGTATAATCAAAGCAACATCTATCACATCATCATCCGTAAAACCATCAATCTTCGCTCCTCAAACAACCGTTTGTTGGTGTCTGATTCTTGGGCCAATGCACTACGAATCGCTTCAAAATGTGAAAGAGTGCCTGATACAATGGACAAAGCGTCCTATCGGGTTATCCTTGGACCAGAGCAGATTTATACTGTGAAAAATATTATAACCCCCTACTATATGGGTTCAATGTATAGAAACCCCACAAAATGGATCCTTCACTATCAACTCCATTCTTTCACCTTTTGATATTATTAGGCCCAAAATCGGGCTTACCAATAAAACTTTTAGATCTGAAATTTTTATATTACCTAAAGTACCCATTTATATACAAAAGTCAATGGAGATATTTTCATTTTCAGTTCTTGTTTCTCTTTCTCTCTGCGGAGAAACTAAACCCTAGAAAATGAATACGAAAACTATTTTATACAGATCTATTGAAGAACCAGCGAGATTTCTCTGGTATCGAATCTGAGAAATGGTTGATTCGGTTTATAGATCTAGCTTCGAGATTCAGAAATCATTGGATTTAATATCTAAATCGATGAATACAATAAATAAGAGAAGTTTCGAAGAAGAGTGGAAGAATATCATCTTCAACAGTTAGGTTGAGATTCATCCATGAAATCCATTAAACAGATAAGTTCCATCTGTCTTTATTATTTTAATTCGATTCAAAGTTTCTATTTATCGATTCTAAATTAAAAATCGCAGACAACGACTTAAAAAAATCTACAACTATGATTTCAACTGAAATTTCAAAATGAAATCTTAATCAATACATAGATCTGATATTGTATTATCTTAATCTTCATTTTCAAAGAAAACTTTTGAAAATATTTACAATTTTGTTTTTAGGGTTCGTAACTGAAATTTGATCGATCTTCCGATTCTTAATTTCGATCGAAATTTTAACTTCAAAGTTGTTATCAGGGAACATAAATCTATATTACCCATCCATTCTTTAACAAAAATGAGGAGATTAAAATTTTGAACTAATCATGAATTTCTTTCTGTTCTTGATTGATGACAATAGTTTTATTTGAATTATTGTTGTAGTTGCTAATGAAATTACATCGAATTGAGAAGGTCCAGAAGCTTGACTAGAATACAATTGATTTATTGAGAGTAAACAATTGGTAATGGTGGTGGACCTGGTGGTATTGGATCTAATGGAGGTTAGGTGGAGTTAAAGAATTTTCATCTTTGTTTCTTGAAGTTATTGTACTTAATGTTGGTATAAATAATTTTTCAAGCTCTTTTACTTTTCATTTTCATTTTTTCTCAATTTGTATATGACAATATGTTTTTGTTGCAGGTAGGGAATGATATGCGGGTGATCTGAAGAGATAATTAGAAAACCAAGTAAGAAAGTTTATTATGATTGATTGTAACTTTTAATTTGAGATAATATGGTCTACATTGAAGTATGTTAACATTAGATAAACAAAATGTTAAACTATGCAGTGTTTTCAATACCCTAAATATCTTGTGCTGTCATGGTTGCATAATTATGCATTGTCTACAGAAACTCTTTATATTTGGTATGCAATTTTAATTAGATACTTCACAATAAAGTTTACCAACCCCCTTGCGTTTATTTTCATAATTAGCATGCTCTACAACATGATTAAACTGAAAAAATGACACCGTCTTTAGCTGTGTAACTTTCGGTTACACTAGTCAGATGCATGTGTAACTCATACTTACACTAGTTAAATGCATGTGTAACTCCAACTTACACTGATAGTTTTCTTTCAGTGTCATCCTCATTTTCTTCTACATTAGGTATAAATATCTTTATAATTAATTTTATATTCAGTCGTGTATCTATATTGTTGTATGTCTAAAAATATTCCACATTTGATTGTTTAAATGGTACTTTAGTAGATCAATTTTCATTCAGTAGATCAACTGTCATGCATATAATAATTATATAGGTTGTTGTCAAATTTGTTATTTTTGTTAGAATTTGATTTGTAAGAAATCACATGAGTTAGTGGTCTGAGATCTAAATGTATGTGCAGGCACCTATTCTATGATTCCAAGGTATCTCTGATGAAACTATGTTATTTGAAGACAAGCTGGCCCTCACTTATAAAAAAAATGGCTTAAGCTGCAAATTGACGGTAAGATATGCAGAACTTAATATTCTACTGGAGTCTTGTGTATGATTAAACCAGAGTAGTTACTTGTCAGCTTGTATAATAACGCCAATTTGAATGACTCAGGTTTCAGTTAATGATCGAGAATTTAGAGCAACTATTCCTGAAACAACAAAAATGATCTGCTTGTTGTCAATGATGATCGAGGCGATGGGTTACTGACACTGCGAGCAAATCCGGATACCCTTATATCTGCCTATAGGTAATTAATGGAAATTGTTTGTTAAAGTAAGTGTAGGATTAACTAGTGGAACTACGTTAACCAGTTTAAGTCCATAGCGAAAGTAGTGTATGGAAAGCAAAATGAAATATCCACAATTGTATACTTTGGTAGGGACTATTAGCTTTTTGAAGTTTGGAGCCTTCATACTTTACGAGTATGCAAGCTAATTGGGTATGTAGCTACTAGTTACATATGCCAATTGGATGTGTAACTGCGAGTTACACATACAAATTGCATATGTAACTGCTAGTTACATATGCTAATGATGTGTAGTTCAGTTTATTAGTTGCATATAGGCATGAACTAGTTGCAAAATGGGTGTTGAAAGTTTGTCAGTACTTTCAATAGATGTTATGTATCGAATTGTTGGAGCTAAACGAAGTGATGTGTATTTGCGTCAGTCTATATTGGTGTTATGAGGTGTCTAAATAATGTGTTGGATTGTGAGAGCTGAAAATAGATTGTTTATTTGTTAATGGAAGATCAACTGATTTTTTTCATTTTTTTACTTGTCCCAGCTGATGTGTGAGGATCTAAAAGATGAGGATGTGAACCCCTACCTCCTCAGAAGCTTGATTCCTTAGCGAATGACCTTGAACTTGAACATGGATATGCTGATGTCCCTTCTAAAATTGTAAGTAATGTTGGTACTAGTACTACTGATTTATTATCAAACACGTGTATATGTTTGTATGTTTAGATTTTTGGTGTTGGTCTGCATCTGTTTGTTTTGCTTACTGTATGCATTAAGTATGATGCCTTCAACCTTTAGGAGTTGGTAAAAGAGTTATCTTGTGTAGTGAATAAGCATTGGTAGAGACTATTAGCTTTTGGAGTATGATGCTCTCAGACTTTACGAGTACGCAAGCCGATTGGACGTGTAGCTGCTAGCTTAACTAAAAGTGTAACTAGCAGTTACACATCCAATTAGCATGTGTAATTAAAAGCTACACATCCAATCAGCATGTGTAACTAAAAGTTACACTAAGCAGCAGATTGGGTGTATAACTGCGTGTTATACTTGCATATTAGCCTTTATGTAACCTCATTGTTTTTCAGTTTTTCTTTTGGTTGATATGGAAGCAACACAACTATTGGCTTACATTTCAAAGATTTTGTGTTCATTTTTGGCTTACTCTACTGGTTTTGGTATTGTTTTGTGCAGGTCAAAGGAATGCTGACGGAGGTCATAAAGTTCGTTCTTCAGTAGACTTGAGTGTTGAATTTTCAGCAACAATCTTGCTCAAACAGATAAGATTGTGTGTGATTCTAATTTACTTATAGTTAAACTGAACTTATTTGCATGTGTGACTTCCAGTTACACAAGTCATATGCATGTGTAACTGCTGGTTACACATCTATTTTCGTAATTCTATCTAATTTCTTTAACAATCTGAATGAATATACATTGTTGTATGTACTGTTCATTTAATCTTATAAAAACTGATCACTTGTTGTTATATTTCAGGTTTTCGATATCTTTATAAAAGCTAATTGCTTATTTATGGTATTGGTCTCGCTAGAATTGGAGTTGACGCTGAATACACAAGTCAGATGCATGTGTAACTCTTAATTACACTAGATAGATGCATATGTAACTCTCAATTACACTAGACAGATGCGTATGTAACTTATAGTTACACATGCTAAGAAATTATTGTAAATGAATATTAAAGTCGTGTATTTTTTGTATGCTTTCTTTTTGATGTCTATTTTTTTGTTATGTGTAACTTTTCATTACGATGTGTAACTTCTGGATACACATGTCATATGCATGTGTAACTCCCGCGTACACATGTGTAACCGTTTCATGCCATACCCATGTGTAAATGTTTCATGCCATATGGATGTGTAATTTCTGGATACACATGTTATGTGCATGTGTAACTTATGATTACACATCCATATGTTGGCGGTGGGAGGCGGTGGTCGGTGGTGGTATCCTGCGGTGGTGGTCGGAGATATTGGTGGTGCCCGCCGACGGCGGTTGGTGGTGGTCAGAGGCGGGAGTGGTGGTGCCCACCGACGACGGTTGGTGGTGGTCGGAGGCGGTGGCGGTCGGTGATAAAGGTGACTGTGACATCATGTTTACTGTTGTAGGGCTTACATCCCATAGATGTGCGGCCCAAGATAGATGTATTTTGGTTTTTCCATCTCCATGTTGATCGCTGTCGTAGGTGTCAAAAATAATTTACACTTTCTTACTACTCAAAATATATTATGAAGCAAGGGCAAGAAAGGATCGTTCCCACAGATAGGACTTAGGTTGTCAAATTGTTTCGGTTTCCTATAAATAACACCGGGGGTTTTTTTGATTTTTATATACTAAAATAAAATAACAGCTGTTTATGGGTGAAAACTATTTCTGCCGGTTTTAGTAATTTGGGGTGTGGATGAGAAATGAGTCTAAACCTTAAACAAATGCACTGCGCGGTGAGTGCTTGTAGATTCGAGAGATCAATCTGTGCAAGTCCGGCCTCAACCAAGAAATGGCCGTTCCAGACTTATTTCGGTCACAAAGTGAAGGAGATGGGGTTGATCTTAGGGAGGGAAGCGAAGAAGGTGTTAAGAATGTGAAGGTGTTGTCTATGAATGACTTGTATCAGAAAGTTAAACTGGCTTGCAGGGTGTAAGCTATCAGTTCCGGTGTTTGAATACGATTGTATCAACACTTGCCTCTGTTGTCTGGACTTGTCTGTTTCTCGTGTGTTTGGAAAATAGGGAGGAGAACCTATTTATACAAGTCTTTTAGCCTAACCTTCGTATCTCGTGGGAAGTGGAGAAAGTGGAGTGATGGAGTAGTGGAGTCGTGTGTTAGTGTCACACGACCAGTCTTGCCTACTTCTCCCATCATCACTAACCGTCCATGACTTCCTGACACGTTCTTGTGATGGCACATTGCGCGCTGCACGCTGTAAACCGCTAGACCAATACCCCAGTGTGTATCCCCCAGTTTGTGACATGATTGATGTCTCGAGTGTGTGGATCGTGGAACCCCGTAAAGTAGCATGTAATGCTAAATTGAATAACTGCCGTTATTCGGGAGGTTGATACTTGTGAAGTATCGTGTGTATTTTATGCGAATCTTTGCATCATGGTGTGGTAAAGTGACGGGTGGTGATCACCAAGACGCCTTCTTGACCAATTAACTCCGACCAGGGTTGTATAACCAAGCCGGTGAAGTTGGACGGACGGGATGATCTTTGAGACACTCATCTGCGACCGTTGATGAAATTAGGGTTTTAGAGGAGGTGCGCAAGCATCCCTCTTCAGCCTGCTCGAATCCAAGCTTGGGATACGATTTTGGCCAGGCCGATCGTACATACGTGTAGAAGGCATGACGGTGTAGGCGCCTATACCCCATTACCTCACGAAAGTATGATCTGGGCTACTCAATTCGTCCGGTGAAGTTGAGTGGTCGAGATCAATTTGTGACAGAAAACTAGTGTCGCAAGAGCCACACATCATGCCATCTTCAGGCGCGCGTTCCAAGACAACCAATTCTTGGTCGGTCTTGCCGATCGGCCTGGAGTGTAAGTGGTAGGCTGGTGTTCACGTTTATACCTGACTGTCCCATGAAAACGTGATCTAAGCCACTCAAATCGTCCGGTGAAGTTGAGTGGTCGAGATCAGTTTGCAATTTGGGAAGTGTGACCACGCTAGTTTGGACGCGCGTTTTGGGATAGCCAGGCATGATATGCCTTGGCCGATCAGTGAGGGATAGACAGGCCCACGGTGGTCATGCTGGTATGACCGGACCTGCTTAATCTAAGCTGGGATCCTCCATTCGTGCCGGAGAAGATGGACGCTCGTGATGCTCAAAAACCCTAATTTTGAGTTTCACGGCCGTGCATGCTCTGTTCGGGCGCACGAATTGGGATGACCAACCATGGTTGGTCCTGACCGATTGGTCAGGTATGTAGGCGGGCCCACGGTGATTGTGTTGACATGCTCTGGGCCCTTTTAATCTACATCTACACCCTCCATCTATACCTGCGAAGATGGATGGTTGAGATTATTTTGCGACACATGTAATGTGCCGCAAACCCTAATTTAGGGTTTTAAGTCCATACCGCTCTGGTTTGGACGTTTTGGAAAGCTATGCCAATCTTTTGGGAGGCCGACCATGCGGGGTCCGCGTTGGTTGGCAGTGAATATTCCATACCTACTTGGGGGTTATAGAATTGATCAGGGCCATCCAATCATCTTTGGTGAAGTTGGATGAACGAGATCATATCAGATCGATACTGAGACGGTCCGAATGCTCAATCGGGCTAGTATAACACACCGAGAGTTGCTCAATCGGGCTAGTATAACACACCGAGAGTTGCGGCACATGGGGGTATTTCGTACATGCTTTCATTATAATGCTTGGAGGTTCGTGTTGCTCGTGTGGAGAGCAACACTCGGTCGTCATGCCGCAGCGATAATGAGTACAGAAATACAAGGCTGCTCACGCATTAATTAATAATGCTATAAATTCACGGGGTATATGGGATTGTTGCTACATGCTCCAACCTGGATGAATTTCATGTATTTAATTCACAGAATGGGATTGTTGCCACATGCTCCATTCTAGGTGAATTAGTAAAGTGATGAAGTATTCAACACTTATTAATGGCTTTATCTTTTACAAGATGTTAGCGCATAATTTTCTGGTTTTTTTCAATTTTAACCTTAAATGAAAATCCACCATCAACATTAAGTCCCCTGCCTAGCACATAGTGGTTACACTATTGTGGGTTAGGCATTAGATGGTGACAAATTTGTGTACTGAAATGACCAAGCTAAAGTGAATACATATTTACCGGATAGGTCGACATCGTCGGGCGTTGCCACAGGAACCGGTTAGTCTGATTAAGGCTGTGAAGGAGGAAGCGAGGACTTGATACGGTGAGTCGCTTTGGTTCCCTTTGTACATATACGGACAGAGCTTGGCCCCTTCCTTGGGTCGGTGTACTCCCTTTCGTCTAGTGACTTTCCTCGGATGTATCGATAAGCATCGTTGATTTCTATCCCGAATTAGTAGCCTTTATAGGTGGCAAGTGAAGACTTCTTTTCTCCGGGATTACATCGACTTGCGAGATTATAAAGAATCATCTCACGTAGTCGTTTATTCTATATCTCATGTACTGTTCCACACTTATCTGATCTTCTGATTGACTGATCGATTGATTTTTTATTTTTTTGTGTGTGCTCGTAACTTCTTCTCCTTTGTAGTTTATCATGGAAGCAGTGGACGATCATTCTGTCACTTCTCCAGAAAAAAGCTTCGAAGTTGAAAAGCCTGAAACCCATGCGCACGAAGAAGTAATGGCTAAGATCGATCTTCCACTTCGCGAAGTCGGTCGCGCTATACATGGGATGTCTATTTTGCACCTGCGTATTGCCAGGGGACGCATCTGTGCACTTTCAGCTGCGATTGACATGGAGGAGCGGTGGAGGCGCGAGGAGACGTTGCAAGCACTAGTAAGCGCAAGGGCAGAGAGATATGGAGCGCGGTTGAAGAGGCGTAGAATTGAGCATAAACGACCTCTGAATGAAGATAAGTGCGATTACCCAATCCAGGACGGCGTGATAATTCTTGATTCTGACACAGACGAACCTGATCATTTGAAAGCAATCGACACGACTCCTAATGTTCTTTGTGTCCTTTGATGCTCCGTGATGATGTTGGGATGGAGTGCGTTGTTGTGGAGATGTCTGATGCAGAAGTTGAGGTAGATCCGAAGGGAGGAGCATCAACAGGTGATGGCACTGAAGCAGAACCTAACGGTGGTGCAGGCGATGTCGACCCTCTTGGCGACTAAAACCTCTTTTCTTCTTTTTCTGCTTTCCATGTATATTCCGTATATTTGAACATCTTCCTTGTACTCAGTGGCATCCGAGTTCAAGGTTTCCTTCTATTTGATTGTTTGAATAAAGTTTTTTCTTTTTTATAACCCTTTGTCAAGACTGCAATTGAACCTTCTCAGGTGCAAGGGTGCGCCTTCACACGTAATTCTTTGTGATAAAAGAAATAATGCCATAGTGGAATACCTACGGACCTGTGTTCCTGATGCGAAATCTTCCCGGCCTTGCTGGGGTGAGTGGCTTGATGAGTGCCAAATATTGCATATTTCTACATCTTTTTATTGGCATTTAACTCATCTTTTGTGCTCAGAAATCAGATATTATCCCAAATTCTGTATTTTCCCTGTTTTCAAGAGTAAATATTTGTACTAATTAATTTTGTGTTTTTAGGTAGTAAATAAAGCTCGGAGAAATTAAGGAGCCAAAAGAGCGGAGAATTGGAGACGAGCGTCTATGGAGCAGAAAGCCAAAGCCCGCGCGCGCATCAGTTGCAACCCAACAAGTAGCAACCCATTTACAAGACATGGGCTCGAGCAATCCAGGACCCGGCCCATAACCCGGATCCAAGCCCGTCTTATCTGAGCCGTCATATTTGATCCATTTGCATCCGACGGTCGCATCAGCCCACGCATCGGTGTCTCCCGCATCCAACGGTCGCTCCATCCTTCTCATCACCACTCGCTGCATCCGCCTCACACCGAAACCATCTACACCTACACCCATCGACCAAACAACCCCTATTCTCATTTTCTCTTATCTCTTCTTCCCCGACATTTGCAGAGAACTTCTTCCTCTCCCGACCAAACTCTGAGCACCCACCTTCTTCTACTCCGACCAGCCACCAACACAACCACCAGTACGGCCGCCTTCAGCCACCTCCTAATGTCTCTCTATCTCCTTCATAGCTTCTTACCCTAGAAGCTAAGGTTGAGATAGAAAGAGTTAGAGTTAGGGTTAGGGTTTCGTCAATAGTGGAGGGAACATCAATTTAATGGAGCGAAGAGCCGAATTAGCAGAGGGGACAACAATTCAGAGGTTTTGGGTGAGAGGGTCTTCACTTAATTTCTGATTTGAATTGAGTTAAGGGTTTGCAATAAATAGGGATGAGCAGTGTGATGTAAAGCTTATGCCTGGATTAGCTAGTGCACCAAGCTATAGTTAATCCGTGTTTTAATTATCTTTAGTATGTTTTAATTCAATTGCTAGGGTGTAGATGAAACCCCTAATTTGATGCCAAGTTAATTAATCTTTGGGTTTGGTTCTTCTTTGTTTTATAATGTGTTAGGATTATTAGTTAACTGTTGAGCATATGAGCTGTGATGAGTTGTCTTTGTAAGAAGACAACTCATACTAGGGGTGAGTTAGTGAAAAGTAGTTGATGAACATCCACCTGAGACCTTCAAGGGAAGACACAAGAGCATAACCATAGGTATATTGCCTTAGCATAAGATTAGAAGGTGAATTCAATCACCCTAGTACCCCTTAACTTTTGTTTACAGTCTATTCATCATACTTTCTGCCTTAGAATCACTACATAACAACATCTTGTCGTATCGACTCAAAACAAACCTTTGTGTGTTATACCTCTCACCTGAAATCAGTTAGTGAAGCTTTGAAATCAACCTTACACAACCCCAAATCTCTGTGGATCGACCTGTACTTGCCCTGTGTGGCTTGTCGACATTGTGCACTTGCAGTTAACATTGTAGGCAAACACTTTTCCCAGCCTACCAAGTTTTTGGCGCCGCTGCCGGGGATTTGGTAGTGTTGCTTTGTTGATTAATTGCTTTCTTTACTGAATTTCAGTTCACCCCTGTACATATGTGCTTTGAATTGTTGTTTGTAGTCCTTTATTAGTGTAACTTGACTGTTATTTTTCTATTCCTGTATCTTCTAATGCATAGTGTTCACTCTATCATTGCATTGTAGTCAACTTAACTTAATTGCATATCTGCATCATTGCATTATAATATAACTTAGTTGTAACTTCTCATGTACTTGCATTATTTCAGTTCTTTTTGTCAAAGTAAGCATCTCCACATCACTATCATCATTTGTAGCTAATCTCATTCTTTAGTATAGGTTGCTTTTTGTTTATTTTCTCAGTGCAGTGATTCTCTCATCTTTGTAGCACTGCGGCTCGATTAGTTCACCAATCTTTGGGTTGTAGTTCTTATCTCGAAGCTTGTTATAACAAAGTGCGGACTTAGTTAATCCTTCTGTCTACATGCCCTGCATCTCATGCTTATAGCCATCATCATATATCCTGCATAATAAATCATCTGTCATTGTATTTTGCATGGTTTGTTGTAACATATTCTGTCACATCTTCTGTGATAGCTGAAACCTGCAGTGGTGCATGCTACACTTTTGCAAAAGCCAAAGAAAGGGAAGACAAGGAGCAGAACAACATAGCCATTGTGGTTAAAACCGGTTGGTCATTTTCAAATCCTTTTACACTTTATATCTGCATGAATGATCTGTGTGCAAGCATCTGAGAACTGGTTTTTCATCCTCAAAGACAATAAGCTAGTGATATTTGAGTTTTCCTTTGGTTAGATGGATTTATTATTAGCTATGCATGATTTGTGAAACTTGAATAGCATGCTGACCTGTGAATCTGTGAGCCATGCTTGCATGATAAATTAGTCACCTTGCTGAACAATCACCCCTGAGTCGATTGTAGCTCACACAAGCATTACCCTGATTGCCTGATAAACCAGCTGCTTTGCTAAGTATTGATCCATACCTGAAATCCTTGTTTTTGTGTGTTCTGTGCTGTGAATCCTTGGCCTCGACAAGGCCTGTGCTTAACTCCAGCCCCTGTAGATGTGAGTTTGAGCAGCAACTTGGTTAGCCAAGTTTGCTGCAAACCCTAGTTGCCATCAACTGAGTAAGTTGACTTCATCTGCCCTGTGCCTTGTGTGCTCTATTCAGTCAACTAAAGTTGTTAATGTGACACTGTGTGATCATCTGTGTGACCCTGTTGAGCCATCTACCTTACATTTTTGGTACATAAACCAGTGAAAATTGGGGTCAACTGACCCTGTTGACATCAACTCAGCCTGTTGATACTCTGTGAATCATATTCACCGGCACAAACACACTCCCAGCACATGCTTCACCTTGAGTGAGCATAATCCATTACCCTGTGCACCTTACACACTCTCTGTTTTTCTTGTGCACCTGCCAACAAAGCTGAACTGTGATGACTATATGATGTTGTGAATGATATACCATGCTAATGTGTGCATAACCTGTGCAGTGCAGTGATGTGATGTGCACAACCAGTGCTCTGCATCTCTTAACAGCAGCAACCCTCAATCCAGTGTGATTGATTCTGAGGACTGGTGTTTGATTCATGTGAGCTTAATCGTTGGTTGTTTGAGTGCTATAACATGCTTGATGTGTGCTATGCTATGATTGTTTCTTTTTGTGGCCAAATTGATTGCCTGGCATGATAGGATTTTGGGATGGCATTAGGGATGAAGAATCATCACATAGGTCAATTAGAGAGCTTGCTTATGGGCATGCTTCACAATATGAAACCCCCACAGATCATGATTTTAGGGAGTATTATGAACCTTCTCAGGGCCCTGAACTTGAATACACATACCCTAATCATTATGCGCACATGTATCATCAACCGCCATGGGAGGTTGAACAAGGCTGTCCTCCAATGAACTCTTGTATGCAGTCAATAATGGAAAATCTCATGCTCATAGAGCAAAACAATGCTAGGTTTGAATTACAAGCACTGCATGATCATCCATATAGCAACATGTCTGAATTCCCCTTTGCTAGTGACCCTTGTGCACAACCATGTATTGAATATCCATATGAAGCGTGCATACCCACTGATGAAGACTCTCCTTCCGTTGAACAGTTCAACATGATATTAAAAATGAACCTGATTCAATTACAAAGTGAAGAATGGAAGGAATCTCATGATAGGATGTTTGTTGTCCCTAATAAAATAAATTTTGAAAATAGTGTTTCTATTCCTACTCATGCAAGCGACATCGAATATGAACCTAATCTAGAGGTAAATGAGTACACTAGAAATGCTACAATTTTGAATAGGGAAATGCATTTTTGTTATGATGATGATGATGATGAATATGATATGTTAGAAGAGCATGTGTATGATGAAAATATGGTGGAACCTTTGGGTTCAGAGACATTAAGCTTCTCTACTATGAACCTTATGAATGATGCTTCTTCTTCTAATATTCAATCCATACATACATGTGATGCTGAATTGGGGTTTGAACAATTGTTCTGTGAAAGTGAGCATGCTATTCAACTTGCATCTGACCTAGGGATAGCTGAATTTTCTGTTGACACAGATGATTCAATGCATGTAATTGATGTGTATAATTCTCGGCCTAGGTTACAGTGTGAAGTTTCTTGTGATCTCCCTATGCATGAAACTAAAGTTGTAGATGATGATTATGGACTGGGGCTTGTCGAAATGTTTTGTGAACATGAGCATGTTACAGCACTTGTAGATGACTTGGGGGATATTGATGTAAGTGATAATGGTACTCTTGATCTCACACATGTGAACAACTTAGACATGCCCAACTGCCTGCCTATGTCACAATCTGAGGGTCTTGCACCTAAACCAACTATTCTGAGAGTTCCTAATCTTGGCCTAGAACTTTGTGCTTCCCAAGTCCTCTTGGACTATTTTGCATCGAAGTATAACACCTCTAAGGAGCCACAGTTGGAATGTGTATATCTGCCTATTCTTAACAAAACTCATTTTGAATTAGACCTTGTGCATGATGTACCTTTAAAAATGCAAGATTTTGTGCTCAAAAACACATCTGTTGGCAAGTTTATGTTTGGGGGAAAATCATTCACATATGCAATCTTACTTGCACTCTCATGTTATATGTGTGTATGGCTGTTCATGTTTCTACATATCTTCTTTTGGGATGATCCTCAACTCTTTAGATTGATGGTGTATGGTAAATTTTTCTTGTATATAATCCAGTAGGTCTTGTTAAATCTTCTATCTTGAATCGGTTGAGTCTTCTTTTGTATATATTGTGCTAATCCAATATGATCTCAGCTGAGAATGTTGGATTCTAGCCTTGACTAATGAAGCTCTAATCTTGCTTTCGCCGACGTCCGGTAATCTCTTCCCTTTTCTCTACTCAACATAGTTCTCTTGGTATGTGAATATTTAAATTCTTATCATCTGTTGACACACTGAGGACAATGTTTGATTTAGGTTTGGGGGTGCATTTGCATATAGAGTTTTTAGTCTTTTATTTCAAAAAAAAATCAAAAATTTCAAAAAAAAATCAAAAATTTCAAAAAAAAATCAAAAATTTCAAAAAATTTTTTTCAAAACTCTTTGTAAATACTTGCATAAAAACCTCCAACTTTTAGAGATAAAAGAGTCACTAGCATGCTTCTAGCTATGTTTACATAGAGAGTCTGACCGAAATAACTGAATTTGGAAGTACTGGAGAACACAATCGGGTTTCTTAGTTGATTAGAGCGTTAAAGTTGGATTTAACCATAGCGGAGGGCGAATTAGGTGCTGTATAGATATTCGGTAGTAGAATTGTGATCACCCATAGTGGAGACTACCCATTTTTACATCAAGCGAGGCACCAACTTTCATTTTTGTGACTTTCTAGAAAATCTGTTAGAGTGTGTGTCACCGTACGTCAATTCCGGGTAGGAATGGTGAGCTACCCAACTTCGCACCACTTTCAGCACTATTTTTGATCTCTTGAGTGCTAATTTTGTCAATCATGAGGGTGACGTTTAAAGATGAAAACTCCTTCTTGTAGTTCGATTTGTAGTTAGCATCACTCTCTCTCTCTCTCAACAACATCAACAGATCCATAGAAACACATCATCGTCAGCAAGCGGAGCATCATCAGAATATTTGAAGAAAAGTTGAATAGTCCAAGGTTTACATGCAACAATTCAAAGAAAAGAAGATAAGATGAGAATTAATGAAGTTTATGAAATCAAGACAATACAAGTTGTGGAAAATTGAGTTTTATTGTTATTTTCATCTCATGTCAAAAAAAAAAAAAAAAATTGTCAAGTTTTTTGTGAAGTTCAGAAGTTCATCATCGACAGTTGAAGACCGAAGACCGAAGATTGAAGACATTTCTATGGATGCTATGAGAGAGTGGTGTTAATTGCCGATCGGGTGAGAAGGTAAGTGAGTACTCCCATCCTTGCTAATGGTTGATTTCCTTTCTTAGAGATCATCAGAAAAAGATTCTTTTTGTCCACAATTCTGTGGAGTCTCCAGAAATTATTTCGGAAGGTTATCCTTCTCACCTTCAATGTGTGCAGGATTTCTCTCTTTATCCTTCATCAGTTGCAACCCAACAAGTAGCAACCCATTTACAAGACATGGGCTCGAGCAATCCATGACCCGGCCCATAACCCGGATCCAAGCCCGTCTTATCTGAGCCGTCAGATTTGATCCATTTGCATCCGACGGTCGCATTAGCCCACGCATCGGTGTCTCCCGCATCCAACGGTCGCTCCATCCTTCTCATCACCACTCGCTGCATCCGCCTCACACCGAAACCATCTACACCTACACCCATCGACCAAACAACCCCTATTCTCATTTTCTCTTATCTCTTCTTCCCCGACATTTGCAGAGAACTTCTTCCTCTCCCGACCAAACTCTGAGCAGCCACCTTCTTCTACTCCGACCAGCCACCAACACAACCACCAGTACAGCCGCCTTCAGCCACCTCCTAATGTCTATCTATCTCCTTCATAGCTTCTTACCCTAGAAGCTAAGGTTGAGATAGAAAGAGTTAGGGTTAGGGTTTCGTCAATAGTGGAGGGAACAACAATTTAATGGAGCGAAGAGCCGAATTAGCAGAGGGGACAGCAATTCAGAGGTTTTGGGTGAGAGGGTCTTCACTTAATTTCTGATTTGAATTGAGTTAAGGGTTTGCATGTATAAATAGGGATGAGCAGTGTGATGTAAAGCTTATGCCTGGATTAGCCAGTGCACCAAGCTATAGTTAATCCGTGTTTTAATTATCTTTAGTATGTTTTAATTAAATTGCTAGGGTGTAGATGAAACCCCTAATTTGATGCCAAGTTAATTAATCTTTGGGTTTGGTTCTTGCTGTTTTATAATGTGTTAGGATTATTAGTTAACTGTTGAGCATATGAGCCTGTGATGAGTTGTCTTGTAAGAAGACAACTCATACTAGGGGTGAGTTAGTGAAAAGTAGTTGATGAACATCCACCTGAGACCTTCAAGGGAAGGCACAAGAGCATAACCAGAGGTATATTGCCTTAGCATAAGATTAGAAGGTGAATTCAATCACCCTAGTACCCCTTAACTTTTGTTTATAGTCTATTCATCATACTTTCTGCCTTAGAATCACTACATAACAACATCTTGTCGTATCGACTCAAAACAAACCCTTGTGTGTTATACTTCTCACCTGAAATCAGTTAGTGAAGCTTTGAAATCAACCTTACACAACCCCAAATCTCTGTGGATCGACCTGTACTTGCCCTGTGTTGCTTGTCGACACTGTGCACTTGCAGTTAACATTGTAGGCAAATACTTTTCCCAGCCTACCATGGCTCAAAGCTTCTTCCCTTCCCGCGCATATCTTTTCCCTCAACTCTTTTCAGGATGTTTTTTGTTTAGGGTTTCTTTCCTGACCTGCTCTAGTGGGTTGATTTAGGATGGGCTTTGTGTCTTTAGGAGTAAAGAGGTTCTCATAACACTTCAATTAATTTGAAAATCGAAAATTGAAACCCTAATTATGAATGCAAGTATTGCAATCATTCTCTAGAGGAATTACAAATATGATGTGAAATTGTAAAGGGAAATACGCCGGAGGAAGTAGCACAACGTCTTAAAGCGTGTAGGATGCTGGAAAGTGATAGCACAGCGTCTTAAGTACGGTAGGGTTTGAGCCATCGTGAGTGAATTGTTACGCCTTCTAGCTTGTCAGCGTTGATGAGTTTGCAGTAGCCGCCTAGGATGACATCTCGCTACTGGTATGGTTCATCCTCCTTCTCGGTGGGTCGAATCGGGTGAGGTAGCCATTCTCACCATAATGCTTCCGACCTTGAATGCGGTTGTCTTCGTTACTAGGTTCCCAATTCCAAACGGGTTTGGGCGTGTAGACATCGGGGTCTTGGTTTTGTCGTCATTGATCGAGACAGCTTTTAGACTCCTGATGAACTGTTTGAAGGGGCCGGCCTCCCATTCGCATCTCTTAGCCAAGGTCGGTTTTTTGGCTAGAGCCAGTCCCAGGACTTGTCAGAATGGAGGGCGGTAAGTTGTAAAGAGGGTTGCGCGATGAGACTTACTTGAGATCGGAACCTTTCAATATATGCTGGAAGGCTCTCTCCGGGAAGTTGTGTCACATTGGCAAGTTGCTGGTGCGGCAACAGACAGTCATCAAGTCCAGAAGGTGTGTTGGAGATTCTTTCAGGTATCGAAACCGGTAGAGGACAGACTTCTAGTATTGCTTTGTTGTCATGCATCCAAGAGCGTCCTAAGATCATGTCGTAGTTGGGATGATCTTTGATTATGTAGAACTTTGCTTGTGTCGAGGCATCACCCAATTTAACTTCAAGATCGATATATCCATATGCATCTCTGAGTTCTCCTTCTGAAACTTTAACCACAGCTGGGTGACGAGTAGCTTCCTGCTTTAAAATCTTTGCTGCTCTCAAGGTCTTGACGGTAATGATGTTAAATTCGGAGACCGTATCAATCAACGCGCTATCGAACTCAACGTCTCTCAAAGGGGCGATAGTTAGGAGTCCCCAGTTTCCCTTGCTCGCGTCCTTCAGGAAAGACTGGGATTCCTGGAGTGCTTCTGGATACAAACGCCTGCCTGACACAATGCGGTTGAGGGCCGTAAATATGTCTTGACGTTGTCCTTTGGAGAAATACAAGATTTCACACAAGTGCTCCATTGTAGATTGCATAGTCTTGCGAACAGAATCCCCAGAAATCATGAAGTTCCTGATAGGAAGAGGGTCTCTATGAACACCTTCGTTTCCAAGCTGGAGTTCTCCTGTCTCTATCTATTCCCTGAATATTTGTTTCAAACTGTTACAATCTTTGGTCGGATGATGGACGAATCTGTGGTAGTAAAAGTATTTGGGATCCGCCATGTCTTTCTCAGTTGGAGGACGTCTGATAGGAGGTAGCTTGATGGCATCGTCTTGGATCCATGCTTCCAAGAGTTCTATCACTTCATTCATGGGGAAAGGAAAACCTGTATCTTCGGCGTCTTGTGCAGGAGTTTTGTCCGCTCCTTTCCGAGATGAAGTCTTGTGTCGGGGATGCCCGCTTAGTTTGTTGTTCCGTCGCTGGAGCTTTCCTTTTTTCTCCTCCGCTCACTACACTCACAGAAGGACCAGTGTTGTATTGCTTGTTCGTGAGACGCCTGCTTCCTCGACTTTCACGTGAATCTTCACTTCGAACAATTCTGGTTCTTTCTAGCAATGCTGGTGCAGTTGTTGCTGAACGTTTGGAGGCTTCATGGAGTTCAGAGAACGTTTGAAAGCCCAGATTTTCTAACAAAGCGCGGTATATGGGTATCATCCCATTGATGCACAACTCCACCAATTGTCGTTCGGTGACGTTCGGGTCGTGACAATCTCGCGCTTGGGTTCTGAACCTTTTAACGAAGTCGTTGGTATGTTCGTTGTTGTTTGAAGGATTCTTCCCAGGATCTCGAAAAGGTTATCTGTTCGGACATGAAGAAATACTTTTCGTAGAAAGCACCGACCATCTCGCTGCAATTGCATATGCTGTTAGGCGCGATGTTGTTGTACCAGGTGTACGCCCTCCCCGTAAGTGACTTTGAGAATTCTTTTAGGCGTAGAACATGGTTATATTCATGTTCCCCCAAGGATTCCAAGAATCGAGAGATGTGGTCACGAGCATTACTAGTACCGTCGTAGAGGGAGAACTGGGGAGAGGTGTAACCTCTTGGAAGAGGAATTCATTGCACATCTTGAGGGTACGACGGTCGATGTTGGTGTGCATCCATCAGATTTCCTTTGCCTCGGTTTTGGAGAAATCGTTCCAGGTCCTCACGTGTGATGAAGTTGGATGGCTGGTCCCTCTCTCTTGGGCGTTCAGGAGCAACACGAGCTTCTTCACTCAGGATCTGAGTGGAAACGCCTGTTCCGGGTGCATTGAAGGCATCTCTTGTTGGCTCCAAGGATTGCCTTGAATCTTGTGGCAATCGTTTAGTTAAGGTCTTAAGGAAAGTGAGTACCTCTTTCTAAGTTGCGGCCATATCTGTTTGAGTCTTAGCAAGAACTTCCTGTTTTTCCATCAGATCTGCAATGGTAATGGACAGTGGTCCTCCTCTCGTTCCTCTGGCTCCTCGTCCTGATGAGGGAGTGAAAGTTGTTGCTCTGGTGACTACCGGAGGTGTTACACTTGAGGAGATATCGGGATTTGCGGCTGCTCTGGCTCTGGTGATGGGAGGTGTTACACTTACTGGAATATTTCATGCTACGCTGGTGCTGATGGTAGAAGTGACGGCTCCACGAGATGTATTGACCACGGTGTCTCCATTGATAGGCACTTCGACACCAGGATTGTTATCCACACTAGCTCCATCAGAATTGATTGCTGATCCAGACCTTAATTCCACCATCTTGAAATGAATTGTTGATTGAATTGATTCTAAGATCTACCCTTTTTGAAATTGATGAAATTGAATCGGATTTCGAAGAAATTGACTTTACAACCGAGAGATTAATCTCCCACTGTGGTCGCGAATTGTTTATGGGTGAAAACTATTTCTGCCGGTTTTAGTAATTTGGGGTGTGTGGATGAGAAATGAGTCTAAACCTTAAACAAACGCACTGCGCGGTGAGTGCTTGTAGATTCGAGAGATCAATCTGTGCAAGTCCGGCCTAAACCAATAAATGGCCGTTCCAGACTTGTTTCGGTCACAAAGTGAAGGAGATGGGGTTGATCTTAGGGAGGGAAGCGAAGAAGGTGTTGAGAATGTGAAGGTGTTGAGAATGTGAAGGTGTTGGCTATGAATGACTTGTATCAGAAAGCTGAACTGGCTTGCAGGGTGTAAGCTATCAGTTCCGGTGTTTGAATACGATTGTATCAACACTTGCCTCTGTTGTCTGGACTTGTCTGTTTCTCGTGTGTTTGGAAAATAGGGAGGAGAACCTATTTATACAAGTCTTTTAGCCTAACCTTCGTATCTCGTGGGAAGTGGAGAAAGTGGATTGATGGAGTAGTGGAGTCGTGTGTTAGTGTCACACGACCGGTCTTGCCCACTTCTCCCATCATCACTAACCGTCCATGACTTACTGACACATTCTTGTGATGGCGCATTGCGCTTGCACGCACGTAAACCGCTGAGACCAATACCCCAGTATGTATCCCCTAGTTTGTGACATGATTGATATCTCGAGTGTGTGGATCGTGGAACCCACATAAAGTAGCATGTAATGCTAAATTGAATAACTGTCGTTATTCAGGAGGTCTATACTAGTGAAGTATCGTGTGTATTTTATGCAGATACTGCATCATGGTGTGGTAAAGTGACGGGTGGTGATCACCAAGACGCCTTACTGACCAATTAACTCCTGACCAGGGTTGTATAACCAAGCCGATGAAGTTGGACGGACGAGATGATCTTTGAGACACTTATCTGCGACCGTTGATGAAATTAGGGTTTTAGAGGAGGTGCGCAAGCATCCCTCTTCAGCCCGGTCGAATCCAAGCTTGGGATACGATTTTGGCCAGGCCGATCGTACATACGTGTATACGGCATGACGGTGTAGGCGCCTATACCCCATTACCTCACGAAAGTATGATCTGGGCTACTCAATTCGTCCAGTGAAGTTGAGTGGTCGAGATCAATTTGTAACAGAAAACTAGTGCCGCAAGAGCCGCACATCATGCCATCTTCAGGCGTGCGTTCCAAGACAATCAATTCTTGGTCGGTCTTGCCGATCGGTCTGGAGTGTAGGTGGTAGGCTGGTGTTCACGTTTATACCTGACTGTCCCATGAAAACGTGATCTAAGCCACTCAAATCGTCCGGTGAAGTTGAGTGGTCGAGATCAGTTTGCAATTTGGGAAGTGTGACCACGCTAGTTTGGACCCGCGTTTTGGGATAGCCAGGCATGATATGCCTTGGCCGATCAGGTGAGGGGATAGACGGGCCCACGGTGGTCATGCTGGTATGACCGGACCTGCTTAATCTAAGCTGGGACCCTCCATTTGTGCCTGAGAAGATGGACGCTCGTGATGCTCAAAAACCCTAATTTTGAGTTTCACGACCGTGCGCCATGCTCTGTTCGGGCGCACGAATTGGGATGACCAACCATGGTTGGTCCTGACCGATTGGTCAGGTATGTAGGCGGGTCCACGGTGATTGTGTTGACATGCTCTGGGCCCTTTGAATCTACATCTACACCCTCCATCTATACCTGCGAAGATGGATGGTTGAGACTGTTTTGCGACACATGTAATGTGCCGCAAACCCTAATTTAGGATTTTCCGTCCATACCACTCTGGTTTGGACGTTTTGGCAAGCTATGCCAATCTTTTGGGGAGGCCGACCATGCGGGGTCCGCGTTGGTTCGGCAGTGAATATTCCATACCTACTTGGGGGTTATGGAATTGATTTGGGCCATCCAATCATGCTGGTGAAGTTGGATGAACGAGATCATATCGAGACTGATACGGACAGTCCGGATGCTCAATCGGGCTAGTATAACACACCGAGAGTTGCTCAATCGGGCTAATATAACACACCGAGAGTTGCAGCCTGTACGGGTATTTCGTACATGCTTTCATTATAATGCTTGGAGGTTCGTGTTACTCTGTGGAGAGCAACACTCAGTCGTCATGCCGCACTGATAATGAGTACAGGAAATACAAGGCTGCTCACGCATTAATTAATAATGCTATAAATTCACAGGGTATATGGGATTGTTGCTACATGCTCCAACCTGGATGAATTTCATGTATTTAATTCACAGAATGGGATTGTTGCCACATGCTCCATTCTAGGTGAATTAGTAAAGCGATGAAGTATTCAACACTTATTAATGGCTTTATCTTTTACAAGATGTTAGCGCATAATTTTTCTGGTTTTTTACAATTTTAACCTTAAATGAAAATCCACCATCAACAACAGCAAATGAAGAAAAGTAAACAAATAAATTCAAAGATGTGAAAGCATTGGTTAAGGATTTCGTTTTCATTCACAAACATATTCTTATCTTAATAACTAGAATTGATATTTTAATCTCTATTTTATCAAAGGCCCTAGAATACCTTGATCGCAAGTATATCCCGCAAATCTCCTCTTGTCATCAACAAGATGCGAATATGAATCATATTCTAAGAGAACAACCTAACGTGTAAAAGCACTAATCAAGTTTAATTCCCTAGATGCGTTAAGTTATATGAAATCAGGCCAATCAAAGCAATCGAACGTGTAAAAGCACTAATCCGATTTAACAAAGGTTATGGTTCACATAAGATCATAAGAATATATCACTACAAACTATAATCATATTTATGCTAATATGAATCAGGAATTATCACTTTTGCGTATAATAACCCTAATATAGCAATAAAGATGAAAGCAAACTCAATCGATTCGCGACTCGACTAAACAAGCATTCAAATCATGTGACAATATTGATGGTGAATCATAAACGATAATACTGAGACAAAACTAATATATCAAACAAGGATTCATGTTATGTGAAATCAACTTTATCCATAACCAATAGAAAACTCTAGCTCATGTTCATGGAGTTCATAACAAGAAAAAAAAATCAGGGTTTCCATCTTTTCTAAACCCTAGAACAAAAGTAGAGGCAAAAAGATAAAAGAGATCCTAATGGAGATATCTCTAGGTTTAGAGAAAGACTTTTTTATTTATATGCTTCTCCCATTCCAAATTTAGGTCTTCTCAAAACCCATCTCCAAGTGGTCCACCAAGCCCATGTGTGGAAAATACCCATGTGAAAATCTATGTCCAAAATTGTTCGACGGAATTGCTGACGTCATCGCCAGAATCCGGTCACAGTCGCCGGAATCCGGTCACAGTCAAAAATGTCTCTGGCCACCTGAGTTATCTGAAACTGTCACTAGGGAATTATACACTTCCAGAAACTCAACTCCTCTTCTCCGCAGTTCATACATTCACCAAACAACCATTTAATCCAAATCCTAATCTTGCGAAAACGTGCCCAAAAGCGTGACTCGTAGCTCATATATCCGGCCGTCGACTCTTGCATGCGACTCATACCCCCTTCACGATTCAGTGAAACTTTATGATTCCCATTTTCCGTTCCAAAATCTGTCAACTGGAACTAATACCATCGCCGCACCAATTCTGCTCAGTTTTCGCATTGTCTTCCATTAGCTTTCTTTATCTCTCAACTGCACAGTCACATCACTTCTCCTCATTTCAGCTCAAAGCCACAACACCACCAATTGCATTCCAACTACAGCTGCAACATCATTCCGATCTCGGTTCCACCATCTCATTGAATCATTAACTCATACAACCCATTAATCCTTGAAGCAACGCTCTTGTTACAATATCCAGAGATACTACCACCTGCAATGCCATTACTCAAACCAACTGCTTATCACTAACCCTGCAACCAACATCACAGCTCTTTCCAACCTCGCCTCAAGTTACAACCATTACCCATAGCAGTTTCGGTACCAGCACACTCAAATTCCTGTAATTCAATCACCAGCACAACCCATCTGGCACTGCAGCCGCGACTCCACCAGAACCAGCACTTTTCCATTTCGGTAGCATTCATTAACTCATCCACATTAACCCAGCATCACAGCTGCGACACAGCCTACAACAAGTCATATGCAGTTGCAGTTTACCATTTCCTGTTCTCCCATTCAAACAACGCACATCACATTCCCTGCATTAATGCCTTCAGTTCCATCCCCACCTTTGCATTACATCGAGACTCAACACCATAAACCCATGAAAATCATTACTTCCACCTGCAATCTCCCATCACAGTTGCACAACTTACCATCTACTTAGCTCCATCATTCCCTTTACTTCATTGCAAATGTTCCCAGCTGCTCAGCACCAGTTCCAACTCATTTTGAGCCATTCTTGAGCAACAAAGACGAACAACTCTAATTAGCTTCCATTCCCTTCTAACTATGAGTTGGTATTCAACACCACAGACCCAATCAACCACAGCAGCTGCAATACCTCAACCGCAACTACATCGCCACCTGCAATCCATGAGCTCGAACCATCCCATACATTGCAACATACCTGCAATCCAACACCAACTGCAACAACAACTACCATCTTTGTTCACACTGACCGGAAGCTGCAACTCTAACAATATCAACCTCTCTTGACCCATTAGAACAACCACTGCTTACATCTTCTCAGACAAATGATTCCCTCCATCAACTTTAGTTCATCCAGCACATTCATCTAATTCAGCTCAATTCCTGCCACAGAAATTCCATCCCTGACTGACAACAACATCATAAACTTTATCTCCTTTGCCTGTAATTCAAATCCTTGAACCCATGAAGCAGTAACATAACCACCTTGTCTTCGATTCTCCATTCGCAGAACCCACTGCAAAAGCAGCTTCACCTGCACCAGTCTCAGCTTAATACCCATTTCATCAACACCATTAGTTCACTGCCTTTGCATGATGCAACAGCTTACTGGCCATAACTCATCACTACCAAAGTATCAGCAACGACTCTGCTTCGAGCCAACAACACTCTACCAACACCAGTTCAGAGTTCAATCACCACCAGCACTTCACTCAAGCTTCATCCACCAGTTGTAGTAGCTTCAAAAATTAATTCAAGACCAAAACAATCCCATTCCTTCATCCATTCATCTCAAATAATTACAGCTGCCACTGCCACCTGCAACTGCACAAACCTCATTCTGCTCATATACCACCGCCAGCTAACCACCATGAGCTACAACCACCAACAATGGCTCAATTCCACAAGTAATTCTAAGTACCAGCACTATCTGAGACTGCAACCATTCTTGCAGTTCAACCCCTGCATATCTCGACATCAACAACTTATACCCTGTGTTGTTCTTGCTCAAATGCAACTACCAGATTTAATTCCTACTCCCGGTAATGCAAAGACTCAACACCTCCAATCTGCAGCTGCAATGTATCAGCATCATTGCCTGCATCTGCTCAAATAACATCGCCACTTCTGCTTCAGGCTCACTACTTCAATCCACATTGTTCTTCTCAGCAGCAGCACAATCTGCTACTCAACCCTTTCATTATTGGCTTCAATCAATGGCATCGGATTCCTCCAACAACAAATCCTTTCTTTCATATTCATCAGAACTTCAATCCTATATATACTGCAGACAAACACAGCCATTGTGACCCTGGCAGTAAGACCAAAATCATTTCCAATCCTGTATTGAACAACAACACCTCAACTCATTACCAACATCAACTCCCATCCATGGCAACACAGTGTACTCAATCTTGAGATAAACCCATCTCAGATAATCCATCAAAAACCCACCCTGCTACTGCAATTTCTGGATAAAACCCCAATCTTCAGTTCATCTCACCTGACTCCATCCATGGCTTTAATTTCAGATTCTGTTGCAACCCGTTATCTCAGATCCCATTTATATTTACTTGATTCCCCATCAGCACAAACTTGATTCACAATGAAACCTATGTCTTAATTCTTCTTGCTCTTCAAATTCGTGATCAAATTGACTTCAACCCATCAGACATCGGCTCCACTTACCCGTTTCTCTCTGTTTGATTCCGACCATTTAATGGCGCGACTATTTTCAATCTGTTTTCTTTGGATTTCAGGTGAATGGTAATGAAAGAAGAAACTCTCGACTAAGGTTTTGTATAGATGTGATCCAGACACCCTACACCATTGGATAAGGGCCACCTTAAATTACTTGGCATGTCAGTTCCAGATAACTGACACTCCATTCGCTTTCGTGCTCCACTGTCAGTTGCGAGGAACTGACCGTTCATTCTTCGCTTCCTCCTAGCAACTTTAACAGGCTCCAAATATTAGTCGTTTGCGAAGTGACGACTTTGCTCCTTTTAGCTCCAATTGAATGATTTTTCCTTCTTTTGCTCATAATGACTCCAAAGTACCTAAACACTCAAAATCACACATAAGATACATAATTTACATGACAATAGCAAAGAAAGCATAAATACTAGATATAAAATTAGGTGTTTTAGACACCTATCAAATTCCCCCACACTTAGACTTTGCTAGTCCTCGAGCAAATCAAACAAAACAATTCTAAAACGTACATACAACTCCGTGTCGTCGAGGCTACGGTCACACTTAGCACGTATAACAAGCCTTTGAACCCCTAGGTGTCCCTAGTGGACGAGTTATAGTCTCGTGAGGGTTTACTAGAGATATACCCACAAAACCTAATTTTCCAACTTACTAGTTCTCCGAAATGATAACATCCAATGTGCTAAGAAGACATAGAAATTCTGCACACTAGTCATAAGAAGTTAGACACATAAATGAACACAATCTCATCCTTAAAAGTTGAGAGAGAAATAACCATCCCTTCTCGAAAGAAATTCGGGTTCGGAGTGATCAAAAGTCTCGACTCTACCTCACAAGAAAGGGTTTTATGAAGTTGCTCTCAATAATAAACAACTTTTTTATGGGTCACACATGTGTCCAGGTAGGAATGAAGAGAGAATCTTGCGACACGTTGAATGGTAGGAAGGCAAAACCCTCCGAATTGTTTTGAAAACCCACATCTTTTATAATTTTGAAAACCCAATTTTTTTCTGACGATCTCTAAGAAAGGAAATCAACCACTTAACGAAGGTGGGAATATGCTTACTTACCTCATTATCCGTTCGACGTGCAACTAGCACCACTCTCACAGCATCCATAGAAACGTCTCCGGTCTTCAATCGGTGTCTTCATCTTCGTCTTCGGTCTTCAACTCTTGATGATAACTCTTGAACTTCGTAGAGTCTTGACAATGTAACTTTTTTCCTCTAAATCCTTATTGCTTGAAACTTCATTGTAGATATTCCTTCTTCCATTGGCTTTATTGAAAGAATACAAAACTAAAAACGAACTATACAAACCCAAAATATGATACAATGCATTTTTCTTGTCTCTTTTTCTTTTTTATATATATATATTTTTTTCTTTTAATTTTTTTTAATATGAGACAAGAAAAATAAAACAAATACAAAATGAAAACAAAACGAAACAAAACAATAAAACTAGTAATGAACCTAAAGAAATTTTCTCTTGTCTCTTTTTTTTTTTTTTTCCTCAATTTTTTTTTTTTTTTTTTTTTTTTTTTTTGAGACAAGAGAAAATAAAATACAAATAAGATAAAATAAAATAAAAATATAAGTACAAAGGCCATGGTGTAAGTACTTTATCGCTTGATTCTTCACAACTTGTATGTCTTGATATCATAAACTTCTCGAACTCTCATCTTTATAATCTTCGCTCTTGTACAATAGTCTTCAATTCGTAAAAATTCTGCTCCTTGTCTTGTTGCTTTACTTGAATCTGAAATCTGCTCATTTCTGTACTGTTGCTTGTCAACCTTGAACGTCTTCAACTTTCCTTCGAATTTGTGATGCTCCTCTTGTTGATGATGATGGTGTTTCTATGGACCTGTTGGTGTAGAGAGAGATAAAGTGGATGGTGTTAACTGCGAACAAGATTACAAGTGGTATGTAAGTTAGCAATTCGATGTCACCATCATGATTGATAAAATAACACTCAAGAGATCAAAATAGTGCTTCTATTGTGGGAGGTTGGGTAGCTCACCATTCTACCCGGAGTTTACGTACGGTGACACACACTCTAAAAACACATATTTAGACAGGTACAAATAATTGAAGGTCGCTGCCTCACATTATGTAACATGGGTAGTCTGTACTGTAGGGGACCACAACTCTACTACCGAATTCAGTTTGCACCTCATTTGCCACTGGCATGGTTAAATCCAACTTTAAATCTCATACAATTAAGAAACCCGATCATGTTCTCTGTCATCTCTAAGTTCAGTCACTCTTATGAGATTCTCGATGTAATCTTAGCGACATGTATACTATGTGACTCTAAACTAACTGCAAGTTGGAGTTTTTATTCACTAATTTACAAAAAAGTTGAAAAATTTACAATGCAAATGCTTAACCACTCCCCCACACTTAAACTTTACATTGTCCTCAATGTAAATTGAATCGTCCAAAGAAAGTCAAGGTGGGAAATCTTATAATGATATGCGACAAGAAAAAGTAAATACAAGACAAGAAAAATAAAAGATAAGAGATATGATGAGTGCCAAATATTGCATATTTCTACATCTATTTATTGGCATTTAACTCATCTTTTGTGCTCAGAAATCAGATATTATCTCAGATTCTGTATTTTCCTTGTTTTCAAGAATAAATATTTGTACTAATTAATTTTGTGTTTTTAGATAATAAATAAAGTTCGGAGAAATGGAGGAGCCAAAAGAGCAGAAAATTGGAGGCAAGCGTCTATGGAGCAAAAAGCCAAAGCCCGCGCGCGCATCAGTTGCAACCCAACAAGTAGAAACCCATTTACAAGACATGGGCTTGAGCTAGCCACGACCCGGATCCGAACCCGTTCCCTCTGAGCCGTCAGATTTGCTCCTTCAACATCCAACGTTTGCCTTCCTCACATCAATTCTTGCTGCTTCCGCTCAACACCAAAACCGCACATCACCCTGAGCCGTTGAGATCTCCATCCTATGCATCCTATGCTCGCTCCGTCCTTCCCATCAAAACTCGATGCCCCGCTCCCACAAAAAAATCACCTACACCTATACCCGGTCGGCCAAACCCATTTTCTCTTCCATCTTCTCTTTCTTCTCCGCCACCATCGAGAGAAAACCCATTCTCTTCCTCCTCCCCCTCTCCCCGACAAGTGCTGAGCCATCACCACCATCTCCTTCCCCGACACCAAAGCAGCCACTGCCGCACTGGGCGCCATCAGCACTCCTGCTCCGCCATCTCCCTACTTCGACTTATCTCTTTCATAGCTTCTCCATACCTTAGAATCTAGGTTAGAGATAAGTTAGAACTAGGGTTTCTCCAACAACCACGCATGAAGCTCTGAGACGAATTGACAGATGAGAGTATGATTCAGAGGGTATGGGCGAATGGGTTTGCATTTATTTTCTGTTTTGAAGAGAATTAGGGTTTGGTATTTGCTGGTATAAATAGGCTTATGAGTGTTTGTTTGAAGGCATGCCAGGGCTAGCCAGAGCACCAATTTAGAGTTAATTTGTGTTTTATTGTTTCTTATGATGTTCTAAATTAAATTGCTAGGATTAAAATGAAACCCTAGTTTTGTGTTCTGTTGTTCAACTTCATTTGAATTGTTTTTGCATGCTTA
Organism: Papaver armeniacum; assembly: GCA_023531295.1. NCBI lineage: Eukaryota > Viridiplantae > Streptophyta > Magnoliopsida > Ranunculales > Papaveraceae > Papaver > Papaver armeniacum. The sequence goes on from JAJJWW010017398.1 coordinate 1,101,299, forward strand.
AGGTATAAGAGAAATTCAATTCTAACACCTCAATGCTTTGCTCTCACAATGAATGCCATGTATCCATTGTAGTTAGGATAACACTGTGTTGGGTGTGTTTCAGCTCATGCTTTAACCTTTATTGCTAACTCTTTGATTAGTTGTGCTTAACTAGACAACTAATGCTCTGAAGTAGTATCTTTAGCTGATAATTGAAGCCTCACTTGGTGAAACTCCTTAGATAAGTGATAAACTTGACACATTATCCTTATCTGTCATAGGAACAAGAACACTCAAATTAGTTGAATCCCATAACCTGAACTAGTGGTGGATTTGATAATCCTAGTGCCTGCAATTTCAATACTTATATTTCATTTTGCTTTTAGTTTTGTAACCTTCAACTCAGTCGTATCGACACCACTGACTCATACAACTCTGTCACTTCACTAGAAATCGGTTAAAATAAGCCTTAGATCACTTCTACAAGACCCCATTTCCCTGTAGATCGACCTGTGCTTGCCCATGTCTCCAATAGACACTGTGCACTTGCAGTATCATAAGTAGGCTAAAACATAAACACCTTCCCAAGCCTACCAAGTTTTTGGCGCCGCTGCCGGGGACTTGGCGTGTGCTGTATTGATTATTGTTTGCTTCACTGAATTCTAGCTTAACCCTGTATATATCCTCCTTGCATTGTTATTTTTAGTCCTGTATTAGTATAACTTAGTTATAATTTTTCTATTTCTGCATCTTCTATTGCATTCTGTTGCACTCATAGCTTAGTTATATAGCACTTGTAGTCAGTAACTTAGTAAACATCCTATCCCCCGTATATACGTGTTAGATTCTTTCTTGTTCCCCTGCCATTATAGTCGTAACTCAGTTTAAATTTCACTACATAATATGTTGCTAGTGTAACTTAGATTAACTTTGCACATCTCTGCATCATTGCCTTGTAGTATAGTTTAGTGTAATTATCATCTGTAGTTTATCTTTGTAGCATCTTTGCATCACCATTATTATCATCTGTAGCTGTCTCATTCCTTAGTATAGGTTGTCTTTTGTTTTTCTCCTAGTTTGCACATGTTGTAGTTTTTCTTTTATCATCTGTGAACAACCATTGAAGGATAAAGAAGCTGTGAGATCATAGTGCATTGTATTTAATATCTCAATCAGCACCTGGCTTAGTCTGTCACATTTGCTTCAGCCCAGCTCATTGTGACCTCCAATTACTCATTGCTAAACCCTCATCTAAGCTAGCTGACTCTGTAGTGGTTCTGTTAAGCAAGTCTGGGAACTAAAACTTCTTTGTTGAGGTAGCAGGTACCTGTGGTGCTGCTGAGCAAGCCAAAGGAAGGGAAGGCAAGGAGCAGAACCACACAGCCATTGTGGCTTAAACCGGTTGGTCATTCTCAAATCCTGTTATACTCTATACCTGCATGAATGATCTGTGTGCAAGTATCTGGTGATATTTGAGCTTTATTTTGGTTAGATGGACTTGCTATTTGTGCATTGCATGATTTGTGAAACTAGCAGAGTACTGCCCTGCTGAATATTGCTCAACCTGTTAATGCATAACTCGTTATTTAGCCAACATGTGTTGAATGCCAAGCCTGGTTCACCTGATAAGCTAGATACCCTGTTGAGCATCCAACCCTGAAATATCTAGGGTTTGCGCATATGAATCTGTGATAACTGAGCACTAGCCTTGTTTGCCTGATAACCTAGCTACTTAACAAAGCATTGACCAAACCCTGAAACATCTGGTATTAATTTGCATGATCCCTGGATAGCTGAATTGCAATTATGCTAGCTGAATGTGCTACACCTTTGTGCTGAAATGTATGGGTATGTGCATGAAATTGTCAAAACTGATCTGTGCAATATATTGCATCATCATTGTATAACCACCTGTATTTCCCTTACATGACAAGTAGCTACCCTGCTAAGCACCCTTCTCTAATTGTCTGTTGAATTAGTTGCTTGAACATCTTTGTATGTGCATCTGTGACTTCTGCTTGCATGATAACTTAGTTACCTTGCTTGACCAATCACCCCTGAGTCGATTGTAGCTCACACAAAGCATTACCCTGAATGCATGACAAACCAGCTGCCTTCCCAAGTGTGCTCCATACCTGAAATCCATGCTTGCATGATGCACTAGCTAACTTACTAAGCAATCATCACTGTGTTGTGTGCTATAACCCCTCAGTTCCATTTGCCCTGTGCTCAACTCCAGCCCCTGAAGCTGTTGAGTGTGAGCTGCAGCTTGGATATCCAAGTTAACTGAAAACCCAAGTGAAATCAACTGTGATAGTTGACATCAACTCAGACCGTTGACATCTACTGGGGTGGGTTGATGCCATCTGCCCTGTGCCCTTATGCATGTGAGACCGTGTGTGATCATTTGTTTGACCCTGTTGTCATAAACTGCTCATCTGTGCATGTCAAGAATGCTGAAGTTGAGTATATGAGTAGCTGCTGATCTGTTGCCTGACTGAACATGCTCAAAACCCCTGCATATTTGCCGAATGTGCATAAATCTCAAAACCGAGTATGTTAACACTGTGGCATGTAAGTCTCTTTGTAAAAAGAGCTAAAATAAGTCATCTACTTTTGCTCATCTGTTCATCTGTTGCATCAGCATCTTTGAATCCTGATTAGTGAAGTTTTGAATCGCATGATCACCTGCTGAAATCTTGAGCTCTCCTATGCTCTGTGCATTACTGCTTGAGTGAAAATTCTTCATATGTTGTATTTATGGACCAACATCTGTAACTTGTTTATGATTTTTGTGGCACTGGAATGAATGTTAGTTAGCAGTTGACTTGCCTCTCACACACAACCCCCAGCGCATAGCCCATCTGCCCTGCACACCTCACACAAAATTTTATTTTTCCTGTGCTGTGACCTGCATAATTTGTGCATGACACAAGTCGTGTCTTTGTGTTGCTCAGTGTTGTCCGAGCACAAAACTTGTCTTTGTCTTGTGCACTCTCCAAAGCACCCCGTGTACTCCTGGAATTTGTATGTAACTTTTGTTGTGTGTCTCACTGGGATCTGCACATTCCCTGAACTGAGACCTGCCAGTGCTGTGCCTTTAGCTATCTGTGCACACAACCAGTGCATAATCTGAGTTACACATAAACTGTGCTGTGCAAACTGCACATAGCCTGAAGCCCACATAACCTGGGCTACACTTTCAGCAGAAGCCCACATAACACAAACTAAAGCCCAACCACTGGGCTCAGCTCCTGCCAACCTAAGCTGAGCTGCTGGGCTGCATAAACGTCATCGTGGGATGCATAAACTGAACACACAACCTCTGGACCTTGCATAACAACTACCCTGTGTGGCTGCACATAACCTGGGCTCTGCACAAACAAGAAGCCCACATAAACCAAACAGAAGCCCACAAAAACCAAACTAAAGCCCAGTTAAACCAAACTAAAGCCCACTGTGCATCTGCTGGGCTACATATAACCTGGGCTCTGCACAAACCTGAAGCCCACAACAACTGGGCTTTGCATAACATGGGCTGCACACTTGCAGCAACATCAAGCACCCATGTGGGCTTAGCTTCCCTGTTTTGAGACATCATTGGTTATACATGCTTGATGTGTGCTAAGCTATGCTTCTTTTTGAGTTCAAACTGAGTTGTTAGATCATGTCAGGATTTTGGTCTGCAATTGGGGATGAAAACAAATCCATCAGAGAACTTGCTTACGGGCATGATTCATGTTATGAACTCCCCACAGACCATAGTGATTTTAGGGAATATTATGAACCTTCTCATGGCCCTGACCTTGAATATTCATACCCTAATCATTATGAGCACATGTATCATCAACCACAGTGGGGAGATGAACAATTCTATACTCCCCCAACTCCTTGTATGCAATCACTAATGGAAGAGCTCATAGAGCAAAACAATGATATACTTGGATGGAAAATGCATGATCATCCCTTCTCTAGTGAACCATGTGCACAACCATGTAATGATCTTTCATATGAAACATGAATACCCACTAGTGAAGACTCTCCTTCACTTGAACATCTCACTATGATTCTTCAAATGAACCTGATTGAGGTACAAAATAAAGATTGGAAAGAAGTTTATGATAGGATGTTTGTTATTCCTGATAATTTTGAAAATAGTGTTTCTAGTCCTACTCATGCAACTAAATATGAACCTAATCTAGAGGTAGATGAGTGCACTAAAAATGCTACAATTTTGAATAGGGAAATGCAGTGTTATTATTATGATGATGATGATGAATATGAAGAGCATGTGTACTTAGAAAATGTAATGGAATCTTTAGGTTCAGAGACATTTAGCTTCTCTTCTGTGAACCCTATGAATGATGCTTCTTCTAATATTCATACTTGTGATGCTGAATTGGGGCCTGTGCAATTGTTATGTGAAAGTGAGCATGTTATACCACCTGATTGTGACCTAGGAATAGCTGAATTGTCTATTGACACAGATGATTCAATGCATGTGTCTGATTCCATGCCTAGGTTACAGCATGATATTTCTCCTGGTTGTCTTATGCATGAGAGTGAAATTCTGGGTAATGATGATTATGACATGGAGATTGATGAATTGTTCTATGCAGGTGAACATGATTTACCTTCTTCTGACCTTAGGAAAGTGTGTGATGGTGCAAATGAGCTTATACATGAAAACAACTTAGATGTACCTAATCTCTCTCCTAAGGCACAGATTGAAACTCCTCCACCAAACCTAGGTGTGGTTTGTAACAAAATTGCAAAACCAACTTTTCTGAAAATGCCTAATTTAGGCCTAGAGCTTTGTGCTTCCCAAGTCCTCTTGGACTATTTTGCATCAAAGTATAACACTTTTAAGGAGCCACAGTTGGAATGTGTATATCTGCCTGTTCTTAGCAAAACTCATTTTGAGTTAGACCTTTTGCATGATGTACCTTTAAAATTGCAAGATTTTGTGCTCACGACCACATCTGTTGACAAGTTTAGGTTTGGGGGTGTTTATGGGTGAAAACTACTCCTGTAGAATTTGGTAATTTGAGGTGTGGATGAGGAATGAATTTAAACCTTAAACAAATGCACTGCGCGGTGAGTGCTTGTAGATTCGAGAGATCAATCTGTGCAAGTCCGGCCTAAACCAAGAAATGGCCGTTCCAGACTTGTTTCGGTCACAAAGTGAAGGAGATGGGGTTGATCTTAGGGAGGGAAGCGAAGAAGGTGTTGAGATTGTGAAGGTGTTGGCTTGCTTATGACTTGTAACATGTAAAGGTGAGCAGGCTTGTGATTGATGCAAGCAAGCTCTGGGTGTTTGAATACGTTTTTGTATTAACACTTGGTTTTCTGTCTCGTCTGGACTTGTGTTGTTGTTTGAAATAGGGCGGAGAACCTATTTATACAAGTCATTGAGCCTTATTCACGTCTCTCGTGGGAAGTGGAGGAAGTGGAGTGATGGAGTAGTGGAGTTGTGCGTCGGTGCCACACGACCAGTCTTGCCCACTTCTCATGTTCATCTCTAACCGTCCATGACTTCCCGACACGTTCTTGTGATGGCGTTGCTGCACGCCGCACGTTGTAAACCGCAGACCAATACCCCAGTATGTATCCCCCCAGTTTGTGACATGATTGATGTCTGGAATGTGTGGATCGTGGATCCACGAAAGATAGCATGTAATGCTGAATTGAATAATTGTGTTATTCAGGAAGTCGATACTTGTGAAGTATCGTGTGTATTTTATGTGTCATCGCATTATAGTGTGGTAAAGTGATGGGTAATGACGCCTCACCGACCAAATAACTCCCGACTGGGGTTGTATAACCAAGCTGGTGAAGTTGGACGGATGAGATGATCTTTGAGACACTCATCTCATGCGACCGATTAATGAATATTAGGGTTTTGAAGAGGTGCGCAAGCATCACTCTTGACTTGGTCGAAACCAAGCATGGAAAGGGATTTGGAGAGGACCGACCAGGGCATGTGTATAGACAAAGCATGCCGGTGTACATGTCCATGTCTCACTGTCCCATGAAGGTGCGATCTAGGCCACTCAATTTGACCGGCAAAGAGGAGTGGTTGAGATCGATTTTGCAATAGGAAATTGATGCCGCAAAAAGGCCGCGCATCATGCTTTTTCCGGCGCGCGTTCCAAGACGACCTAATTTGGTCGGTCTTGGTCGATGGGTTTGACGGGAAGATGGCAGGCTGGTGATCATGCCTATACCTGAATATCCCATAAAAACGTGATCTAAGCCATTCAAATCATCCGGTGAAGTTGAGCGGTCGAGATCAGTTTGTGGTTTGGGAGGCGTGGCCATGCTAGTTTGGACGCACGTTTTGGATTGACCAGGCATGATATGCCTTGGCCGAACACATGAGGAGGTAGATGGGCCCACGGTGGTCATGCTGGTATGACCGGCCCTTGCTTAATCTAATCTATGACCCTTCATTTGTGCCGGAGAAGATGGACGCGCGTGATGGCCTGAAACCCTAATTTTGGCTTTCAAAGCCGTGCGCCGTCTCTTGTTTGGGTGACGATTTTGTCACGGCCAAACATTGTTGGTCTTGACCGATTAGTCAAGTGTGTAGGCGGTCCCACGGTGATCGTGTTGACATGCTCTGGGCCCTTTGAGTCTACATCTACACCCTCCATCTATACCTGCGAAGATGGATGGTTGAGACTGTTTTGCGACATATGTAATATGCCGCAAACCCTAATTTAGGGTTTTCCGTCCATAATGCTTGGTATGAACGGTTTCTTGGCAAGCTAGGCCAATGACCGACCATGCGGGGTCGGCCGTGGGTATTCCATACCTGCTTGGGGGTGATGGAATTGATCTGGGGTCATCCAATCATGCTTATGGAGTTGGATGACTGCGATCAGATCATATCCGGACTGATACGGTCAGTCCGGATGCTCAATCGGGCTAGTATAACACACCGAGAGGGGCTCAATCGGGCTAGTATAACACACCGAGAGTCCCCTCCATGTACGGGTATTTCGTACATGGTTTCATTATAGTGCTTGGAGGTTCGTGTTACTCGTAAGAGTAACACTCGATCGTCATGCCACACCGATAATGAGTACTGGAAATACAAGGCTGATATGAAATTCACGAGGAAGGGATTGTTGCCACATGCTCCAACCTGGAGGAATTTCATGTATTCACAGAATGGGATTGTTGCCACATGCTCCATTCTTGGTGAATTAAGTGAGGGAGTATCCAACACTTATAAATGGCTTTATCTTTTACAAGATGTCAGCGCATGATTTTTTCTGGTTTTTACAAATTTAACCTTAAACGAAAATCCACCATCAACATTAAGTCCCCTGCCTAGCACATAATGGTTACACTATTGTGTGGTAGGCATGAGATGGTGACATACATACGTACTGAAATGACCAGGCTAAAGTAGATACATATTTACCGGATAGTCAGGCGTTGCCCTGGAACTGGTTGGTTATGATTAAGGATGCGAAGGAAACAGGACTTGATCGGTGAGTCGCTTTGGTTCCTCTTGTACATATTTGAGCTCGGCCGCTTCTTGGTGTACTTCCTTCATCATACACGGCTTTCCTCGGGTATATCCGATAAGCCTCGTCGATTGTTATCCCGAATTAGCAGCCTTCATAGGTGGCAAGTAAAGACTTCTTTTCCTTCTGGGATTCCGTCTACTTGTGAGATTATAAAGAATCATCTCACGTGGTAGTTTATTCTATATCTCAGGTATTGCTCTGATCTTCTGATTGACTGATCGATTGATTTGGTTTTTTGATTTTTTTTTGTGCGCTCATAACCTCCTCTCCTTTGCAGTTTATCATGGAAGCGGCTGACGATCATTCTCGTTGCTTCCAGAAAGAAGTTTGAAGTTGACAAGCCGAAAACCGTGCACACGAAGATGTAATGGCTAAGATCGATCTTCCGCTTCGCGAAGTCGGCCGTGCTATGCAGGGGATGTCTATCTCCCACCTTCGTATTGCCAGAGGACGTATCTGTGCACTTTCAGCTGCGATTGACATGGAGGAGCGGTGGAGGCGCGAGGAAACGCTGCAGACACTAGTAAGCGCAAGGGCAGAGAGATTTGCAGCGCGGTTAAAGAGGCGGAGAGTTGAGCATAAACGACCTCCGAGTGAAGACAAGTGTGATTACCCGATCCAGGACGGCGTGATAATTCTTGATTCTGATACAGACGAACCTGAACATGTGAAAGCAACTTGCGCGGCCCGGTGTTGCTATGCCCTTTGACGCTCCGCTGGTGATGTTGGGACGGAATGCGGCTGGCTGCTGCGGAGATGTCTCGATGAAGCGGGTGAGGTAGATTCGAAGGGAGGAGCATCAACAGTGTGACGGCGGCCAAGCGTAACCGAGCCGGTGGTGCAGGCGATGTCGATCCTCTTGACGACTAAAACCTCTTTTCTTCTTTCTTCTTTCCAAGTATATTTTGTATGCTTGAACATCTTCCTTGTACTCGGTGGCGGTCGGGTTCAAGGTTTTTCCTCCATTTGATTGTTTGAATAAAGTTTTTCTTTTATAATCCTTTGTCAAGACCGCAAAGAACCTTCTCAGGCGCAAGGGTGCGCCTTCACACGTAATCCTTAGTGATAAAAGAAGTAATTATCATGATAGAACATTTACGGACCTGTGCTCCTGATGCAAGATCTTCCTGGCTTTGCTGGGGCAGATAGCTCAAATTGTTTTCCTTTTTGTGCACACGTTCTGTTTCCTTCTTCCCATGAGATACTTGCTTAGGGTTTCCCTTCTTGCTCTAGTGTGTTGATTTAGGCCAACTCAGGGCTTTGTGTTTTTAGGGGTAGAGAGGTTCTCAGATGGAAATGATACTTCAATTAAATTGAGGATTGAAAATTGGAATCCTAATTATGAATGCGAATGCAAGTATTGCAATCATTTTCTGGAGGAATTACAAGTATGACATGAAACTGTAAAAGGAAACATGCTGGAAAAAATAGCACAGCGTTTTAAAGTGTGGAGAATGCTGGAAAGTGGTAGCACAGTATCTTAAGTTCGGTAGGGTTTGAGCCATTGTGAGTGAATTGTTATGCCCTCTAGTTTATCGGGGCGATGAGCTTGCGAGCCGCCTAGGATAACATCTGCTAGGTATGGTTCATCTTCTTCCGGTGGGTGAGTCGGGTGGAGTGATCATTTTCACCGTCATGCTCCCAACCTTGAATGTAGTCGTCTTCGTAACCAGATCTCCAATTCCAAATGGGTTTGGGCGTGCGAGATACTTGGACCTTGGCCTTATCGTCTTTGACCAAGACAGCCTCTACGCTCTTGATAAAACGTTTGAAAGGGCCGGCTTCCCATTCACATCTCCTAGCCGGGGTTGGTTCGTTGGTTGGAGTCGGTCCCGGGACTTGTCGAACGAGGGGCGGTAGGTTGTAAAGAAGGTTGCGCGGCGAGACTTACTTGAGATCGGAACTTTTCAACGTATCTTTGACAGGCTTTCTCCGGAAGTTGTGTCACATTGGTAAGTTCTTTGGTGCGGCAATAGATAACCATCGGGGGAGGTCCGAGAAGGCGTTTTGGAGATTCTTTCAGTACCGAAACCAGTGAGAGGACAGACTTCCAGTATGGCTTTGTTGTCCTGCATCCAAGAGCGCCCTAGGATCATGTCGTAGTTGGGATGATCTTTGACTATGTATAACTTTGCTTGCGTCGAGGCATCCAATTCGACTTCAAGATCAATGTATCCATATGCATCTCTAAGCTCTCCTGCTTGAATCTTTAACTACGGTTGGGTGACGAGTAGCTTCTCGCTTCGAAATCTTTGCCGCTCTCAAGGTCTTGACAGTAATGATGTTAAATTCGGAAGCCGTATCAATTAACACGCTATCGAATTCTACGTTTCTCAAACGAGCAACGGTTAGGAGTCCCCAGTTTCCATTGCTCATGTCTTTCAGGAAAGACTGGGGTTCCTGGACTCGCTCTTTGGATGCAAACGCCTACCAGATACAACGTGGTTGAGGGCCGCAAATATGTCTTGACGCTGTCCTTTGGAGAAGTACAAGATTTCACATATGTGTTCCATCATAGATTGTACGGTCTTGCGAACAGAATCCCCAGAAATCATGCAGTTCCTGATAGGTAAAGGGTCTCTATGAACACCCTCGTTTCCAAGCCGGAGTTCCCCTGTCTCTACCTTTTCCCTGAATATTTGTTTCAACCTGTTGCAATCTTTGGTTGGATGATGGACGAACTCGTGGTAGCAACGAAGATCCGGGATCTGCCATTTCTTCCTCGGTTGGAAGACGTCGATAGGGGGCAGCTTTACGGCGTCATCTTGGATCCACGCTTCCAAGAGCTCTATCACTTCGTTCATGGGAAAAGGAAAACCCGTGTCTTTAGTGTTTTGTGCGGGGAGTTTTGTCTGCTCCTTTTCGAGACGAAGTCTTGTGTGCGGGGATGTCCGCTTGGTTTGTTGTTCCGTCACTGGAGCTTTCCTTTTTTTCTCCTCCGCCCACTACACTCACAGAAGGACCAGTGTTGTATTGCTTGTTCGTGAGACGCCTGCTCCCTCGACTTTCACGTGAATCTTCACTTCGAACGACTCTGGTTCTTTCTAGCAATCTTTGGTGCGAGTTGTTCTTTGAACGCTTGGCAGCTTCGTGGAGTTCGAGAGAACGTTTGAAAGCCAAGATTCTCTAACAGAGCGCGGTATATGAGTATCATCCCGTTGATGCACAACTCCACCAATTGTCGTTCGGTGACGTTCGGGTCATGACAATCCAGCGCTTGAGTTCGAACCTTTTGACGAAGTCGTTAGGATGCTCGTTGTTGTTTGAAGAATTCTTCCTAGATCTCGAAAAGGTGATTTGTTCAAACACGAAGAAATACTTTATGTAGAAAGCACCGACCATCTCGCTCCAGTTGGATATCTTTGTTAGGCGCGATGTTGTTGTACCCAGTGTACGCCCTCCCCGTAAGTAATTTCGAGAATTCTTTCGTGCGCAGAACATGATTGTATTCATGTTCCCCAAGGATTCCAAGAACCGAGAGACATGTTCACGAGCATTACCGATCACCAGTCGTAGAGGGAGAACGGGGAGAGGTGTAACCTCTTGGAAGAGGGATTCGTTGCATATCTTGAGGGTATGGAGGTTGGTGTTGGTGTGCATCCGTCAGATTTCCTTTGCCTCGGCTTTGAAGGAGTCGTTCTAGATCCTCACGTGTGATGAAGTTGGGTGGCTGGTCCCTTTCTCTTGAACATTCAGGAGCAACACGAGCTTCTGTCCGGGTGGAAACGCCTGCTCCGGGTGAATTGAAGGCATCTCTTGTTGGCTCCAAAGATTGACGTGAATCCTGCGGCAATCGTTCAGTCAAGGTCTTGAGGAAAGTGAGTACCTCCTTCTGAGTTGCGGCCATATCTGTTTGAGTCTTAGCAAGAACTTCCTGTTTCTCCATCAAGTCTGCAACGGTAATGGACGGTGGTCCTCCTCTTGTGCCTCCGGCTCCTCGTCCTGATGGAGGAGTGAAAGTTGTTGCTCTGGTGACCACTGGAGGTGTTACACTTGAGGAGATGCCGGGATTTGCGGCTGCTCTGGCTCTGGTGATGGGAGGCGTTATACCTACGGGGATGTCTCCTGCTCCGCTAGTGTTGGTGATAGAGGTAACGGCTCCTCGAGATGTGTTGGCTACGGTAGTTCCACTGACAGGTACTTCGACACCAGGATTGGTACCCACACTAGCCCCATCAGAGTTGATTGCTGATCCATACCTTAATTCCACCATCTTGAAATGAATTGTTAATTGAATTGATTCTAAGATCTACCCTTTTGAAATTGATAAAATTGAATCGGATTTCGAAGAAATTGACTTTACAACCGAGAGATTAATCTCCCACTGTGGTCGCCAATTGTTTATGGGTGAAAACTACTCCTGTAGAATTTGGTAATTTGAGGTGTGGATGAGGAATGAATTTAAACCTTAAACAAATGCACTGCGCGGTGAGTGCTTGTAGATTCGAGAGATCAATCTGTGCAAGTCCGGCCTAAACCAAGAAATGGCCGTTCCAGACTTGTTTCGGTCACAAAGTGAAGGAGATGGGGTTGATCTTAGGGAGGGAAGCGAAGAAGGTGTTGAGATTGTGAAGGTGTTGGCTTGCTTATGACTTGTAACAGAAAGGTGAGCAGGCTTGTGATTGATGCAAGCAAGCTCACGGGTGTTTGAATACGTTTTTGTATTAACACTTGGTTTTCTGTCTCGTGCGGACTTGTGTTGTTGTTTGAAATAGGGCGGAGAACCTATTTATACAAGTCATTGAGCCTTATTCACGTCTCTCGTGGGAAGTGGAGGAAGTGGAGTGATGGAGTAGTGGAGTTGTGCGTCGGTGCCACACGACCGGTCTTGCCCACTTCTCATGTTCATCTCTAACCGTCCATGACTTCGACACGTTCTTGTGATGGCGCGTTGCACGCCGCACGTTGTAAACCGCGGACCAATACCCCAGTATGTATCCCCAGTTTGTGACATGATTGATGAAACTGGAATGTGTGGATCGTGGATCCACGAAAGATAGCATGTAATCTTTGAATTGAATAATTGTGTTATTCGGGAAGTCGATACTTGTGAAGTATCGTGTGTATTTTATGCAGTCTTCGCATTATAGTGTGGTAAAGTGATGGGTAATGACGCCTCACCGACCAAATAACTCCCGACCGGGGTTGCATAACCAAGCTGGTGAAGTTGGACGGATGAGATGATCTTTGAGACACTCATCTGCGACCGTTAATGAATATTAGGGTTTTTGAAGAGGTGCGCAAGCATCACTCTTCAGCTTGGTCGAAACCAAGCATGGAAAGGGATTTGGAGAGGACCGACCGGGCATGTGTATAGACAAAGCATGCCGGTGTACATGTCCATGTCTCACTGTCCCATGAAGGTGCGATCTAGGCCACTCAATTTGACCGAGCAAAGAGGAGTGGTTGAGATCGATTTTGCAATAGGAAATTGATGCCGCAAAAAGGCCGCGCATCATGCTTTTTCCGGCGCGCGTTCCAAGACGACCTAATTTGGTCGGTCTTGGTCGATGGGTTTGACGGGAAGATGGCAGGTGGTGATCATGCCTATACCGAATATCCCATAAAAACGTGATCTAAGCCATTCAAATCATCCGGTGAAGTTGAGCGGTCGAGATCGGTTTGTGGTTTGGGAGGCGTGGCCATGCTAGTTTGGACGCACGTTTTGGATTGACCAGGCATGATATGCCTTGGCCGAACACATGAGGAGGTAGATGGGCCCACGGTGGTCATCTTTGGTATGACCGGCCCTTGCTTAATCTAATCTATGACCCTCCATTTGTGCCGGAGAAGATGGACGCGCGTGATGGCACGAAACCCTAATTTTGGCTTTCAAAGCCGTGCGCGCGCCGTCTCTTGTTTGGGTGACGATTTTGTCACGGCCAAACATTGTTGGTCTTGACCGATTAGTCAAGTGTGTAGGCGGTCCCACGGTGATCGTGTTGACATGCTCTGGGCCCTTTGAGTCTACATCTACACCCTCCATCTATACCTGCGAAGATGGATGGTTGAGACTGTTTTGCGACATATGTAATATGCCGCAAACCCTAATTTAGGGTTTCCGTCCATAATGCTTGGTATGAACGGTTTCTTGGCAAGCTAGGCCAATGACCGACCATGCGGGGTCGGCCGTGGGTATTCCATACCGCTTGGGGGTGATGGAATTGATGCGGGGTCATCCAATCATGCTTATGGAGTTGGATGATCTGCGATCGAGATCATATCCGGACTGATACGGTCAGTCCGGATGCTCAATCGGGCTAGTATAACACACCGAGAGGGGCTCAATCGAGCTAGTATAACACACCGAGAGTCAGCCTGTACGGGTATTTCGTACATGGTTTCATTATAGTGCTTGGAGGTTCGTGTTACTCTGTAAGAGTAACACTCAGTCGTCATGCCACACTGATAATGAGTACTGGAAATACAAGGCCGATATGAAATTCGGGGAAGGGATTGTTTCCACATGCTCCAACCTGGAGGAATTTCATGTATTCACTGAGAATGGGATTGTTGCCACATGCTCCATTCTTGGTGAATTAAGTGAGGGAGTATCCAACACTTATAAATGGCTTTATCTTTTACAAGATGTCAGCGCATGATTTTTTCTGGTTTTTACAAATTTAACCTTAAACGAAAATCCACCATCAACAGGGGGTAACTTGTTCACGTATGCAATCTTTCCTGCACTCTCATGTTATATTTGTGTAAGGCTGTTGATATTTGTACATATCGTCTTTTGGGTTGATCCTCAACTCTTTAGATTGTTGGTATATGGTGAATTTTCATTGTATATAATCCAGTAGGACTTGTTAAATTTTCTTTTCTTGAATCGGTTGAGTCTTCTTGTGCATATATTGTGCTAATCCGATATGATCTCCATTTGAGAATGTTGGATTCTAGCCTTGACAAATGAAGCTCTAACCTTGCTCCCGCCGACATCCGGTAATCTCTTCCCTTTTCTCTTATCAGCATAGTTCTCATGGTATGTGACTGTTTATTATCTGTTGAAACATTGAGGACGATGTTTGATTTAGGTTTGGGGGTACATTTGCATATAGAGTTTTTAGTCTTTTATTTTTAGTCTTTTATTTCAAAAAAAAAAAAAAAAAAAAAAAAAAAAAAATAAATTCAAAACTCTTGCATAAAAACCTCCAACTTTTAGAGATTTTAGAGTCACTAGCATGCTTCTAGCTATGTTTACATAGAGAGTCTGACCGAAATAACAGAACTTGGAAGTACTGGAGAACACAATCGGGTTTCTTAGTTGATTAGAGCGTTAAAGTTGGATTTAACCATACCGGAGGGTGAATTAGATGCTGTTTAGATATTCGGTAGTAGAATTGTGATCACCCATAGTGGAGACTACCCATTTTACATCAAGCGAGGTACCGACTTTCACTCTTTGTGACTTTCTAGAAAAGTTGTTAGAGTGTGTGTCACCGTACGTCAATTCCGGGTAGGAATGGTGAGCTACCCAACTTCGCACCACTTTCAGCACTATTTTTGATCTCTTGAGTGCTAATTTCGTCAATCATGAGGGTGACGACTAAAGATGAAAACTCCTTCTAAATATCGATTTGCAGTTAGCATCACTCTCTCCCTCTCAACAACATCAACACATTCATAGAAACACTTCGTCGTCGGCAAGCGGAGCATCATCATAATATTTGAAGAAAAGTTGAGATAGTCCAAGGTTTACGTGCAACAAAGAAAAGAAAAGAAAATAGAATGAGAATTAGTGAAGTTTATGAAATCAAGACAATACAAGTTTTATTGTTTTATTGTTATTTTCATTTCATGTATGTTAAAAAAAAAAAAAAAAAAAAAAAATTTGTCAAGTTTTTGTGAAGTTCAGAAGTTCATCATCAGCTATTGAAGACCAGAAGACCGAAGATTGAAGACGTTTCTATGAATCTTTGAGAGAGTGATATTAATTGCCGATCGGGTGAGAAGGTAAGTGAGTACTCCCACCCTTGCTAATGGTTGATTTCCTTTCTTAGAGATCATCGAGAAAAGATTCTTTTTGTCCACACTTCGTGGAGTCTCCAAATTATTTCGGAAGGTTATCCTTCTTACCTACAACGTGTGCGGGATTTCTCTCTTTATTCCCGCTGCACACATGAGAGACTAAAAAGCGATCTTTTGAGTGCAATTATCATAAAACCCTAATGGTGAGGCGAAGTCGAGGCTTATGATCACAATCGAATCCGAATTCTTTCATATGGTATGGTTATTTCTCGCTCAAAGACTTAAGGATGAGAATGCGTTCTTTGGTAGTTCTAACTTCGTGTTACTAGCATGCGAAACTCTATGTCCTCATAGCTCCTTGGATGCTTGAGACTCTTTTACACTACGAAGTTGGAGAAGGTTTTGTGGGTACACCTCTGGTAAACCCTCACGAGACTACAACTCGTCCACTAGGGACACCTAGGGGTTTAAAGGCTTAGTGCATACGCTAAATGCATTCGAGAGACCAAATGACTGGGTGGTATAGTTAGGATTTCCTAATCTCTGTTTCACTTGAGGACAAGTAAAATTCAGGTTTGGGGGTATTTGATGAGTGCCAAATATTGCATATTTCTACATCTATTTATTGGCATTTAACTCATCTTTTGTGCTCGTAAATCGATATTATCCAGCATTCTCGTATTTTCCTTGTTTTCAAGAATAAATATTTGTACTAATTAATTTTGTGTTTTTAGATAATAAATAAAGTTCGGAGAAATGGAGGAGCCAAAAGAGCAGAAAATTGGAGGCAAGCGTCTATGGAGCAAAAGCCAAAGCCCGCGCGCATCAGTTGCAACCTAACAAGTAGCAACCCATTTACAAGACATGGGCTTGAGCTAGCCACGACCCGGATCCGAACCCGTTCCCTCTGAGCCGTCAGATTTGCTCCTTCAACATCCAACGCTCGCTGCCTTCCTCACATCAATTCTTGCTGCTTCCGCTCAACACCAAAACCGCACATCACCCTGAGACGTTGAGATCTCCATCCTATGCATCCTATGCTCGCTCCGTCCTTCCCATCAAAACTCGATGCCCCCGCTCCACAGCAAAAATCACCTACACCTATACCCAGTCGGCCAAACCCATTTTCTCTTCCATCTTCTCTTTCTTCTCCGACACCATCAGAGAAAACCCATTCTCTTCCTCCTCCCTCTCCCTGACAAAGGCAGAGCCATCACCACCATCTCCTTCCCCGACACCAGCACAGACCACAGCACCGCACCGGCGCCATTAGCACCGCTCCGCCATCTCCCTACTTCGACTTATCTCTTTCATAGCTTCTCCATACCTTAGAAGCTAGGTTAGAGATAAGTTAGAACTAGGGTTTCTCCAACAACCACGCATGAAGCTCTGAGACGAATTGACAGATGAGAGTATGATTCAGAGGGTATGGGCGAATGGGTTTGCATTTATTTTCTGTTTTGAAGAGAATTAGGGTTTGGTATTTGCTGGTATAAATAGGCTTATGAGTGTTTGTTTGAAGGCATGCCAGGGCTAGCCAGAGCACCAATTTAGAGTTAATTTGTGTTTTATTGTTTCTTATGATGTTCTAAATTAAATTGCTAGGATTAAAATGAAACCCTAGTTTTGTGTTCTGTTGTTCAACTTTATTTGAATTGTTTTTGCATGCTTAAGGTATAAGAGAAATTCAATTCTAACACCTCAATGCTTTGCTCTCACAATGAATGCCATGTATCCATTGTAGTTAGGATAACACTTTGTGTTGGGTGTGTTTCACTCATGCTTTAACCTTTATTGCTAACTCTTTGATTAGTTGTGCTTAACTAGACAACTAATGCTCAAGTAGTATCTTTAGGCGATAATTGAAGCCTCACTTGGTGAAACTCCTTAGATAAGTGATAAACTTGACACATTATCCTTATCTCATCATAGGAACAAGAACACTCAAATTAGTTGAATCCCATAACCTGAACTAGTGGTGGATTTGATAATCCTAGTGCCTGCAATTTCAATACTTATATTTCATTTTGCTTTTAGTTTTGTAACCTTCAACTCAGTCGTATCGACACCACAGCTCATACAACTCTGTCACTTCACTAGAAATCAGTTAGAATAAGCCTTAGATCACTTCTACAACACCCCATTTCCCCGTGGATCGACCAGTGCTTGCCCATGTCTCCAATAGACACTGTGCACTTGCAGTATCACAAGTAGGCTAAAACATAAACACCTTCCCAAGCCTACCAAGATACAAAACCTATGGGTTGCCTCCCATGTAGCGCTTGGTTTAAATTCGTCAGCCCGACTATATCCTTGCAAGATTCATTCCTCATATACCAACAATCGGAAAAGTTGGGAATCCTTCCACGGAACCTGTTTTGCAAACACTAGCTTCACACAAATATTAGTAATATAAAAGAGAAATGAAGCTATTAACCGATAAAAGTCTCCCCCACACTTATTCTTGTCCACACTTGGAAGTGTATAAAGAATATAGAAGTCGGGTACTTCCACGGTTTCTTGTTCCAAAACCTGCATAGTATGAGAATCAAGTTTCTCTAATGGCGGAAAACGAGAAACAAAGTCATTCAACAATATTCTCGAAGCACATACATTCAAACCAATA
Organism: Papaver armeniacum; assembly: GCA_023531295.1. Taxonomy (NCBI): domain Eukaryota; kingdom Viridiplantae; phylum Streptophyta; class Magnoliopsida; order Ranunculales; family Papaveraceae; genus Papaver; species Papaver armeniacum. The sequence goes on from JAJJWW010017398.1 coordinate 1,119,416, forward strand.
AGAGGCAAAGGAGAAGAAACAATATGCAAAGGGTTAGACAAACCTATCACAATCTCTTGTATCACATAATCCTCTTCATCCTTGAAAAACTCAAGTGAATTATTCACCTCTTGTATATCATGGTCCTCTATCAAACCTTGCAACCATTCTTCGTCCGTTTCTGCCTTAACCAAAGTCTCAACATAAACATCATCATTACAATCATTTGCAAGCTCAATTGGGTCTTCCATAATATTGGTCATATCGGTTTCATTCTCAACACACTCCTCTTTGTTGTAAGGCACACACTCTTTTGCGGATCCAAATCTCGCTATAAGGAACTTTTTTAGAACATTCAAAAATGCATCATCCTCAAGCTCCACCCTTTGAATAGGCTCTTGATCATTATTAAGATCAATGCTTGAGTAATCTACACAAGTGTCGACATATTCTTCTTCAACTTCACCTTGATCGCAAAAAGATTCCATTGTACACTCCTCGGGGATGTCACCGTAAAATGGTTCAAGCAATGTATCTTCACAATCATTGTTACTTTCATAGTTAACATAAGATGGGTTGTCGCTGAATTTAATGTTGCTAGTCTCAAACTCATCCTTTTGAATAGGCGAATGATCATTATTAAGATCAAGAGTTGAGTTAGCTACACAATTATCAGCATAAGTCCCCAAAGGTTGGCCTTTTTCAACATTAGCATCAAACAAATATTCATTAGTCCCCGACAGCGGCGCCAAAATTTGATCGCTGTCGTAGGCGTCAAAAATAATTTACACTTTCTTACTACTCAAAATATATTATGAAGCAAGGGCAAGAAAGGATCGTTCCCACAGAGAGGACTTAGGTTGTCAAATTGTTTAGGTTTCCTATAAATAACACAAGGGGGTTTTCTGATTTTTATATACTAAAATAAAATAACAGCAAATGAAGAAAAGTAAACAAATAAATTCAAAGATGTGAAAGCATTGGTTAAGGATTTCGTGTTCATTCACAAACATATTCTTATCTTAATAATTAGAATTGATATTTTAATCTCTATTTTATCAAAGGCCCTAGAATACCTTGATCGCAAGTATATCCCGCAAATCTCCTCTTGTCATCAACAAACACATTAAAAGATGCGAATATGAATCCTATCTAAGAGAACAACCTAACGTGTAAAAGCACTAATCAAGTTTAATTCCCTAAATGCGTTAAGTTCTATGAAATCAGGCCAATCAAAGCAATCGAACGTGTAAAAAGCACTAATCCGATTTAACAAAGGTTATGGTTCACATAAGATCATAAGAATATATCACTACAAACTATAATCATATTTATGCTACTTGCAATCAGGAATTATCACTTTTGCGTATAATAACCCTAATCTAGCAATAATGATGAAAGCAAACTCAATCGATTCGCGACTCGACTAAACAAGCATTCAAATCATGTAACAATATTGATGGTGAATCATAAACGATAATACTGAGACAAAACTAATATATCAAACAAGGATTCATGTTATGTGAAATCAACTTTATCCATAACCAATAGAAAACTCTAGCTCATGTTCATGGAGTTCATAACAAGAAGAAAAATTAAGGTTTCCATCTTTTCTAAACCCTAGAACAAAAGTAAAGGCAAAAAGATAAAAGAGAACCTAATGGAGATATCTCTAGGTTTAGAGAAAGACTTTTCTATTTATATGCTTCTCCCATTCCAAAAGGATACTCTTTCCAAATTTAGGTCTTCTCAAAACCCATCTCCAAGTGGTCCACCAAGCCCATGTGTGGAAAATACCCATGTGAAAATCTCTGTCCAAAATTGTTCGACGGAATTGATGACGTCATCGCCGGAATCCGGTCGCAGTCGCCGGAATTAATCACCGGAAAAAGTGTCTCTGGCCACCTGAGTTATCTGAAACTGTCACCAAGGAATTATACACTTCCAGAAACTCAACTCTCCTTCTCCGCAGTTCATACATTCACCAAACAACCATTTAAGCCAAATCCTAATCTTGCAAAAACGTGCCCAAAAGCGTGACTCGTAGCTCATATATCCGGCCGTCGACTCTTGCATCAGACTCATACCCCCTTCACGATTCAGTGAAACTTTATGATTCCCACTTTCCGTTCCAAAATCTGGCAACTGGAACTAATGCCATCGCCGCACCAATTTTGCTCAGTTTTCGCACTGTCTTCCATTAGCTTTCTTTATCTCTCAACTGTACAGTCACATCACTTCTCCTCATTTCAGCTCAAAGCCACAACACCACCAATTACATTCCAACTACAGCTGCAACATCATTCCGATCTCGGTTCCACCATCTCATTGAATCATTAACTCATACAACCCATTAATCCTTGAAGCAACGCTCTTGTTACAATATCCAGAGATACTACCACCTGCAATGCCATTACTCAAACCAACTGATTATCACTAACCTTGCAACCAACAACACATCTTTTTCCAACCTCGCATCAAGTTAAGACCATTACCCATAGCAGTTTCGGTACCAGCACACTCAAATTCATGTAATTCCATCACCAGCACAACCCATCTGGCACTGCAGCCGCGACTCTACCAGAACCAACACTTTTCCATTTTGGTAGCATTCATTAACTCATCCACATTAACCCAGCATCACAGCTGCGACACAGCCTATTGCAAGTCATATGCAGCTGCAGTTTACCATTTCCTGTTCTCCCATTCAAACAACGCACATCACATTCCCTGCATTAATGCCTTCAGTTCCATCCCCAGCTTTGCATTACATTGAGACTCAACACCATAAACCCATGAAAATCATTACTTCCACATGCAATCTCCCATCACAGTCGCACAACTTACCATCTACTTAGCTCCATCATTCCATTTACTTCATTGCAATTGTTCTCAGCTGCTCAGCACCAGTTCCAGCTCATTTTGAGCTATTCTTGAGCAACAAAGACGAACAGCTCTAATTAGCTTCCATTCCCTTCTAACTATGAGTTGGTATTCAACACCACAGACCCAATCAACCACAACAGCTGCAATACCTCAACCGCAACTACATCGCCACCTGCAATCCATGAGCTCGAACCATCCCATACATTGCAACATACCTGCAATCCAACACCAATCGCAACAATGACTACCATCTTTGTTCACACCGACCGTGCACCGCAACTCCAACAATATCAACCTCTCTTGACCCATTAGAACAACCATTGCTTACATCTTCTCAGACAAATGATTCCCTCCATCAACTTTAGTTCATCCAGCACATTCATCTAATTGACTCAATTCCCGCTTGCATAAATTCCATCCCCGATCGACAACAACATCATAAACTTCAGATCATTTGCCTGTAATTCAAATCCTTGAACCCATGAAGCAGTAACATTACCACCTTGTCTTCGATTCTCCATTCGCAGAACCCACTGCAAAAGCAACTTCACCTGCACCAGTCTCAGCTTAATACCCATTTCATCTGCACCATTAGTTTACTGGCTTTGCATGATGCAACAGCTTACTGGCCATAACTCAACACTACCAAAGCATCAACAACGACTCTGCTTCGAGCCAACAACACTCTACCCACACCAGTTCAGAGTTCAATCACCACCAGCACTTCACTCAAGCTTCTTCCACCAGTTGTAGTAGCTTCAACAATTAATTCAAGACCAAAACAATCCCATTCCTTCATCCATTCATCTCAAATAATTACAGCTGCCACTGCCACATGCAACTGCACAAACCTCATTCTGCTCCTATACCACCGCCAGCTAACCACTATGAGCTACAACCACCAACAATGGCTCAATTCCACAAGTAATTCTAAGTACCAAAGACCATCCGAGATCGCAACCATTCTTGCGGTTCAACCCCGCATATCTCGACAAAGAACAACTTATACCCGTGTTGTTCTTACTCAAATGCAACTACCAGATTCAATTCCTACTCCCGTGTAATGCACGGACTCAACACCTCCAATCTGCAGCTGCAATGTATCAAGCATCATTTGCCGTCATCCGCTCAAACAACATCGCCACTTCTCGCCTGGGCTCACTACTTCAATCCACCTTGTTCTTCTCAGCAGCAGCACAATCTGCTACTCAACCCTTTCATTCTTGGCTTCAATCAATGGCATCGGATTCCTCCAACAACAAACCCTTTCTTTCATATTCATCGGAACTTCAATCCTATCTGCAGACAAACACAACCATTGTGACCCTGGCAGTAAGACCAAAATCATTTCCAATCCTGTCTTGAACAAAAACACCTCAACTCATTACCAACAACAACTCCCATCCATGGCAACACAATGTACTCAATCTTGAGATAAACCCATCTCAGATAATCCATCAAAGACCCACCCTGCTACTGTAATTTCTGGATCAAACCCCAATCTTCAGTTCATCCCACCTGACTCCATCCATGGATTTAATTTCAGATTCTGTTGCAACCCGTTATCTCAGATCCCATTTATATTTACTTGATTCCCCATCAGCACAAACTTGATTCATAGTGAAACCTATGTCTTAATTCTTCTTGTTATTCAAATTCGTGATCAAATTGACTTCAACCCATCAGACATCGGCTCCACTTACCCGTTTCTCTCTGTTTGATTCCGACCATTTAATGGTGCAACTATTTTCAATCTGTTTTATCTGGATTTCAGGTGAATGGTAATGAAAGAAGAAACTCTCGACTAAGGTTTTGTATAAATATGATCCAGACACCCTACACCATTGGATAAGGGCCACCTTAAATTACTTGGCATGTCAGTTCCAGATAACTGACACTCCATTCACTTTCGTGCTCCACTGTCAGTCGCGAGGAACTGACCATTCATTCTTCGCTTCCTCCTTGCAACTTTAACAGTCTCCAAATATTAGTCGTTTGCGAAGTGACGACTTTGCTCCTTTTAGCTCCAATTGAATGATTTTTCCTTCTTTTGCTCATAATGACTCCAAAGTACCTAAACACTCAAAATCACACATAAGATACATAATTTACACGAAAATAACAAAGAAAACATAAATACTAGATATAAAGTTAGGTGTTTTAGACACCTATCACATGTATATACATGTATTATACCCATGTAACCTAATATCTCTGATCAATATAGAATCCTCCTCTTTCTCTTTTCCTATCGATTGTACTACAAACTATATTTTAATATTTTTGGGCTTAAATTTAAATTTTATTTAATTAGGGGCTTGACAATCTATATAAGGGTATGAATATCTTTTAATAAGTAACTTAATGGTGGGTTTGGATGTAGAATTTTAAAGGTGGAATTCATGGGTCCAGGGGATTTGGTAGAATTACGTTTCCCTCTGTATGTTTGGTTGCCCGAATCCTTGGAATCACGTTTCCTACGGGATTCAGTTTTCCAGCAAATCCCCCATATGGAGTCCGACCCCTCCCCCCTAAGATTTGCTGGGAAACTTATCAAGGGATTTATGGACCCACTTTTTTTTAACTCTAAATCCCATATATATGCAATTTTATAATTTGAGTGTAATGCCAAACGGTACAAAGACTTTAATACAAGAAAACTCTATAAATCCTAGGAATTTATATTGAGTTACCAAACACACAAGGAATTTACATGATTCCCTGAATTTTTAATCCCATGGGATTATAAATTCCTGGAAATAGTGATTTCTGCAAACAAACCCACCATAAACTTCTTTTAATTATTAAGGGCCTCATATTATGGGTAACCCATGGGTAGGGCCTTAGCCTAATTTTCGCCCAATCAAGCATATCCGTATCGAACTTTAAGCCCAACAGTATCCAACGTTATCCTCCGGTCTCACTCTCACACAGTCAACAAAAAGCGACAAAAGGACGCGTATTGCACACCAGGCGCATCTTAGAAACCAGCCTGGTTTCTGCTGAGTCTTTTATCGAATCAGAGAGAGAGAGAGAGAGAGAGAGAGAGGCGACGAAGAAGACGAGGGGAGGGAGAAGTAAAATAAAATGAGAGAGGAAGTTATAAGCTCAGGTGGTACCAACACTGTTGATGCTTTGCTCATAGCTAGGTCATCTTCACCTCCTACTACTCCAGCTGCTAGGTATTATCTCATTTCTTCTTCTTTAAACCCTAAATTTTAAGATGTTTCTAGGGTATGAGATCACTGCATCTGTGGTGATTTTGACATGTGCTTGTATGCAATTTGGTTGTTAAAGTTTTGTTTTTGAAGCTCAATTTCTACTATTTTAATTGGGAAAAAGTAAAAAGAGTGTTTTTTTAGGTCAATCGTCGAATTTTGTTACGAATTCAGTGAAATTTAGTGATGGAAAGGGACAGTGAACAATTTTGTTGGTCCGGGTGATTTAGTGTGCTGTAGGTTGTGAATTGTATACATGGAAGCACTGTGGAGATTCTTTATACAATTTTAGCTGAGGGTAGCTTGTTTCAGGAGAGTGAAACTAGAGAGGCAGTATGAGATGGGAGAGTTTTATTTAGTAAAATTTGAATATTTGAGTTTTTGTATTTTCAATTTGTATTGAAAATTGAAATGGTATGCAACACTGGTGCATGCAGGCGTATATTACTTTAAGGGAAACTATAAAATCCTTTTGCTTTTATTGTTTACTTTTATGAGGAATTTCATTTGCTAAATGCACAAGTATTTGCCCCTGAAGCACCAACTTTTTTACCGGCGCTAGAAGGTAGCCATCAAATTAGGCTTAAGAAAGTGCAGACTGTAGAGAATTCTTAATGCGTATGATAATAGGAATTCCGAATGCGTGTGATAATAGGAAATTGCAAGAGACAAAATAGGAATAATTTGCTTTCTTGCTTAAAAAGTCTTGGAAACAAACTGAACAAGTTTTATCGGTTGCTTTAAGCTCACAATTTGTTTCTCACAATACTTTCATTAGATCTGGACATCTAGTTGTAGGATTTCCGAAGAGCATCATACCATGAGATGCATTCTCCCAAATTAAACAATTTCATGTGATGGAAAATTGACATGTCTTGTGCACTTGATCTTTATCAGTTCAGCTGGAGCATCCTCACCTGCTGTACCCACAAATGTTGGCAGTATAGACTGGTTTGGTCAAGGACAGGGTTCCAAAGCAGGCTCTCTATCTTGTGGTGGTTCACAACCATACAGGACTTCCTTGAGCACTAGTGCTGGTGGTTCTGCTCTTGGATCATCTCAACCTTCATGCAGACCGTGGGAGCGGGGGGATTTGCTTAGGCGTTTGGCCACATTTAACCCTTCACACTGGTCTGGAAAGCCAAAGGTTTGAGCTACATATTGCAGTTTCATGTACTTATACCATATTATATCTGAAATAGTATATCGTTTATTTCTTTGTTTCTTTCTTATACTGTTGAATGCTCATACTCATTTTTGGTAGTTATAATTTTGTTGAGTGTATCAAATTATGTGTACCTGTTGCGTATATACGGACTTTATTGGACCTGTAAAAATACTTTCGTCAAAAGTAAGCAGGGAGATATACATTTTTGGCCTATGTGTAATTGCAGTATGCTGCTATTTTGTAGTAAATTTTCTTTGGCAAGAGCATTATTAACGGCTTATATCAGGACCTTTGGCAATGCCTTTTCTTGTAAAACATAGTTTACTGAGCACATCTGAGACATTCCTGGTCCTACAGTTGAGCTTTGTTTACCTGTTTTTCTTTGCTTAATGAAATCTACATTGGGATTGTACTTACAGCTCATGGTGTTGCTTATTATACCCCTATGTCCTAGCTTTCTTCTTTTTAATCTTATACTTACATGTAGTTTACTTCTTGGGATGTTTTGTGAGCTACTGCTGCTATACTGCCATTAGCAGGGTACATGCTTGCTTTCACCATTAAATTAAATCAACTTCGTACAAAACATACACCCATGCAGTCTCGATTTTTTTAAATGGTGATTTGAGGTTTAGTTAAGAGTGTATTAGTATGAGGATCCACGCAGCAAGTAGACTATGATGGGTCTCTTTAACTGTGTGTGAACTAGTATCCTATTTACTCGTTTACGGTTATACCAAGTCGCTCAGATGGCGTGTCAGTGCATTTGCACTAAATCTGTCTGGTCAAAGATCCTAGGCAGTCTTTTTGTACTTGTTTTTAGGCCTAAGCGCTAGGTTGTACAAAATCGTCATTGACTCCTTATTTATCGTGGTTTCTTTTGCAGGTTGCTAGTTCATTGACCTGTGCACGAAGAGGTTGGGTAAATGTGGACGTTGATGAAATTGTGTGCGAGTCTTGTGGGGCGAAGCTGAGCTTTGTTTTGTCAGCATCTTGGACATCAGCTGAAGGTGAAGTGCCCTGTCTTTAAATATGGTTTAAAGTGGGTAAGGTATAGAGCCAGAGGGTATTTTTCTTTTTCCACTTGCATAGTGGTGTGTTACTATTTCGTCCACAAGAACCACTATTTTTTTTTTTGTTTAATAAATCCACAAGAACCACTATTATTATCTCAAAAGTGAGATAGTGGTAACTGGTAAGTTGTGCTGCCTGTGGGCAACTACCACTAAAATTTGTGGCCTCGATGGTGCAGATTATTTATTTTAGGGCTTCTCTATAATGCAAAAATTGGGATAGGTACCTTGAACCTATCCCTATTTAGCGTCAAACTCACATTTTTTTTTGCTCAATCCTTGTATTTTCGGCTTAAACTCATCGAGAATCAGGTTTACTTGGTGGGCTCAGGAGGATCCCAGCTTAAGTTGAAATGTGACTTGCTTAACTGGTTTCACTATAATCCATCAAATGGATAGATTCCTTTACTAGATCATTGGACATTAATATTTCCTTAGGTGTCAGAGGTAATGTCGTTTCCTTAATTTTGGGTTTTCTGGAAAATGGGATCTTAGACAAAAGATTTCTGGTGGAACTTGAAAACTTGGAAAATTTGCTATTAAAAAGGTTAAGTTAACATTCCCCTGAGCTCAAGCATTCTCATTTCTCGAGATACTCAAATTTCCAGATTTGATATTTCATTTTTTTTATCGTCTGAATCCTTTTTCTTGTTAGAGACACATTCACATCTATTTTCATTCTCGTCCGGAGTGGTGTGATTGGTGTTTATAATCTTGCTAACTTTGGTCTTTGTTCATTCTTTTGATGAAGTTGATAGTGCTGGGGAAGCTTTCGCCAAGCAGCTCGATCTTGGACACAAGGTCTCGTGTCCTTGGAAAGGAAACAACTGTGCTGAAAGCTTGGTTCAGTTCCCTCCAACACCCCAATCAGCCCTGATTGGCGGTTACAAGGATCGATGTGATGGACTGTTACAGTTTCAGTCTCTTCCTGTTATATCTGGATCTGCTATTGAACAGATGCGGATTTCTCGGAGCTCACAAGTGGACCGCTTTCTATCGCAGTCACAACTTCTATTATCCGTGGAATTGGGTTTCAAGTCAGAGAGCATCCCAGGAACCCAATCCTCGCGAGAAGAGGTTCCAGCTGTCTATTCTCATGTGAGATGCTTTTAACTCTTAATTCTTTATGAATTATATTTCTCGGTAGTCTATGCTTACTAGTTAGCTTATGCTGTCTATGCTCACTGGTTATTTTTCTCTTTCCTCCCGTTTGATAATTTTTTCTCGGCAGTCTCAGAAGCTGATAAGCCTATGCGGATGGGAAACCAGATGGCTTCCTAATGTTCAAGACCTTGAAGAGCATTCTGCTCAGTCGGCTAGAAATGAATCTTCTTTTGTCCGCAGTAGAGACCGAGCAGGGCCCTCTCAGGATGCATGGTTTAGCAAGAATGCAACTTCTGCTTCTGCAAAGAAAGACACTGGAAAGAAGAAAGCATCAGCTCCGGAGTCTAGATGTGAATCCCTGTTACCTATGTTGGATTGTAGCTTATGTGGTGCCACTGTCAAAATCTGGGACTTCCGTACTGTTCCCCGTCCTTCTCGTTTGGGTTCCAACAATATTGATACCCCAGAAATAAGCAAAAAGATGTCGTTGGCACGTGGAGCAAGTGCAGCAAGTGGAATCAGTGGATGGGTTGTTGACGGCTTGGAGAAAGAACAGATTGAGGTCCGTGATGAAGCGGCAACAAATGAGGTCAAATCGCCATCAAATGCAGGTGTTGATTTGAATCTTTCCATGGCTGGTGTTTTACCAACTACTTCTCAGTCAGCAGTTGTTCCTGTAACAGAACACAATCAAGATGGTGCAGGTATAGGAAGGGATCTAAGAATAGGGCAACCTTCAGGTAGTGAGGTTGGAGATCGTGCGACATCCTATGAATCACGTGGTCCCAGTACTCGAAAACGGAGTTTAGAGGGAGGCGGTAGCACAGTTGATAGACCACCACATTTAAGAACGCAGCAGGCTGATAGCGTAGAAGGAACTGTGATAGACCGTGACGGTGACGAAGTAAATGATGGCAGGCAATACTCAGCTGGGCCGTCTAAACGTGTGCGTGACTTTGATTTTGATACATACCATTCGCCATACAGAAGAGATTCATCTGGTGCTGGTCCTAGCCATTCAATAGGTTTCGGTGTAGAAATGGATGTGAACAGAAGTGAACGGTTCAACCAAAGGCATGATCAAGTTGTTGGCATCTCATCGGCTAGAGATTCAGCACGTGCATCTTCTGTAATTGCAATGGATACAATTGGTCATGGCACGGACGAAGATTCTATGGAAAGTGTGGAAAATTATCCTGGTGATGTTGACGATGCTCACTTTTCTTCTCCAGCTATGTATAAGAACCTAGACATGAATGATGCTTCAGAGCTCAACTACAGTAATCAGGCACAACAAAGCACTTGTGTCCAACCGGCTGCTGAAAGAATTGCCCAAGAAATAGGTGTCAGCAGCATTAATGACAGCGAGGAAATATTAAATGCGGAAACAGCAACTGTTCATGCACGTGACCGGTTTAGCTTTGGACTTAGTGTAGGAAGTGTTGGTATGGGTGCTAGTCATGAGGCAGAAATTCACGGGACCGATGCTTCTGTTCACAGAGGAGAGAGTGTTGTTGGTGACGCTGAACCTGTAGCTGAAGTCACTGAGAATCAAGGGCAAACAGGTGAATATACTCCGAATCCTGGGTTAATGGATGAGTTTATTCCTGAAATGATGGATAGAGAGGATCCTCATGGTGATAGTCAAGATGTGATATCTCGATCAGTTGGAAGGGAAGATAGTGGATCTAAAGTTGATGGTTCAGCCAAGGCTGATTCTGTTGAAAGTGGTCAGAAAATAAGTCAAAGCCACAGATTGATTCATGGTAACAGTGCCCATCATTCCCTTTCTTGTGATGCTGCAGTATACTCTGCTTATGAAGCTTCCAAGGGAGAGGTGACTCAAGCCGGCAAAGCCTCCCTTACCGATGATTGTGCATTCACTGAATATATGGGTGCAAATGGAATAGGTAAGTCACGTTCACCTCATTTTTCTCTTTATGAGGCTGATATTTTTGTGATCCAATCAATGTTCATGCTGATTACCTATGTTTATTTTTAAACCTTTAACTAACTTAAATACCGCTAGCAAGAAGTTTATATGCAAAAGTCGTAATACATATAGCTAACGAACACTTCACTTACTATAAAGTGAAGTGATAAAAATCAATATTGGTGAACTTAAATATCATCAAAGAAAATAAGTGAGTTTTTTTCACTAGAGAAGCAAGTGATATAGGCATCCATCTTAGTGTGTTGCTACGCTAAGTACTTGTAGTTTCTAGCTTATGATAAGTACAACGTAGACGAACCTGGAATATCGTTTTGTTGAGTAACACTTGATCATTTTGCAACTTTCCTATTGTTAAAGGTCCTGGTTATCTCAACCAGCGAGTTGTTTCGTATACCTTGTGCATAACTACATGTGTTATCAAATATATATTTCTGGTGCTCTTTGAGTTAAAAGCTAGCGAAATTGATTTGTCCTTGAAATTATTACCAACCTATGTCTTGCTTCTGTTTCGTAAAGCCAACTTGGTCTGTCCGTAAATATTTTATGTTGAAATCGTTTCCTAGTCTACTTCTATACTTTCTCTTAAAATTACTTAATAACATTTCGTAAAACTTTCAGGGCCACCAAATGGGGAAAGCAATTATGAAGAAGCCATATCATTTGATCCTATTAAGCATCACAATCGTTGCTGTCCGTGGGTGAACGGAAACGTTGCTGCAGCTGGCTGCAGTACTAGTGGCATTTCGAGTTCCAGTTTTGGTACTTCAGCTCTGTGCGGGTGGCAGCTGACGTTGGATGCGCTGGATGCCTTCCAGTCACTAGGTCATATTCCCAATCAAACACCACAGTCTGAGTCTGCAGCATCTCAGTATAAGGTTTGAAATTACAAATATCCTCTTCGAGAAATTGCTATTAGTTTGTAGAAGTGTTGTGCACATGCTACTTTAGGTGGACCTGCCCTCAATCATCTATGCTTAGCTAGGCTTACTTCTGGAATAGTAGTTGCTAAATTAATTTTGTCTACATTGGTCTAACGTATACTAGAGGCTGGCTTTAAATCACAGTCCAGCAGTCAAAGATTTATATTACCCACTTCAGATTCTAACTGCTGAGAGTGCTGATTACGAGATACTTAGATGAATGTATGACAAAATCGGTATCACACATTTACTGAGTCATCCTTGCCCTTTTTGTCAAACGTCGAATTTGTGGATTTAGAAACTTTTTTTTTTAAGTCTCATCATCTGTTTGGTACAAAATCATGTGGTGTAAATATCCCCGAAGCACCTAAAAAGTTCATCAGTAATTGTGATCTATCTTTTGCTGGTTTACGATGCATGTTTTATGCAACTTTTTGCGTAAGTGTGAAACAAGACGTATCATAAAAGCGTGAATACTTGAGAGGGCCATAGCCGCGCTAAAAAAAGACATACGTCATCTTTGATCTCTATCGTTATTTTATTTGTTGAACCTTAACAATCTCTATGTGGATGATTGCGTCTCCGAAGAAAATTCTTTGGCTGTGAGTTCGACGGATGTAGCACCACAAACAAGCTCTTTTTATTTTTTTATTTTTTAAGGTAATTTATTTTAGTGTTGTTGAGATTCCTAAAATTTACTAGGCCTTGTTAACTTATTTCTGAAGCAGTTATTTTATTTATTTATTTTCTTCCTGTTGTTGCCAAATTTGCTGTCTGGTGATCCTATCTACTTATGATATATGATTTCAACCATCTCTGGCTCAACTTCAATTCTCTCTTTATTGTTTTCTATCTAGTTATGAGTTTAGCAGTGACTTGAGATTCTTCTTTCAGGATGACCACATCTATCCAAGCCAAAAGCTGTTGGCACGACATTCAGCAAGCAAAAATCACGGAAAACATTGAGATTAGATCTTAAGATGAAGGTATGTTTAAATCGAACTGTCATTTAAAATAAAATGTACAGCGAATGATGAGTGATAACCCTAGAAATGTGTCTTCTATCTGATGTACATTCCGAAATTGGATTTATATCTTGCTGCTGCAGAACTTTGCTCAATATTGGATTAACTCTGCTGTTTTGTTGTGAATTATGTTGCCCAGGTGTATAATTTGCATGCACTTGGTGCTGCTGGTAGGTTATTGGGAAAGAAAATATAATTGCTGTTTCGGTGGCAGACAACTGTGCAAATGTGAAAGGCAATAACCTTGCATTGTTGCAATTTTTTTAATGTTTATTAAGGATTCAGGTATCTTTCTTTAAACCTTCTTGTTTATGAGTGGTTCTTTAAGCTTCTCTAGAACAGCGGCTATTTTGGTTTTTAAAGAGTTGATATGTAGATTGAGCAAGTGAGTATTTGTCAAAGCATATTGTAATTTGAAACTTAGTGAACCATATACAAATGTGACTTGATTCTTATTCTCTGTTAGAATCAGCAAGTGATTTGATGCCAAATTTTACAATGCTAGCGCGTTCCCATGGAATTGATGAATAGTAGTAGCACATGAAAATAGTTTTTATATATGTTTTCTGTTGTGGTTTCATGAAACAGCAGCGTTAGAAAATTTGGAAAGTCAGTTACTGTCTAGGAAAATAATAGTTTTCACCTTGTTATTGGAAAGAACACCCTCATTTCAGAATTACCTCTTTCTTCTAGTTCCAATATATATATGCCTGTAGGAAGATGTTTTTCGTTCCATCTTTTTTACCTCATACCGGCTCTTTAAGCCTAATCTCAATACATTGAATCATCAGAGTATGTGTATCACTATTGGCTAATGCCATAGAATGCCAATAAAACTTCAACAGGCAACATCTTGCTCCTAACGCGCCAAGGAGCACAGCCCTTAAGGCTGTCTTTTCTCTCTTTTCTTTTCTGAAGTCTATGATGCAAGCCTGCAGCCGCTATAAATTCTTTTGAATTCATTTTTGTGTGTTGTCTATTTACTCTGTTAATCTAGACTCACGCTTAATAGTACTTCGTTCTTGTTTGGTTGACGGAGATATCAAATTAGCTTTTCTTGTAATAAGAGAGCACTCAGTGGAGTCTGGTTGAGCCTTTGGATTAGTCAGAAACAGTATGATTTTTGAGTCGGGTATGGCAACCTCATCAAACAGAGTCCAAATCTGTTCACACTCCTCTAACGAGTGTATATTTCACATATTTTTCTGATTGGTTGATTATTTAACGGATGGCCCCATTACCCTTCATGTTTAGAATCACAACCCTCTTTACATAACTCCCTAAATTAAATCAAAGGTGGAGGTTAAAATGTGAAATATACACTCGTTAAGGAGTGTGAACGCGAATTCGCATTCCATCACATAAAGGATAAACATAAAGTAAGTGATATATAAGTAACATAACATAGATCGATGGGACTACTCATTGGAGTGAAGTAAAGCTCCTTTTGTAGTGATTCGTGTTAGCATATCCCTCAGATTGTTCCAATGATTTTTGAAGTTAAGCATATTCTTCAGTATTTCAAGTGATTTTTCAAGGCAAGCATATAATGAACTTTGCTGGGAGGACGATGGCTTCGTTATTTCCGTGGAATGGTTTTACTCTTTATTCAGCCGATCGTTGTCAAACTCAGCCCCAAGAAAAACATGAGCCCAAACCAAATTTTTAGTCCGACTTTGTTTTTTAATGACTACAAATGCCAACCCATTCTATGGATGGATCACCCACTGTACAGTGGTACGGTCATGAAATCCAGAACCTAAGATAAACATTCTATGTGCTAGCATTTTTGTGATTTTGTTGAGCAATGCTTTGAATCAACAACAGTAATGTTTCAGATGATTGTATGGAATGGTAAACGATAGTCATTACAGAGATTATTACAAGCCTGAAATAGGCACACTATTAACACAGGCACATAGTCCAATACACCCCCTCAAACTGTTAGAGGCAGACAACCAGTGATAGTTGGAAAAACAAAGAAAAACCGACAAACATTTTACTCATATTGGTACCTCACAAATCAGCAATAACAGCTTTGACTTTTCTAGCATCATTGAGCCTTGTATTTCCGAAGCTGAAAATTATTCCCTTCTGCAAATCCCCTCAAGAGATGAAATTTGGATTACTTTATCGAAAATGAACCAATGGGGCGCTCCAGGTCCCGATGGTTTCCAACCCGGATTCTTTAAATCGGACTGGGAAATCTTTGGAACTGACATTACCAACACAGTCCAGGAGTTCTTTAAATCCGGCATTCTCAATCCGGATCTTAATTATTTTCATCACCCTTATACCAAAATTGTCCACCCCACAAACTCCAAGCGATTTTAGGCCCATTAGTTTAAGTAATACAGTTTAAAAAAGTAATCTCAAAAATCTTGGCGAACAGATTAAAGTCCATCCTCAATAAAATAATCTCTCCAAATCAATCTGCTTTTCTGCCGGGACGACAAATTACAGACAATATCATAATCGCTCATGAACTTATCCACTCTATGAAAACTTCTAAGGCGAAAAAAAAGGGTTATTAGGCGCTAAAATTAGACCTCTCTAAGGCCTTTGATAGGGTGAAGTGGACCTTCATCTCAAAAGCCCTTCTTGGTTTTGGATTTAGTGAAAATTGGGTTCATCTCATTTTGCAATGCATTTCTTCGACCTCTTTCTCAATTCTTCCAGGGCCAAAATTTCGTACCTCGAGAGGTTTAAGACAGGGTGACCCCCTATCTCCTTACCTTTTTCTCATATGCATGGAAATCTTATCTAGACTCCTGGACAAAGTTATTGTCGATAGGAAAAATATCGGGGCTCAAAATCAATAAAAATGCGCCAAACATTTCCCATCTATTCTTTGCTGATGATTGCTTTCTATTCACTAAAGCCAATTTAGTCGAGGCAAAGAATCTGCTCGATATTCTATCCTTATTCGGAGACATCACTGGGCAAATGGTCAATCTCCAAAAATCCAGTGTTTATTTTAGTCCTCGGTTGCATCCCAAACACGGGAAAATCATAGCGAGAATTCTTAAAGTCCCCTTGATGTCGAAAAACGATAGATATCTTGGAACTCCACTATTTTTTGACAAGTATAGAAAAGCGAATTTAGAGCCGCTTCTTCAAAAATACTATTCCACTCTGCAAGGCTGGAAATCGAAACTCCTATCCCAGGCAGGTAGAACAGTTTTAATTAAATCTATTCTGCAAGCTTTTCCAACATATCAAATGCAAGTAATTGCTCTTCTAAAAGAGACTCTTGATCAAATGGACCGAATCCAAAGAAACTTTTGGTGGAACAAAGAAGGACAAAAGAGGCAAGGGGGCTTTATCAGAGCTTGGGCCAGCATATGTAAGCCTATCTCACAAGGAGGTCTAGGAATAAAAAATCCTCATAGCTTCAACATAGCTCTTCTTACAAAACTTGCCAGTAGACTTATATCTGATCAAGAACAGTTATGGGTTAAACTGCTGTTGATGGTGGTTTTTAGCTTAGGGGTAAAATCGTAAAACCCTAGTCAGGAAGTGACGTCAAAGAACTTGAGTAATAATGTCCAAACCAAGCACATTTATTGAACCCTTTAATTTGTCTGCAAGAAAATTACCAGGGTACCTTTTTTAATGCTAATTAGGGTTTCGACAGGCCAAAACCCTAATTCTCACACCGCATGTGCCAATGGCAAACCATGCCAGCCACACCTACCGCGCCAAGGCATGCCAACCATGCTAGCTGCAGCCCTGTGCCAATGGCAAACCATGCCAGCCACACCTACCGCTCCCAGGCATGCCAACCATGTTAGCTGCACCCCTGTGCCAATGGAAAAACCATGCCAGCCACGCCTACCGCGCCAAGGCATGCCAACCATGCTAGCCGCACCCCTGTGCCAATGGCAAACCATGCCAGCCACACCTACCGCGCCATGCCAAACGCACCTTGCCATGGCCCCATGCCAACCTAGCCGCGCCACCTTGCTGGCCTTCCCTACGTGGCTACCAAACCGAAGGTGTGCGATAATCAACGGTCGCCCTTCAATCCCAGGAGCAAATCCTAGCCGTCTGAGGTTACCAAACGACCTTTGGCCCAAAGCCCTAGCTTGGTCACGAACCTAGCTTGATCACGCCAAACCTTGGCCCCACATGCCAAGCCAAACCGCACCTAGCCAAGCTAGCAACGCCATGCGCCCATGGCAAACCCTTGGCCCAACATGCCAAGCCAAACCGCACCTAGCCAAGCTAGCCACGCCATGCGCCCATGGAAAACCCTTCGCCCCACATGCCAAGCCAAACCGTACCTAGCCATGCTAGCCACACCATGTGCTAACGGCTTGCTAAACCCTTGGCCCCACATGCCAAGCCAAGCCACACCTTGCCTTGGCACCTATCCATGCTAGCCGCACCATGTGACAACGGCTTGCCAAACCCTTGGCCCCACATGCCAAGCCAAACCGCACCTAGTTATGCTAGCCTCCCCATGTGCCAACGGCTTGCCAAACCCTTGGCCCCACATGCCAAACGCACCTAGCCGCGCCACCATGTTGGCCTTCCCTACGCGGCTACAAAAACGAAGGCGTGCGACAATCGACGGTCCCCCTTCAATCCCAGGAGCAAATCCTAGCCCTCCAAGCTTACCAGACGACGCATGGTAACCTTTATCCCAAAACCTAAGTTTGGCCACGCCAAACCACGCCATGCCAACGGCATGCTAACCTAGCCGCGCCTCCATGCCACACCAATGGCATGCCAACCTAGCCGCGCCACCATGCCATGCCAATGGCATGCTAACCTAGCCGCGCCACCATGCTGGCCTTCCCTATGCGGCCACCAACGAACGAAAGCGTGCAAAGATCAACGACTACCTTTCCTCTTAAGATACGAAATCTCGACCGTCGAAGGTCACCAAGCTACCAAGTCTCCCGAGCTCGACTTTCCAGGCAACAACCCTATGCTACATGTTTTCCACAAAAACATTCGAGACATCAACGCATATCACAAATTGGGGGATCCTCTTTGGGTATTTGTTTGGCGGTTTACAGCGTGCGGCGTACACTACGCCCATCATAAGGAAGTGTCATAAGGGTGAGGCGGTTAGTAAATACAGGGAGTTAAAAGTGAAACGTTCATGGGACATCAATTCCATACGTTAATGTTTTTATGGAACATCAATTCCATGCGTTATCGATTTTATGGAACATCAAATTCCATGCATACGGTTACCACCTCCTCCCATTTACTTACCCTTTTTCCCATTCCTTAATGAGACCAGGGTACGTTTCACTTCGACTTGTATAAATAGGTCTTACCTATTTCCACAGAACAACAAGTTCACTCGGGAATATACAACACTCAGAAAATACTTGCTAGCTTAAAATTTGTTAGCCTTCCCACTTTTCTGATACAAGTCGTAGTAACAAAACCACTCTTCCAGAATCAACTATTCTGGTCTCATCACTTTCCTTGCTTCCCTCCCCAAAACCAACCCATTCTCCTCCACTTTGTGACCGAAGTAAGTCCGGAACGGCCATTTCTTGGTTTAGGTTGAATTTGTACAGATTGATCTCTCGAATCTAAAGTACTCCCTTGCAGTACATTGTTTAGGGTTTAAATTGTTTCTCACCCGTACACCGAAATTACCGAAATCAGCAGAAACCATTTTCACCCTCAAACAATTGGAGACCATAGTGGGAGGTTGATCTTTCGGTCACAATGTCAATTTTCGACCATCAATCTCATGCTTCGAACCAGACATCAAGATGATAGAAGCAGGCGACCCCTTCAGGGATCGACGACTCAGTTACCAGACGACCCGACTATCAGTTATGACACGACAAGGGATGACTGGGGACTTCCTAGAGGATAAAAGCAAACGATCTGCCCGAGAATTGACGACTCGGTTATCAGGCAACTCAGTAACGACTGGGGACTTTCCACAATCACGACGGTGCTTCCCGTAAAACCTAGTCTTACACCCGGAAAGTTTCCTTTTTCATCAGGAGACCTAAAAAACCAAGTAAGTCCTACCCAGACAAAATGTGTGGTTTACCTTTTCAAGTTTTCACGGGAATAAAAAAAAACACAATAGCCATGTTCTGTTCCACCCCATGTCATCTACCAAACACACGGTTCCATGGTTTTCCTGGGATGCCGACAACACTTTCAACCAAGACAACATCATTTCAAAAAAAAAAAAAACAATTCAATCCTAAATGATTCATTCCAAAAGAATAATCCAAAACCGTCAAGGTAACATTTATCTATCAACCCCAAAAAAAAAAATCCAGAAAATCAAAGCCCTAAACCAGGCGCTTCCATTTGCCTTTCAAAATAAAATAAAATAAAGAAGTTCAGAAGACAGAAATGTATTCAAGGAAAGTTTTCCAACAACGGCTTGATCCTCTTAGCAAAGGCCTCCCTCGTGCTCTGGAGAGCCCCCCTTTTCAACTTCAGCTGCCTGCACAATCTTTTAAATTCCGCTTCCTGCTTCTTCATCATGTCTGCGGAAGGACCTTCGACTGTTTGGGACAGCAACTTTTCAACCTCGGAGAAACCGTCGACGAACCAAGGAGCATTGAACTCGAAATTTATGCACATGTCACGGTGGAACCTCCAGCTCGAGATTACGTCCTCAGAAACTGTATGACCAGTCACGTTGCGCATGTCGTCAATCGAAGACAAGGCTTCCTCCACACGCTTGACCAGCGCGTATCAGCTAGTAATTTTCTTGGTCGTGGAAATATGACCGTAGCTTTCCCATATCTTGGTATATAACGCCTCATGTTTAGCTGGCACGCTAAATCCCCAATCAACACGTGATCCGGATAAGGAACCGGGTATGGAGGAACAAAGGTGGCGCCGCGATCGCATCGATGAATTGGCGAAGGATTCCTAACAACAATTGCGCCAACATTCACGTGAGCAATCTCCGCTGTCTGAGTCACAACAACGTTTCCATCTTGATCGGCCTCTGTTTCAAAGCCACCAGGCTTGGCTGACACGGCTAGAGACAAAGCCGTGTCTTCACCAGTTTCCATCTCAAGTTCGTCTTCAGAACCGGCTTCGATCTGTGATATCATGGCTTAGACACTCTTTAAAAAAAAGGGAGAGGAAGGAGGAAGGAAGAAGAAGAGCATGGAGAAGACTCACTGATTCGCTTTCAGACCGACTAGAGGGAGATTCAGCACTGCTATCAGAAGAACTACTCTCGCCATCTCTGGACTCTGAGCTTTTATCCTTCTCGGATTCCCCTTCTCCATGGGTAGGCTCAGCATCGCTGCCTTCCGTCTCAAGAGGTTCAGTTTTCTGACTACGTGCAAGTTTAGTGAAGGCGTTCACGCTGCTAAGACCCTAGGCAAGGCACAAGAACAGAGACACTCGAAATGAGACAAAGATATACGCAATCCGATGAATCGGGGAAGAAAATTATACGTACTCGCATATTGGAAGAGCTAAAAGTCGGGAGATCCATCGGATCCGATTGAAAACCACCAAAGACGGCTTTTAGATCTTCGCTCCTTCACTTGGGGACTATCTCGCATTCGAGCTAACGGATTTTCGCTTGGGATCCCTCAGCAATGGATGTTCCGCTAAAATCGCAGGAGAAGGCTTACTGCGACGATTTTCTACCACATCATTCACGAATCCATGAATAGCAAGAAACTCATCCTGCCAAAATATGTTATATTTGGAGGTTGTTGATGGATTTCGTTCCGCAAGCAGAAAAGGGAGACTTTGACCCGACGCAAGAGCACTAGCATCGAGAACAGTGGACAACGGGATTTCTGGAACAACCGGCTGACGAACGAGTGGGACCCCTTGGTCAAAACCCATATGCCGAGCCGCCCTATCAATATTGTAAGAGATCGCTTTGCAAGATCCTCGAAAGAAAGACGGTACATGACCGGGCGTGCAGCTTCGCATGAACACCATCTCTCCAACACTCAGATCCTCTTTATTAGAAGACAAAGACATGTTCGGAACAGGAGCAAAGGTATTGATATAAGTTATAGACGCATGCACCGGAGCCCATGGACGAAAATTAACCGTGTACGAGTTGTCAAGAAATCCAACCAGGTTCGAGCCAATCTTTGGACGCCTATTCGACCAGCGCAGTATCCTGGAGCCACCCCAAGACTCGGGAAGTACAACCAACGGTTTTGGGGCGTACTTCTCGAAGTGCTCCCACAACCACGCCTGAAGAAAGGCGACATGAATGTACAAATCCACTTTCATATAGCCGTTTGAAGCACACATATCCGAGACCAGCTGATCCAAGTGTGCGTACATAGAACCAAGAAACAAACCGCCAATAGGGAGAACGACGCCTTTTGCCAGTTTTATAGCAAACTTGATAAGTTCCTGCCTTATCTCCTTCTTACCGGAGCCGTCATCAAAAATATCTCTGGATAACCAAAGAGCCAAGAACGCCGCGACATGAAGTATGCTATTCTTCTGGTTCGACTCCAACTCGTCAGGAAACCACTGAGACACCCATCAGTCATAGAAGCACTTCGTCTCGTTTTCTTTCCGAACGAATCCATTTGACTTCGCAACCAGGGCGGCGCGCATTTCTTCTTCATCTGCAGACAACCTAACGTCGAGGTTTCCAATTACGGGAATATTTAGCAACACAGCCACACTCTCCAAGGAGATGGTCATTTCACCCCACCTGCATACGGCCGTGTGGGTGTCCGGACACCATCTGAAAACAAAAGCAACTAGGCCTGGAATATCTTTCCTAATCTGGAGCATTGCGGAAGCCGCAACAGCACCAACGATCCGCGCCTTGGTCAAATTGGTTTTTACATGCTCCTGGCTCATCATAAACCGCATCCATTTCTCGAAGGGACGCAACGGACTCACAGAGATTTTAAAGTCAATAGGAGAGGCATGATATTCTTTCCTCTGAAGGCAAAACCTTATTACACCTCCTGGCCGAACCGATCGGTCCTCTCCCTCACTTTCCGAATCAGTCAGAAGAATCGACACATACTTGGGGTGATTTCTCTTAACCGTGGCCGATGTCGTGAAGAACTCATCATCTACGTTTGTCTTGGAATTGCCAACATCTTTCGGTACGGCAGAACTTTTCTCAAGTGACATCATAATGAATACTCTCCTATGCTACTTTCACCTTCCAAACAACTACAATGGAACAATACAAAGAGAAATTATTACGGAAAGTGCACGGAAATTATTTTCCCACCCAAGACGCAAGCCAGTTTGTTTCAAAGCCGTACCCTGCAGCATAAAATTCTTGTCCGACCGAGGAGGTGCGCCCCACCATGGGAACCATGCACACGGCCACACCAAAACAAGGAGTAAACCCTAAAAACTAGGTTTTCGTGGGGAAGGGATGGCAATTACTATCGCGTGCTTACTTTGCACAGTGAGTTGAGGCGGTCAACATTACTATGGTGTTCATGCCTAAGTACTACTACAAGCTCGTGCAAAACATACCTACGGTTAGGATTCACACCAACATTTTCCACAAGGTCATGAAAATCTACGCCTACAACTAAGGTTTACACCAACACAAAAGAAAAGAGAAAACAAGTTAAAGAATAAGTATTAGAAGGCATACCTGGGATTTGCTTGTCCGCTTTGCTTTACTGCTACCACACGGCTGGGATAAAAAAAAGGCGTGAAACAAAAGAGAAGCCGGCCCTCCTTTTATATATACATGGTACGTGGGAGTTTGAACAAGGAAATGATTTCCTATTTTGAGCCAAGAAAGGAAAAGAGGAAACCGGTTCCGCAAAGACCAATTTCCACGCCCAAGACCGCTCACGCCGTGCCTTGGCCCCACACGCCAAGCCGTCCGCTATGCTTTGCCTCCCCAAGCTTTGCACACCTCGCCTCACCGAACCACGCCTTGCCATGGACGCACCATGCCAAGCCGTCCACTCCACTATCGTATGCCCTATCATGCCAGGCTGTCCATGCCATGGCTTGCCACGCCGACAACAACAACTCGTCGAGCCAACATTATGATGTTCCTTAACCCAGCCAAGATGATGAGAAGCCAGATTAAGTCACGCCTCTCACCTCACCGCTTTACGGTCTACATGAATAAGATCTATGCAAGGCTGCCAAACGTGGGATCATGAACTCTCCTTGCCACAAATAAAAACCGTGTCAAGCCATCCACCATGCTTGCCTTCCTAAGACCACGCCACCTCTTGGCCCCACGTGCCAAGCCATCCGCTACGCTTTGCCTTCCAAGACTGCGCCCGCTTTGCCTCGGTGATGTACGTCCAGACCAAGCCAGCAACTTTCGTCTCACCCCTCCACGATCTGCATCCCAGTACAACTTATGCAGGGCTGCCAACACGGGAAGCAAAAACTCTCTTCACCTCTCAAAAAGGTTAGTCGGATTTTCCTGACCATCTTTGCAATGATTTAAGTCTTGATTCCGTCATTGTCTGTCACCATCATATGCTTACCTCGCAACAAGGCTTTTTGTTCCGAACTAAGCGGGGACTTAATGTTGATGGTGGTTTTTAGCTTAGGGGTAAAATCGTAAAACCCTAGTCAGACAGTGACGTCACAGAACTTAAGTAATAATGTCCAAACCAAGCACATTTATTGAACCCTTTAATTTGTCTGCAAGAAAATTACCAGGGTACCTTTTTTTTAATGCTAATTAGGGTTTCGATAGGCCAAAACCCTAATTCTCACACCGCATGTGCCAATGGCAAACCATGCCAGCCACACCTACCGCGCCCATGCATGCAAACCATGCTAGCTGCACCCCTGTGCCAATGGCAAAACAATGCCAGCCACGCCTACCGCGCCAAGGCATGCCAACCATGCTAGCCGCACCCCTGTGCCAATGGCAAACCATGCCAGCCACACCTACCGCGCCATGCCAAACGCACCTTGCCATGGCCCATGCCAACCTAGTCGCGCCACCTTATTGGCCTTCCCTACGCGGCTACCAAAACGAAGGCGTGCGACAATCAACGGTCACCCTTCAATCCCAGGAACAAATCCTAGCCGTCTGAGGTTACCAAACGACCTTTGTCCCAAAGCCCTAGCTTGGTCACGAACCTAGCTTGATCACGCCAAACCTTGACCCCACATGCCAAGCCAAACCGCACCTAGCCAAGCTAGCCACGCCATGCGCCCATGGAAAACCCTTGGCCCCACATGCCAAGCCAAACCGCACCTAGCCAAGCTAGCCACGCCATGCGCCCATGGCAAACCATTGGCCCCACATGCCAAGCCAAACCGCACCTAGCCATGCTAGCCGCACCATGTGCCAACGGCTTGCCAAACCCTTGGCCCCACATGCCAAGCCAAGCCACACCTTGCCTTGGCACCTAGCCATGCTAGCCGCACCATATGCCAACGGATTGCCAAACCCTTGGCCCCACATGCCAAGCCAAACCGCACCTAGCCACGCTAGCCGCACCATGTGCCAACGGCTTGCCAAACACTTGGCCCCACATGCCAAGACAAACCGCACCTAGCCATGCTAGCCGCACCATGTGCCAACGGCTTGCCAAACCCTTTGCCCCACATGCCAAGCCAAGCCACACCTTGCCTTGGCACCTAGCCATGCTAGCCGCACCATGTGCCAACGGCTTGCCAAACCCTTGGCCCCACATGCCAAGCCAAACCGCACCTAGCCATGCTAGCCGCACCATGTGCCAACGACTTGCCAAACCCTTGTCCCCACATGCCAAGACAAACCGCACCTAGCCATGCTAGCCGCACCATGTGCCAACGGCTTGCCAAACCCTTGGCCCTAGCCATGCTAGCTGAACCATGTGTCAACGGCTTGCCAAACCCTTGGCCCCACATGCCAAGACAAACCGCACCTAGTTATGCTAGCCACCCCATGTGCCAACGGCTTACCAAACCCTTGGCCCCACATGCCAAACACACCTAGCCGCGCCACCATGCTGGCCTTCCCTACGTGGCTACCAAAAAGAAGGCGTGCGACAATCGACGGTCCCCATTCAATCCCAGGAGCAAATCCTAGCCCTCCAAGGTTACCAGACGACGCATGCTAACCTTTAGCCCGAAAACCTAAGTTTGGCCACGCCATGCCAACGGCATTCTAACCTAGCCGCGCCTCCATGCCACGCCAATGGCATGCCAACCTAGCCGCGCCACCATGCCATGCCAATGGCATGCTAACCTAGCCGCGCCACCATGCTGGCCTGCCCTATGCGGCCACCAACAAACGAAAGCGTGCAAAGATCAACGTCAACCTTTCCTCTTAAGATACAAAATCTCGACCGTCGAAGGTCACCAAGCTACCAAGTCTCCCGAGCTCGACTTGCCAGGCAACAACCCTATGCTACATGTTTTCCACAAAAACATTCGAGACATCAACGCATATCACAAACTGGGGGATCCTCTTTGGGTATTGGTTTGGCGGTTTACAGCGTGTGGCATACACTACGCCCGTCATAAGAAAGTGTCATAAGGGTGAGGCGGCTAGTAAATACAGGGAGTTAAAAGTGAAACGTTCATGGGACATCAATTCCATACGTTAATGTTTTTATGGAACATCAATTCCATGTGTTAACGATTTTATGGAACATCAAATTCCATGCATACGGTTACCACCTCCTCCCATTTACTTACCCTTTTTTCCATTCCTTAATGAGACCAGGGTACGTTTCACTTCGACTTGTATAAATAGGTCTTACCTATTTCCACAGTATAACAAGTTCATTCGGGAATATACAACACTCGGAAAATACTTGCTAGCTTACCATTTGTTAGCCTTCCCACTTTTCTGATACAAGTCGTAGTAACAAAACTACTCTTCTAGAATCAACTATTCTAGTCTCATCACTTTCCTTGCTTCCCTCCCCAAAACCAACCCATTCTCCTCCATTTTGTGACCGAAGCAAGTCCGGAACGGCCATTTCTTGGTTTAGGCTGGATTTGTACAGATTGATCTCTCGAATCTAAAGTACTCCCATGCAGTACATTGTTTAGGGTTTAAATTGTTTCTCACCCGTACACCCGAAATTACCGAAATCAGCAGAAACCATTTTCACCCTCAAACAACTGCTTAGAGCTAAATACTTTCCAAATTCTCATCCTTTAGAAGCCACTAGATCGTCCAATTTATCTTGGATATGGACAAGTATACAAAAAGGCTTAGACCTTATTAGAGGCAACTTCGTCTGGCAAGTAAAAGACGGTAAATCTGTTAAAATTTGGGAAGACAGATGGATACCAAACGCAGAAATTATCACTCAACCTACCAATCTTCAAGAACAGGCCCCATAAATGGTTCAAGAGTTAATTACGGAAGACAATAATTGGAATCGGGAAAAACTGAACAAAATTTTCGTCCCAGAAGATAGAAGCAAAATTCTAGCGATAACTCCAAGAATCCAGGAACATGACAAAATGAGATGGAAACATCATCACACTGGAAACTTCTCTGCAAAAAATATCTACAATTTCTTAATTGATCAAGTTCATGATGATAACACTCCAGTGGATTTCCCTTGGGAAAAAATTCGGAAAATCCAGGCGATTACGAGGATCAAACTGTTCATTTGGAAATTAATTCAAAAATCTCTCCCTACTTCAGCAAGACTTGGGCACATAATAAAGATATTAATCCTATATGTCAGCTGTGTGATGCAAAAGTTCACGAAACGGACAACCATCTATTCAGATCCTGCCCATTCGCTAGAGCTATTTGGTTTGGTTTTTCGCTGGACAGACTCAGCTCAATAAGAGCGACTGATACAATGGATAGCTGGGTTAAAGGGTGGATCTCGGTGAAGGATCCAATTAGCCTGGTAGAAAAAATAGCCACCATACTTTGGTTCATTTGGAAATACAGATGCTCGGTAGTTTTTGAGAAAATTTCTCCTAACCCAATGAACCTGATTAGCCAGATAAACAGATTCCTGCAATCTATTCCATAAAAATCACTCCAACAAGGAATTAATCTCAAAAAGGTGAAGCCGGTCAATTGTAAATGGTATAACTTAAACTCAGATTGGATAATATTCATAGATGCCTCATTTACAAAAGAAGACCTTTCTATGGGTTTTGCTTTTATTCTTTATTCCGTAGACCACGAGTCCTTTATGCACGTATCGGCGGGTTCGGAGAAGGCGTCCTCGGATCTACATGCGGAATCAATAGCCTTGTTAAAGGAGGCCAATTGGCTAAAGGAGAAATTATTGTCAAGCGTCACAATAGTCTCTGATTGTAAAACGCTAGTTGACACCATCAATTCGACGAGCGCAAGTTTCTCTTGGTCAGCCGAAAACACTTTAGAAGAAATCAAGGTAATTTTGCAAGAACTGCCTCAAGCTTAGGTAAGATTTATACAAAGGAAATACAACTCAGCAGCGGACCACATGGCTAAAGAAGCAATGATAAAAAATATTCAGCACATGTCCTCCAAATTGCAACAAAAGGTTCCGAAATCTAGCATTCTCTCTAATGTATTTGATGCAGATGAAATTTCAAATCTCTCGTATTATATTTGCTAGTTAATAAAATTACCTTTTCCATCAAAAAAAAAACATTACATTGAAAAACAAACATTCTAAGTAACCGAGGACTTGTCCTTTAAGAATTGTCCTTTAAGTTTGTGTCCATTAAAGATTGTAATAATCTGGAAAAAGTTCAGAAACAGATGCCTTTGGTGAAGATATCAGCCAATTGGTCTTCACTTGGAACATGTTGTAGTTGTACAAAGCACTTCTCCACCAGTTCTCTGATAATATGGTATTGAATCTCTATGTGTTTTGTCCTAACATGAAAAACAAGGTTAGATGCTAAGGAAAAAGCACTAGTGTTATCACACAAAAGCATTGTTGTAGTAGAAATAGAAACATGTAGCTCAGATAATAACGTAGCAAGCCATTGTAACTCTACAGAAGCAACATGTAAGCACTTATATTCAGCTTCAGTTGATGACTTGGAAACATTTGGTTGTTTCTTAGAAGACTATGAAACCAAATTTGAACCCCAAAAGACTGTATAACCTGAAGTAGACCTTCTTGTATCTGGACAACCTGCCCAATCTGAATCTGTATAAGCGTTCAAGTTCTGCAAACTATCTTTCCTTAATGTAATTCCTAAACCAATTGTACCCTTCCAATATCTGAGTGTTCTCTTTACTAGTTGTAAATGCACATATGTTGGTGAATGCATGAATTGTGACGCATAGTTTACTTCAAAACAGATATCAGGTCTACTCTCTACAATTTTCCTATATTCACTAGCATTCTCTAATTTAGTACCATCATGAATTGAAACCCTTCCAGCTTTAGCAGCTGGTGTATCACAAGGTTTATTATCCACCATATTTTCTCTTGACAATAACTCTAACGTATACTTCTTTTGTGTCAGTAAAATGGAATCTGAGTTTCTAACAGCTTCAATTCCTAGGAAATAACCCAAATCCTCTAATTCTTTCATGGAAACATCTTTCTTGAGAGAAGTAATAAGAGCATCAATGATTACATATGAGCTTCTAATCAATAAAATATCATCAACATACAACAATAGAACAAGCATTCCATGTTTAGAGGAAAATACAAACATGGAGTTATCTAATATTGACTTTTTAAACCCATAAAAGCAGAGAAAAGAACTGAAACTATGAAACAAAGCTCTAGGACATATAAATTTCTGTTAAGATGACAAACATAGTTGGAAGGATAAACAGGATGAACAAACCCTTGTGGCTGTGATATATAAACATCTTCATCTAAGAACCCATTCATAAAAGCATTACTAACATCTAATTGCCTTATTTGCCAGTTATAAGTAATAGCCATGGAAAGAACAACTCTCACAGTAGTATACTTCACAAGTGGACTAAAAGTTTCATTATAATCAATACCATCGTGTTGATCATATGCTTTAGCAACTAGCCTAGATTTGTACCTAACAATTGTACCATTTGACTTTTGCTTTATCTTGTATAATCTAGGTAGTTAATATCGCGTATCGGTCTTGTATCGGTCACGTCCGATACACATATACAAAAGATAATATCGGTTGTTATCGGTGATACATCATTAGAACTAGAATTTCAAATATTTATAAAACCGTAGTAAAAATAATAAGAATCATGTATATCTCAAACTTTCAAAATACAAGGTGGTTTATTAGCCAACATTGTGATTGTGGTCCTATTATACCGGTATTTTTTTTTATTATCCTTCACTTTTATCTTTTCCATTTCTCTGCCTTGCAATCCAAATATGGTTTCCATCTTATATCCTACCATATAGTCATTTATTTTATATCATAAATATATTAGGACTTTTTACCTTCTCCAATTGACGTTGTACTTGTTTGCAAAGACTAAATGCATGTTGATGGAAAATTTATTCACTGAAACCGATATTATCGGTGTATAAGTAAAACTATCTTTATCGGCCCGTACAATCGATAATATCGTTTCATCTTCGTATCGCCGATATTTTCAATATCGTATAGGTATTTTCCGCTACCCTATAAAAACCTGTAATATCGGTCTGTACAACCGATATTGACTACCTTGCTTGTATACCTATTTTGACCATAAAATATTCATATGTGGTTCTGGAGTCACATAGTCCCAAGTATCATTTTCCCTTAAAGCTTCATATTCATCTTTCAGACACACTTGCCATTTAGGATCATTCATTACTTGCTTAAAATTTTTAGGCACAAAAACCGTAGTCAATAAAGATGTATATGAAAAACAAATAGGATATTTGATGGAAATATGAGAAACATGATCTGGAAATTGCTTTGGTTTGAAATCCCTCTTTGTGCTCTAGTGATCATAGTAGTATCAAAAGGAACATTATCAGGATAAGAAGGAACTACAAGAGGCAAAGAATCAGAGACAGAAGGTATGTCAAGAGGTAAAAAATCTAAACATGCAGATACATGATCTAAGAAACAAAACTGTGGCTCATTAAAAATGACATTTCTTGAAATAGAAGACTTTTTATAGCGAGGGTTAAACACTTGTAACCCTTATGCAGGGGACTACATCCTAGAATTACACACTTAACATATTTAGGAGAAAGTTTGCCAGCTCTTGAGTGAGCTAAATGAGGATAACAAACTGTACCAAAGATTTTTAGGAAAGAATAACTGGAGCAACACCAAACAAACCCTCAAAAGGTAACTTATACTACAAAATCCTATTTGGTGTTCTATTAATAAGATAAGTGACAGTGAGAAAAGCATCATACCACATTTCTTTGGGACAAAAACATTAAACAAAAGAGTATTGCTCATTCAGTAATGTGGCTATGCTTCCTTTCAGCAAGATCATTCTTCTCATGGGTTTTAGGACACGATATTCTAACATGAATACCACTTTTCTCAAGAATAATTTTGAAAGGACCTTTAACAAGTTCAGCATCATCATCAACTTGGTTTTTAATACGATTTTTAAAATGAGTAAAACACTGAGCAACATCTGATTTAAGATCAATTGGATTTAATCATCTATAAAAAACAATATATATAGTACATATATCCATTCAAAGATGGAATAGTTGGACCCCATACATCACGATGAATTAGTGACATCACAGAGTATAAAATACTTAGCGTCTCATCTAGGAGATTTAAGATACAAGCATCCCCTTTATATTCCACATTCACTCTCCCCACAAAGATATAACATCTAAGCAAAAGTTCAATGAAGAACTCTCCCCCATTTGATGTCATTCCTGAGAGAACAACATCAGTGGCCTTACTTTAATAAAAAGAAGGATTTTGTCAGACATTCATATGGATTTGTATCCTAAACTGTTAGAGCACTGCTCGGTCGAACTCGCATGCGTTGCTATCTCAAGCATGTTTGTCAATGTTAGTGATCAAAACTATAAGTCTTGATTTCTAGTCTATTATATCTAAGTCTCGGACTAGGATAGAAAGTGTAGTTGAGATCAAGAACTCCATGGCGATCATCATACAAGACGAAGAACTACTCAAGGAACTGGTGGAACTTCATCGACTAAAAGGTATGTGGAGACTTGAACTTATCTATCACTCAAAAGTCTATCTACTATATCTCCTATTTTGAGACAAAAGTCGTTTTTCTATATAGACTTTGATTATACACATTTGCTATTTTGAGCCGAGTTTATCTATTTCTCGAAATATGTGTTGGTAAGCTTTCGCTTTGGCCAAGTTCATCTTTACCTAGTGACGAAAGTCATATTATGTTTCAATTACTTTAAAATGGCTTTGACGAAAAATAGTTTGTGAATAACAACTACATAACGTCCTCTAAGAGTGTTTCAATGATTGAAATGAGAGTTTAAATTATATAACCATTGTTGGATATAAGCATTGTGTGGCAACACATACATGTATAAGTCCTTATTCCTTGAACCAAAGTCTGTGTACTTTCTTTGCTCAGAAACCGAATGCAGAGTCCGCGAACCGGCCGCGTCTTCGTCGAGGTTCTCTTCCCGAGAAAATCTGCTGGAGTCTGTGAATCATTTACAAACTTATTCCGGGTACTTAAGTCCGCGTACCTAGTCCGCGTACTTAGGTTGGTTATATTTTAAAAGCGATTATTCTGAACTTATACTTATATTAACTAAGGAATGCAAGTTTGTAAACCGTGGCTATAAAGTTCATGAATCGATTCGAGTGAATCAAATCGTTTTTGCTTCGATTGTGTCTTGTATACTTCTATAAGATCTAAGCAATTGAACAACTCTCTAACTAGTTCATTTGAGTCATTTGAACTAGTTATGGTGAAGAAGAATATGGTTAATATGAAAGTGCTCATATGGCTAACCACTTGGTTAACTACTGTTGAACCAACGAATATACATGTTTGGGTACGGTTACTGATCGGTTGTCAGCCGACACAAAAATAATTCACTTTCCTACTCTATAATATATGAATGAAGTATATGATAAGAAAGAGTTCGTATCCACAGAGAGGCGATTGTAGTTATTTCGTAATCAATTTCTTAAAGTAACCAATTGGGGGAATTTCTTATTTCTATTTAAACAATAAAAACAAATTAAAAGCAAAGTAAATTGTAGAAAGTAATCAATGGAGAGAGATATTGGTCAAGGAATTCATCTTCAATCTTAGACATGTGCTTGCATATATGATTAGAATTACGATTTAATCTCTTGTGTTATCAAAAGCCTAGAGAATCAAGAAAGCAAGATAATCTATTAATTTCTCAAGTTCATCAACACACACATTAGGGCTGCGTATGTGAATTCTACCTAAAGAATAACCTAACGCCTTGCGCTAATCAAGTTCAATTCCTAGGAGCATTAAGTTTCAGAAATAGGCTAATCAATGCAATTGTCATGCGTTGCGCAAAACAATTCGGACAATGGTCAAACTCTACATATGATTACGAGAGTGTATCACTACAAACCGTAATCATATCATGCTACTTGTATTCAAGGTTATCGCTTGATGAAAAACCCTAAAATAGCTATGGACTAAGATGCAAGTTCAATTAATTGGCCACTTAACTAATCAAACACCATAATCCTATCACAATACTTCAATCATGTGATCATAAAAACCGCAGAGAATTGAACGATAAACAAGAGAGAAAACTAATACATAAAGCAAACACAAGTTTTAGAAATCGGACTACATCCTTAACCAATAATAGAGAATTTAGCTACTCATAGCTATGGAGTTCATCATCATCAATATTCAATAATAAAACAAAGAGGAAGAAGAACACAACCAAACCCTAGAAGCGTAAACAAACCGCTCTCCACAATTCCAAGAATAAGATATGAGATAAGATTCCAAAAGTTGTAGAATTCCTCTTTTTATAACCTTTTTTCTCCTTCCAAAACTAGGTTTTGTCTTCAAAGTCCATTAGATGTAAATCCACCAAGCCCACGAAAGAGAGAAACCCATGTAGAAAATATGTCCAAAAATCGTCGCCGGAAATCTGGTATTGTGGCCGGAAATCGGCCGGAAAAGTGGCCGGAAATCGGCTCCGGTGACCGGCAAAGTCCGCCCGGTCACCGGTCAACGAGTCAGGATCGGTCAGCGGGTCGGGTCAACTCTGAGTCGGATCGGTCAAACCGAATCAGAGCCGGTCGTGAGCTGGGTCGAATCTTACTCGGTGGCTAGGTCATACGACTTGGCTGAGTTGATCAAGCCAAGACCAAGGCCATTGCACCAAAGTCTGGTGTACTGTCATGATGCAACCAGTGTGCCTCCGGCCATAAGGGCTGTGCACAGCTGCAGCTTCATCTCTATCCAACTAATTCAAGCCAATCACCAAATCTACACCTCAGTTCTGCAGCTTCCAACCTGTGTGTAAACATCCACAATGCCAGCTTTACTTGTAATTGCAGCCTGTCCCCCTGCAATACCACCAGCTACCAACACCACTACTACAATGTCACCCTCAGTCGAGCCCCTAGCCATCTCTCAGGCCACCTGCTATTCCATTCTCTGTTGCCTTACTACTCAACTGAATCTCCACAAAACCTGCAATCTCCACTTCCATAGCATCTCCTTTGAGCCATCTCTGCAATGCAGTTCAGGCCATGGCAACACCAATCTAATTCCTCACTCTTTCCATGCCATCAGCTCAATCACCTCAGCAACTGCATCTTTTCATAAGTTCAGCTGCACTTGGATTCCTTGTGCACTCATTATCTCATGTCAATTCACAGACTAAGACCCATAACACCTGACACTTCACTATAGTTCCATTACTACCATCAATTCTAGCACTAACATCCCCTGAGCCATTCTCCATACCTGCTACTCAGCTGCAAGTCAACAACTCCACCTCACTGCATCAGAAGCAGCACCAGGCTTCCAAGCCATCAAAGCCTCCTTCCAAACATCACAGCATCATCTTCACCACTGCCATTCGAGATGAAAACACCATGGACTGACTACAGCTACACAACTCCAGCTGCTTTATCCTATCTAATCTTCTTTGGTAGCTTCTCAGCCTCAGCCTGCAATGCACCTGCAATGCCAGCCACCAACACCTTCAACCAATTCCCACAAAGTGACCACCTGAGCTTCATCACCATGTTCATTACATATGTAGCTCCATCTCAACAGCGCCAGTTGCACCATTTCAGCAGCTCACCTGAGACAAACCCATAGCACAGCAGCCAACTCCCTTCTTCTTAGCTCAAGACCACCACCAACACCAGCCACTGCCATGACACTGCAATCTCATCAGGCCTAACCCCATCTATAATTGTCTAAAATAAATGCCACAGCAACAGCCCTGCAAATTAAACTTAGTCTGCCACCACCAGTGCCTAACACACATCTATTCCATTCATTCCTTCCCTGTGATTCATATCAGTTGTCCATTTCCTCTACCAGACTGCACCTTATCTTGTCACAAATCTCATTCAGGCAAGCTCTGCCACTCTAGCACCATCCAACTCAATAACCACCATCAACTTCCCCTGCATCTATTCATGACTTCCACTGAGTCATACCCATCATTGCAAATCACCACTTCAGTCTGGTGCTTCAAATTGCCGCCTCACTGACAGAACCACCAGCAGCCACACATCCTAATTACTCAGTCGAACCAACACACATCAGAACTCAATCTGAGTTCAAATGCGAGATCAATTCGTTCCTGGCTGCATACCATCTCCATTTCATCGCCCTGAGTTCAATCTAACAACAATCGCGACTCAAACTCAATCGCTGCTCCACCTCACTCGACAATCAACACAACCACAAATCATCAACACTTGCATCTGATTTCTCAAATCGACAACACCACCAACAACAACTCTGCTTTGGCTGTAGTCTCAATCGACTCAAACCCATCTCTATTTTACTCAAGAACATCAATTTCTTCTCTGTTCTCCCATTGATCTCAAAAGCAGCAGCATCGATTCTTGTTCTTCAACCCAAAACCCATCTTCTCTGCATCTCGATCTCTGCCATGGAAACAGCAGCTCACGAGTTAACACATCACCTTCTCGATCTCTCCATTTTGAACAATCTCAGAAGCAGAAGCAGCCATTTTTTTTTCTCTTCTCTATAGCATTGATTTCAGGTGAAAAATGATTGAGAGAAAACATCTCTCGAGTTAGGTTTTAGTGTAGGAAAAACGATGGTGGAAATAACCA